>JAOTQP010000619.1:698125-711782 GCA_026413545.1 Cichladusa arquata
TGAATGGGCCAGCAGCAGATGATATCTTCCTGGAGGGAGGATGGGTTGTGGAAAAGATAAAGATGATTGCCCCACCTTATCTTAAAGATGGCCCATTAGCAGATAGTATGTGCCACGGAGATAAGGAAATCCCACCGGCTACCCCACCCGGCTGCAACAAATCGTGATAGAATACACATTCCTGGCCACATCAACCCAACACACCACCATTAAGCATCTTGAAAAGAACAGAGCTGCACTGGGTTACTTTGTGGAATAAAGTCCATTAGCATTGTTGGAAGAAGAATTTATTCAAGTATGTGGTAGATAATATAATATCTGAATGAATGAATGAATTTTATTTAAATATTTACTACAAAAATAATTATGCAGAATTAGAGATAAAAGCTGGACAGTGAACAGCAGCAGTTAGCACCACACAGGCCTGTTGTATCACCTAATACCCCCAGGACTCTTCCATTTTTGCATTTTTTTTTGTTTTAGCAAATCTGTCTTTTAAAACCCTGTATATGCTGCTGAATCCTAGTACTGGTTTTGCAGACTTGGGAACTCAAGGTTTGCCTATTTAACAAAGTTTCTATAGTTAATGATGGCAGCAGAGATGTACTTAGTTTGGTATAAAAAATGCTCTTTTTTTTGTTATGCTTGCAGCTATTTTCCTATAGAGATAAGAGAAAGAGAAGGGTGATCTTATACTGAGTAAGAATTTCCACTCAAGAGCCATAAAAAGGATTTATTTAAACATCACAGTGACTGATTACTGTGTTTGTACTTGCTTTATCTTTCTGTCAGATAGAAGGTCTTCAAAGCAGGACCTACCTTGTATTAGAAATAACAGTAGAGAAAAAAATCTGTTTCTGCCTGGAGAGAGTCCTGGGTTCAGTTTTCTTGTTAGAGGAGAATCATCACATACGTGACTCAAAACCCCAAGAGTGCAGGGAAGAAAGCAGCAAGGGCCTGTGGATTGGAAACAATCAAGTACCAGCCCATGCCTGACTGCCCAAACCTTCGACAGCTCCATAACCAGGAGCACATGGCTTTATTCTGCTATTTTGGAGCTTCTGTTGTAGGTTTTCAGTGAATATTTTGTTATTTCTACAGGTACTGCAATGGCTGCAGGAGTTTTGCTGCAAAATGAGCAACCATACTCCTCGCTGATAGAGAGCAGTGTGTATCTGGCAAATATGAGTTCAGGTAAGAATTTGTCTCTGATGTGCCATTCACAATAAATGCTTAGAACAGTTCTGGAAAAAAACCCCACAGATTTAAAAAAAACCCCAGAAATTTTATCCATGTTTACAAACTTAAATGTCTCTAACAAAACCAAACTGCATTATTTCATCAACATATCACGGTGATATGTTGATATTTTCTGTAATTTTCATTGTATCAGATATCTTAATGGAAGAAACTATGCCATTTTTGTGCTGAGAAGCTGCTTAGCTCTCTTAAAATACAAACCTGCCTATAACAAAACTCCCCTTTCTTATTATTTAAACTTTTACAGGATGCAGTTCTTTCTTACCATTTTGGGTGAACGTTTGCGAACCTGCTAGATTCAGTAGGAAAATAAGAACGTGCAGCATTTTATTTTCCTCACTTCTATCTCCGCTATCATTTGATATATACTGAATAATTTCTGGGAAGAGGAAGATAAAAATAATTAAATACAAGAAAGGAATGTATTTAATTAGAAAACATTTTTCGCATTTCTTGGATATAGGTAGCACTTGAAATAGCCATTTTGATCTCCATTTTTTTCCACCCAACCTCCAAAATAAAAGCATATTTACATGTTTTCTCATCTGTTGATATCAGCTCCGCTGATGAATGAAGAGTCAAGCCTTTGAACATTTTCCTTTCCTCACATGATATCACTGCTGATGTTTCAGGCCTGGTACCCACAGCAAACATTGCCATGTCTCTGTAAGAGCTGGGCAGCAGCAAAGTTCAGGCCCTCAGTTCCTGGTCAGTGTCTGGAAGAAGCAGATTTTTGCCTGGGAAATTTGTCCCAGAAGGGAATTTCCTCTTACGCAAATTCCTCTGTAAAAGTTACTGGTTTTATGGTATAAGAAACACATATGTATTTCAGGAAAATGCAATGGGATTAATTTGTTTATTGATAAAGTTAAAATGGATTTTCTTGATTTCCCTAGCCTTCCCCTTTCAGTGCAGTCTGATGCACTGAGATTGTGATGACAGAGGCTTTTGACATCACTATAATCCATTCTGCACACAGTTGCTTTTCTGAATGCTGCAATCTTTCTGGCCACCTCATTCTCCTGCTCAGCACACTGGAAGCAAAGTGGGAGGCAATTTGCCATCTCATACCTACCTTCAGAAGCCCGAGGCACTCAGTTGATACACCTTCTCCTCCTCATGATCTGCTTTCTCTCAGGCTGTAGCGTTAACAGCTTTGCTTCATAAAAAAGCTGTGCCCTGAAAAAAAAAACAACCCCAGCCTTTTGTTTTGGATAACAAATTGTGTTTTGTTAGAAGATGTGAATGGTTCAGGCAAACAGTCTACAATTCATCATGTACTGAAGCATTTCAGCAGGAACACACTAATCCCAATCATTACACAGCTAATGATGCATTTTGGAGCAGCGAAGTGGAGGAGGAGAGGTGGCTGTGGAATGAAGAAGCAAGAGGTGGGGGAGTATAATGTGCTTCCTTACAGATCTCTCAGGAGGCAGAGCCTCCAGCTACATTTTGATTGTTCTGTTGAATGGAGTATTTTGTGTCTTAGTGAGTTCTGAATGCCTATTATTGAGCAGGAATTAAATACTCCCATTGTTTATGACACACATTTTGGTTGTTCCCAGCGCGTTTTGAAAATTACCTACTTGACATGCAACTATTTTCATCAAGCGGTGGAACAGTTTGTCCTGAGCAGACGTAATCCCGATGGAAAGGAGCAGCCCGGGGCTGGCTGGCAGCAGCGCCTGCATCCTCCGTTACCATGGCGATAGCTCAGCCCGGGGACCAGCTGCCGAGCGCGCTCGGGGATGCTGCGCTCCGCTCCCGCAACTTGAGCGCCGAGCAACTTGCCCTGCGCTCAGAGCGCCCCAGGCAGCGGTGCCGGGCGGAGCTCGGGCCGCACAGCCATGCAGCCTTCCCCCCGCAGGCGCTCGGCCGTCAGCATCTTTAGCCACTTCTTCCAGGGGCGGAGGCATTCCTCCTCCGACCCCCTTCTCCGCCTCAGCCAGCGGCGCCGCAGCTCCGTGGTGGAGCTGCTCTCCTCGTCCACGCACCGGGTCATGGTGGCTCTGTCATCGCTCAGCCCCGAGGAGCTGGATGCAACTTTTCCTGAAAAAAAAAGTAAAGTACTTGTCATTGAGACTGTTGGCTGTTCTGGGTATTTTCTCGGTATTACTATACTTTTGTTCTGTTAACTTTATTTTTTACGTGTGGATAAAATAGTGGGGTTTAGTTTTCTTCCTGTCTTTTGTATTTTATATTTTGTTCACTGATTCCTTGTTCAGGTGTTAATACATGCTTTTTACTCTTTGACAGTTACAAACAGCAGGTAAAACAGAAGCACACATTCATGCATACTCCAAGGACATGGTTAACTATTTTAGATTTCAGGTTGAAGAGGACTGTGACTTTTTCTCAGCTGCAAACTGACTTCTAACTTCATCAGAAAAAATAACTGACAGTAATGCAAGCAATTTCCCCCCTCAGAACAATGAGCTTGAAATACATATTGCGCGTATTGATTGTGTTTGTGAGCTCGCCATGAGGCTGAACTGGTACTTTTGAGTGGGCTCCTGGCTAGTGTGGCTCTCTGCCTGTGTCGCAGGGAGCTCGAGGCGCCCCACGGCCAAGTACACGAAGGTGGGGGAGCGGCTGCGCCACGTCATCCCCGGGCACATGCAGTGCTCCATGGCCTGCGGCGGCCGCGCCTGCAAGTACGAGAACCCCGCGCGCTGGGCTGAGCACGAGCAGGCTCTCAAGGGTCTCTACTCCTCCTGGTGAGCGCTCAACATGGCAAAATAGCTAGCTTCTCTCAAAATCAGCTGCTAAGTGTAAAACATAACGAGAATTTCGTCTACCTTGTGTAGTGGCTGTCATACACAGCTCAGGAAAGACAGTGAAACGCTTCTGTTGACTTACAGTGGGTTTGGTTCAGATCCAAAGGAATAAATACCTGTCTGTCATGAATTATAAAAAAGCTCTTCTGGGCTACTAAGGATTAGGATGCCAATGAATTAAACATGTTAATAATAGAATTGAAAATTAAAAGCATTTTCTGCAGATGAAATAATCTGGGCATGTGTTCAGAAGGGCGTTCATGTGCAGCAAGAGACTGTATCTTGACATTCTTACTGGGTTTTTTTCTAACAGCAAATGCTTAAACAGCATTTACAAACCTCAAAGGGACAAACAGGGATCTGGGTCCAGATTTCTATTCAAAGGAATTTTTACTTACGTCCTGGCATTTAAGCTGTTCCAGTAATTGTCTTTTAATAATGTTCTATCTGTATCAGTTTAATGAGATTTATCACTAACACTATGGCATAGTAGAATTTTTAAAACTAATTTCTAATTAATCACCAAGGTATTTGTCTCTTTCTTCAATATAATGGTATTCTTATTTTGGAAGAGTCGTACTCAGAAAATTATTCATTATAGCATTATTACTTACTTTTCTAATTTCTCAGGATAACTGATAATATCCTGGCTATGGCTCGACCCTCAACAGAAGTAATTGAAAAGTACAACATTATTGAGCAGTTTGAAAGGTAACAAATTCAGTCGTTATTTATTGTTAGTATGACTGGTGTTATTCCTGATGCATTTTCTCTTTCAACATAGATTTGGATTGTTGATAAAGGTCCTTTCATTTTAATGCTCTACAGGTAAAGATTTATTCTCCACTAGGAATAAATGTGTGTTTCAGAAAATAAGAGATAATGAGATTTTGGCTGCCTGTAATACTTTGACTCATCTATTCCTTCCCTAAGATGTGGCATAAAATCCATAATTAACCTTCAGCGTCCTGGGGAGCATGCGAGCTGTGGGAACCCCCTGGAGCAGGAGAGCGGCTTCACCTACCTTCCTGAAGCCTTTATGGAGGCTGGCAGTAAGTTCCCTCCTGCTGCTGTTCCTCTTTAATTATTGACTTTGGCATTTAAGGATATTTTTACTTGAATTCCTCTGAGTTAAATGCAGCTGTGTAGGAAACATTGCACAAAACGTGAAACCTGGCAAATACAATGAAACACAAATAACACATTTTTGAAGACTGTGTATTATGCAGAGAGACATGGAGGGTTTGTGTTCAGGTGTTTCTAAAGGAAGGACAACAGTTTCCTTTTTCTTTTTCTTCTGCGTTCACAAATATCTTAGCCATTAATGGTATGTCAAATTCTGATACACTCATGTTTTCTTACCTAGACTATAAAAGGTTATTTCATGTGAGGACACTGCTCCTGAGAGTATTTCTGTATTTTCATATTATGGTAAGAAGAGAGAAAGTGCCTCTCTGTAAGAAGCAGCTGCTGACTGAAGAAGTGCTTTTATTTCTGAAAAGAAAAAATTGCCCTCATTCTATATATAGCTGAGTAATTTTGCATGAATCAGTTTTGTTACACCTTTTACATTCTAGCTGAACTTGAGTTTGACAAATCTTTGCTATAGCTAGCTTCATGTATCTATTAAGTTTCAATAGCAAGCATACACTGAAATGGGAAAAGAATCTCTTGCAAACAAGATGTAGTCAGATTTTAAGCTCTATTATACAATTTTAGTACTATAATTCTTACTAGTAATCTCTCCTCTGCAAATAATACTACACCTTTCACATTTGATGTGGCAGAAAATCTCTCTTTTTATTTCAGTTTATTTTTATAATTTTGGATGGAAGGATTATGGAGTGGCATCTCTCACGACTATCCTTGACATGGTAAAGGTGATGTCTTTTGCCCTGCAGGAGGGGAGGGTGGCTGTTCACTGCCACGCAGGACTCGGGAGAACAGGTATGTGCCCTGTGCATGAGCAGCACCAGGGTTCCTCTAGTAACTCCAACCATCTCTAGTTATAAACCAGCAAGAACTGGGCTAGATTCTGTATCATTGCAAGATGGGCCTTTATAAAATGGTTAAAAGTGCTAAACTATTGTGTCCAAATGTCCTCAGTGGCTAGAGAAGATCAGTTTTAGTATAATAAAACCAAAGACCTGTAAGACTAGAGAAGTTTTTATTCTGTAAATTGTTCCATTACATTCAAATGTGACAGCTGCTTTTGGAGGGGAAAAATTCCCCAGGTACACTTTCATTGTCCAGTATTCATAATACATTCACAAACCTACCACTCACTGTTGGATCAGGTAGATTTGGTGGAGCACCTAAAATTTCATTTGCTTCTTTCAAGTCCTTTTTGGTTGTGCCCTTCCCATAGAAGCCCCCATCGCTCCCATGTTTGTGAATGGTGGAACTCTTGGAGAGGCTGTGGGGAGCTCCCAATGCAGGGCTGTGAGCAGGGCTTCACTGTCTCGTGCTTCTTCACAGGCAATTGCATTTAAGTAACAGCATCATGTAGCAGAGGACACTGTGTCTTCACCTATATTAACTTCCATCCTGTATTTCCATTGAATATTTGTTTTAGTCTAACAGTTCCTTCAGTAATCCTGTTTTTGTATTTTCCAGGTGTTCTAATAGCTTGCTACTTAGTTTTTGCCACCAGAATGAGTGCTGACCAAGCGATTCTGTTTGTCAGAGCCAAAAGGCCCAATTCCATCCAGACACGGGGGCAGCTGCTGTGTGTCAGGGAGTTCTCCCAGTTCCTGGTGCCCCTCCGCAACGTCTTCGCATGCTGCGAGCCCAAGGCACACGCGGTCACCCTGTCCCAGTACCTGACCCGCCAGAGGCACCTGCTCCACGGCTACGAGAGCAGGCACCTCAAGTACGTGCCAAAACTCATCCACCTGGTGTGCAAGCTGCTGCTGGACCTGGCTGAGAACAGACAGGTGGTAGAGGCAGAGCTGCTGGACATCCCGGACCTCTCAGCTGAGATTGAGAAGACCGTGTCCCAGCTGGAATCCACGGAGCTTGAGCGGGAGCTGGCCGGGCACGACAGCGACGTGTCGGACTTGTCTCACACCCACTCCTCTGCTCTCGACACCCAGGACTCGCACTTCTCCCTGGGACACGAATGTGATTCCTTTTGTAAAAGAAGGAATGTCGAATGCCTTCAGCCTCTTACTCATCTGAGAAGGCGTCTGAGCTACAGTGAGTCAGACCTAAGGAGAGCTGAGTTTCTTTTAGAACAGGATGACACTGCCTGGACAGTGCCTGCTCAGATCTTAGCGAACAACAAAGCCAAGCAGAACAGTGGGGAGGAAAGTTCTGCCACAGGTGAGGCAAAGCCACAGCTGGAGTTAAACAAAGAAGCATTAGTGCGTAACACGTGCATGTTCTGGAGTCAAGGGAGATTTAGTCTGGATGGACGAAGGGATGGCTCCTATCACAGAAGGAACTCTACCAAAGAAGTACAACGCAGCAGGACCTTTTCCTCAGGCCTTGCGTCCATCCACAATCCCAAGGAACCTGAGATGCCGAGGCACAGCTTTGCTAACGAGACTACTCACAGGAAGGACTACAAGACCAATATATATGGCAGGAGAGTCTATCTCTCCGAGGACTCTGACTCTTCTTCTTCCTCTTCCAGAGTGAACTTTTCCATTGGATATGAAAGCCAGGGTAGTAGGGAGGTGTCAGAGACAATTCCACACATTGTTTTGCAGTCAGAATTAAGTTTGGAAGCCCGAAGAGTTTTGGCAGCCAAAGCACTTGCAGATATAAATGAATTTCTGGGAGAGGATGAAGTGAAGCAGAAGGTAGAAATGTGGCAGGTAATTTTTAACTCGATTCCATACTATGGGCTCTGCATATTTCACCTCATTGACTTCCTGGAATGGCAAGAATGCCCCATGAAGCTTTGAAATGGCACATTGGGATAGCAGTTTATGTGAGGTCTGGGGTCAGTTCTTTCACAGGCTGGCAAAATGCACCTACACATTCTGGTCTGTAGCAGGAGGGTGGAGGTTCTGGTTATGTTCAGGTTCCTAACTGGGGGAAATGGATGCCATTATATCTGGTTGTAATGTGGCTGCTGGTGGCACAGAAGTAGTACAGATTTTAAGGGTTTGAGTTAGTTTTAATCAGTGCTTTCTCAGAACTAATCAGAGGATTTGTGAGTAACAGGAAAAGAATTTAGTAAAAACTTAATTGCTTATCCTCAAACCCAAATCCTCTTTGCAACATTTGTTTTGAAGTTGGAATGCAAAGCTGGTTTATGTATTCCAGTGCAGTATTGGGAGGTTCTCAGCTGCACTGCTGCTGTCATCTTCCTGTTTTAAAGAATCACTTGTATTACTGCTGATTAATGTTGATATCCTGAAAAAAAAATACAAATTTTTTTTATAACTCTTGAGTCTTTTTTTTGTTGGAACATAAGCAGCCACATACTGCTACAATCAAAGAGAATGTTGGCAAAGGTAAATGGATGATGCATTTTCAGTTTTGTTTGTTTTTGGTTTTTTGTTTTAAGAAAGAACTGAATTCTCGAGATGGAGCTTGGGATAAAATCTGCACCGAGAGAGATCCTTTTATCCTCTGCAGCTTGATGTGGTTGTGGATAGAGCAGCTGAAAGAACCTATTATATCCAAAGATGATATTGACATGCTGGCAAAAAATTGCACAGAATCCCAGAATGCACTCCACTTGCTGAGAAAGGTACATATTGGATCTGGCAATTCATTTTTTAACTTTAGGCAAGGGAATTGCACTTTAAAAAAGCCACTTCAGTCTCTTTCAAAATCAGAATGAGAATTCATTCTGCATTGAATTGTGTGAGTTTTCTGGATATCTCTGGATATCTTCTAGTCCAAGTGTCTAGCTCAAAACAGAATTACCTAGAGCAGGCTGCTTGTGAGATAGACACTCCAGCCCCTTAATTAAGCTGGAAATGGGATGGGAAGGAGCAGCCACAAGGATCTGTTCCTCCCTTCCTTCCTCCTTGCAAGCACTGCTCAGGTGCCTCTCTGCCGGCTTCCAGTGGTGATGGAGACTTGGAAGGACAGAGAGAGGTTAAAGGTGGGGAAAAGAGCCCTGAACATGCACAGCATTTTAGGCTGAAAAGATCAAATCTCAGCTTTCCTATGCCAATTCACAGGAAGGCTACTGTTCTTGGAGGGGATCTTGAAGTTCCCAGAAATTCCGAGGAATTCCTGGAGTAGTTTGTGGCACTCACGAGATGAGTTTTCCCATTGTGACTGAAATAATTATGCAGAGGCTCTTTAGGCTAATGGGAATTCCCCACCAACTCCTGCACATGAAGGTTTCAGCACAGGAAGGTTAAACACCACAACGTGGTGCTTAAACAGCAGTTAACAAAATCTGAGTGCTAAACTGCTTTTCACGGAAATATTTCTTCTAATGAGCTGCTGTTCCTTTTCTCCACCAGGAGCAGTGTCAGACCATCCTTTGTATTTTACACTGTGTGGTGAACCTGCAAGTGCTGCCAGCTGATGTGGAGGAGGCCTTACTTGCTCGTGCTATTAAAGCTTTCACTAAGGCAAGTAATCCCAAATAACTGTCCATGATATTGTATTTACTTGGCTTAAATCATGAATCCATCAACAGAGGGAGGCTTCTGTGAGAAAGGCTACAGTAATTCCTTCACACTTCAGTGTGAAGCTTATTTATTTCAGAGTTTACATTTTATAATAATCACATACATAAAGGGTTGGAAATATTCTCAACAAAATTAAATTCTGTCACTACAGCGTTAATCCTGGAGTCTCATTTTTTTCCTTCTGGACCAGTGCCAGTTCATGGACATCTTCAAATTAGGGAAAAGATAATTTTAAAGGGTGACACTGACTAATCGCTGGGAGTAGCTTACTAAAGGCTTTGGTAGATTCTGTACCATGTGAAGTCTTTCCATCAGATTAAATAATTTTCTGAAATTATTGCAAGTCAGTTCTGTTCTAGGCCTGTACCACAGGATGTGAATAACTGCTTTGGGCTCATTCAGTAACAGTGACAGGTGAAGCTATTGCTCAGCTCAGATTTCTTCTCAGATTCAGCGAATGAAATCTGAGCTTGAACAGAATGTTCACCGTGCTGCTTCCTCATCTCTTGTAAATCTGCCTGTTAATCACCACATCTCTCCTTCTTCTGCTTTATTTTAATGTCTAGTCAGCATAAAATTGAAAACACTAGCATTAAGCACTCCATCAAAACCACATATTTTCTTTGATAAATCTCAAAGCTTTTTTAAAAAATGTTTTGCATCTACTTTGCATTTTGCTGTATGGCATCTCTTTAACAACTGAACTGAAAACTTCTCTCTTTTATTAGACAAGCTTCAATTCTGAGAATGGGCCATATGTTTACAATACCTTGAAAACTGTATTTAAACAAGCACTGGAAGAAAAAAGGAAAAGGATTAAAGAAGGACAAGAGAATCCTTCTTGATTTCTACACAGCTCTGCCGAAGCATTAGATGGGCCTACAAAATTACTTTGCATTTTCCAGCTACTGTATTTTGTGCTACCTGGCATGATCTACCTAACTTTAGGTCATAGAAGTTCTTAACAAATAATTTTATTTTTTTAGAGGGAGTTTTAGTGGCAGTTGTTCAGTCTACATAGTTTCAAAGAACAGTTCCATGTGACCATTCTCTGTAGCATTTGGTTTCAGGTACTGATTTTTTATCTTGTGAAGGGTTCTCCTCAGACATGTTTATTGATTTAGAAAGCTCTGTTATTGGCAAGAAACATTATTTTCAAGTCACACGATTGCCATAAGTTCAGTGCCATGATCCACAAATGTTTAATGGATTGAGTTAATATTTATGTATTACGTATGTTTACATTAATGATATTTGATTTCACTTTGCAGAAAATAAATATTGACTGAACCTGTGAAACTGCTTTTGCTTTCAGAAATTTTGAAGTAAGACCAACAGTAATAATGGACAGATTGACAGATCTTGAGATCTGCTATTGACAGCAGACAATATTTTTCCTTCAGATCTCTTAAATAATTGTAGCCAAAGTGTTTCTAGAAGGTGTTGTAGTAGAGAAATGCAATGCAGTAGTCATCAAGTCCTAATTCACACTTTTTTGGCTAAGAAAGCTTCAAACTATTTTTAACAGAAAAGTGATTGAGGCATTTTAAGTGCTTTGAATAAAATTCTACTTTATTAGTTAAACTTCTATTGCTCTTAAGTGAAAAAACACTTCATCATGAAATCTTCATAAGAATATGATTCTGTCCATACTTACATCCAGCAAATAGTTGCATAAAGAAGTGTGATATAATAGTGCTAAAAAAACATTAATCAAAACCTTACTAACTGCAATACACTTTGCAGAGGCATTTTTATCTAATAAAACAGAAACAGTTGGGTCATCATCCTAACACAGTATTGGATTACAGCCTTAGGATCTGGACTGGAATGCCAGTTTGCAGAATGAACACTTCATCCAGTTTGATGGATTTAAGTAGTTAAACAAGAATCTATCCTTTTCAGAAATATTTTTATTCATTTCTGTAAATGACTAACATTTAGAGTTCAAAATAGACCAGTGTGAAATACAGGTAATTTATACATGCCTCAACTGTTGGATGATTTTGTATCAAATTCAAATTAAAACAGCTACTTTGGTAGAATCATCCTAAGATAGGCACCCTTCAAAGGAAAGTATCACATATGAATCACAAACACAAATCCAGCTTTGCAAAGAGGCAAGACAACACAAGAGGCAGTTCTGTGTTCGCATTAGCAGACAGGCTAAATCAAATACCATATTCTAATCTAGGAATGCTCCTTCTTCAGTGCCTGCTCTGGTGCTCTGCCATCTCATACATCCAAGTGATTCACATACTGCAGCCCCGAGTTAGGTTTTTGCAACATTTAAATGGGTGTGGTCACCACCATTGCTGGGGATAAATTACTAGAGAATTGAAGAAAATATCTGCACCACCCCAGACCCTTACAACTTGAATAGGCATAGGAATTTTGGAAAGATGAGGACAAGGTAGCAGAGCAAATAGAACAATGTAAAAATCAGCTGAAAATAAAAGGAGGAAATGGTAAATCAGTTACCTGTGCACTTTCAGGGTTTTATTTATCTTGGGTGCAAAGCAAAATCAAAAGCTCCCAAATGCCCAAAAGATTGGAAATGTGGAATGTACTCCATAGCAGAGTGGGGATCTTAAAACAATTTAAGATCTCTGGATCCTTAAAACAATTTTATCATGGTGGAACAGTGGCAGCTTTAGCTGGTGCCTCTGGGGAACCCTGAACAAAGAACCCCTGGACTTTTATACCCTCTCAGCTGAAGTGTGACAGTTGTGTGTGAGTACCCGGTCACTGGCTGGCACCACAGGTCCTCAGGCCCTCTGCTGAGCCGTCCCTCTCCTACAGTCAAGTTTAGTCTGCCAAATCTGGCTTTCCTCTCAGATCGACCACTATGACCACAAGAGCACATTGTCCTGAGGCTGTAAAAATGCCTATTCTTGCTGGAACATTCCTGTTGAGTGACAGCCCTGAAGGCAGAGCGGGCACGTGTAGGGATGGAGGCTCGTTACCCTGGTCCCAGCCGCACCGCACACATCAGAGCTCCTGGGCCACGGCCCGGCCCGGCCCCTCTGGGAGTTACAGAGCGTCCTCAAGGAATCACCATACGTTAAAACACACGATTTAGCCTGGATCTTAAGTTGTTTCTTAAGTTAATATTTCTGTTAAGTTGTTTTGAAGTTAATATTTTAAAAGGCCTAAACAAGTCTCCAATGAATTGATTCCCTCCCTGGCACGTTCTGTTCCGCCCCCGAATGCCCCTCAGCGTTCACAGGGCAGTGGCAAGAGGCGGGTGCTCACCCGGAGCCCCGTTCTGTGGGGAGAGCGCGGCACAGAGCGAGCCTTCCCGCCTGGGATGGCCGCAGGGCTCAGCATCCCCCTCGACACGGCGCAGCCCGGCACGGCAAGCACGGCACGGCACGGCACGGCACGGCACGGCTCGCCCCTGCACGGTGGCTGCCCCTGCGCCGCGGCAGCCCCGAGCCGGACAGGCCCAGGAGGGACCGCGGGAGGGACCGAGGAAGAGACCCTGTCCCCTGCGTGCCTCAGAAGAGACTCCAGACCCACTGCTTGTAGCGGGAGGGACGCAAAGCACTGTCATGCTTCTAGGTGCCCACAGCCCTCTCCACATCTGAAATGAGACCCCAAAACCCCCTCATGTGCCCCAGGAGAGACCTCAGCACCCTGCACACCTTGGGAGAGAGCCCAAACATCCTGCATGCCTCACATAGAATTCCAGATCCCTTGCATGACTTACAGGGGGCCCCAGTGCCCTCCGTAACTCAGAGGTAACGTAAAATATTCCTGTGAGTCTCACAAGGGACCCCAGCCCACCGTGCACCTTATGAGGGACTCCAAAGCACCCATGTGCCTTATGGAGAACCAGAGCCCAGCTACACCGAGTTTTTTGATCTGGAAATCAAGTGTGGTTGCAGATGGGTTGTGCCTCTGGTACTGTTCATCAGCCCCATCTGGCCCCTTCCCACTTCCTTCCCCCTTCCCCTTTCCTTACACCGTCCCCATTCCCCATTCCCCCTTCCCGCTTCCCCCTTCCCCTTC
>JAOTQP010000619.1:716289-737689 GCA_026413545.1 Cichladusa arquata
GCTGTGGTGCTGTGCAACCACGGGGCTCTGGGACCTCTGTGACCTCAGAGCCTGCTGTGACCTCAGCCTGCTGTCACTCCAGAGCCTGCCCTGCTCTCAGTCTGTTGTGACCTCAAGGCTGGGGCAGGATTTCGTGGGAATGGATCTCAAAACCTGCCATCGCAGTGAGGATAGCATGTCCTGCCAGGCAGCTGCATCAATCTGGGCATTTTTCACAAGAGCTTTGTTATATGACACTGGACAAGTGAGACATTTAATTTTTCTACCTGTAATAGCAATATCAAATCCTAAATTCAATTCACATTGGTGATTCCCACTATTGCAGGCAGCACCAGCCCTGCTGTACTAATACTGGGTGTGTGCTATGTGCTCAGTGCTGGGTTTTGGGGCATAATTGACACGACGACCTGGCCTTGTCATCCCTAAAGGCAGTCTGATCAGTGTGTGTGAGCACAAGCAGCCTCAAGCAGCTCTTCATGATTACACCTGTCCGGTTACCTGCTTTTCTTTCAGTCATGAATCCATTCACTCTAATTTCCTAGTTGCTGTACAACACGGTATGTTTCAAAATAGATGAGGAATTACTTACATGGCTTCTATACCCCTAGCTAAAAGCAGCACCCAATTCCATCACTCAGATCGTACTGTCTTGATAACTACTCAAGCCTTACTCACAACAAAGTGTTTTTCTACATTACACTAAATTATCAGAGAAACAGTCAGTGTTCCTGCATCATTTGAACTATTTTACTTATTATTTCCTTTGTAGATAATTTATGTGAGGGATGGAGGAACCTCTTGGCCTGCTATGAAATAGTTTAATTGAAGGTACACTGGAGAGATTTAAATTTAAACTTGAAAAAATCTGTACTCAGGAGAAAAGACAATCATCCCAAATCTTTAAAGAACATGGAGAAAACATAAACTTGCTATGAATTTTTCCCTATCTCTCTTCATTTTAGTAATCTGCACACTTTCTATCCTATAAGTGCTAACTCCTACTAAGTCAAAAATATATTTATGGGAAATCCTAGCTGTTGATCAATACCTCACAGAGTCCTTACATACAGCAGCCCCTGATCTCCTCACAGCTCCTCACCCTGCAGCACTTGCATTCAGAGAAAGAGGCAAAATACACTCAGCATTACAGATAATGCACAATGCAGCAGCTGGGTGAATATACTTGATAAAGTCTTACCTCTGCAAGATTAAAAACTGCATTTTAGCAGTGAATGCATCATGATTCAATTGGTTCAACATGCAAAGCATCTGCCTTATCCAGTCACTAGCTGGGTCATTGTTTAATCTGTTCATTGCTCCCATGACTATCATCAAGCACATGTTCCCTTCCTGAATCTGGGATAAAAGTTACTAGTTCTGAAGTGAGGCAGGACACCAGACACACAAAAATTTCATCATTCCAACTCTAGAAACTTTTTAAAAATTGTTAAGAACTGACAAATTTAATTATCTAAAGAATTTCTCAAAAGAAAAAATTCTGACAAGAATACATTGTGCAGTTTGATTTCAATGTTTTCTACTGAATACCATGATATATAGTTATACATAATTATAAATATTATATTGAGTATTATAGCAATATTTTTATCTATGAGAATCAAGGCCTATCCCAAAAATCTTGTGAAAATTAAGGGACATGTAAAACAAATGCTATGTTTGAAATTCAGTTTTAAACCCAGCATTTCTTTCCCTGAGCTTGTATTAGTCCTGATGAGTGTGGTATTGCAGACACACTAAAGAGCTGAAGGACCACTTCTCCTACTCTGAAAGGCTTTGGTGCTCCCTGCAGACCCTTTGTATCCCCAAATACTCAAAAATCAATCAGGAGTATAACCAGAAAAGGTTATTTAGATCCTAGGGAGGTGGTGGTGGGCCAGCAGTGAGAGGATCACAGGAAATGGCATTGAGATGAGACAGGAGAGATTTAGAGCAGGTATTAGAAAAAGGTTTTCAGTGGTCAGGTGGCCAGGGATTGGAGGGGCTGCCCAGGGGGAGTCACCAGCCCCGGAGGTGTGCAAAACGTTTCTGGGTGTGGCGCTTGGTCCTTTAGGGGTCAGAGAATCTGCGGTGGGTGATATCAAAGGGCTCTTTCGCGCTTGATGATTTGACGATTCTGTGCGATGGGTGAAGGGGAGGCCAAGGCCCGCAAGCCTGGTAATGGTGCTAATGCTGCACAACACGCGCGAGGCCCGCGAGCCGGGCTACGGGGCAGACACGGGCAGGGCCGGGCCGCGGGGCTCACACCCAGCCGGGCAAGGCAGGGCAGGGCCGCGGGGCTCACACCCGGCCGGGCAGGGCAGGGCAGGGCAGGGCAGGGCAGGGCAGGGCGGGGCGGGCGCGGCCCAGGGCGGGCGCGGCACAGCAGCACGGCCGCCGGGGGCGCCATTACGAGACTACCGTAGAACGCGCCCGAAATAAATGGCGGAGGGGGCGGAGCTCTGTTTATAGCTGACCAATGAGGAGCGATATTCTCGCGCGACGGCGGGACATCGCGGTCCCACAGCCAATGGGCGCGGGAGGCGGCGGGTGATGGACGGGCGGGCGGTGGCTGCGGCGGGCGGGGCGCGGCGCCCTTCCCGTGGTGCCGCGGGAGCGGCGGCCGCGGCGGCCGCGACTCCATCCGGGTCCCGCGAGTACCGGGACGGCGGGACCTGGGCGGCGGCAGCGGGGCCGAGGGGGCGCGGGGGCGACTGCGGGGTCGCGGCACGCCGGGGGGAAGGTGGGGGTGAAGGGACTGAGCTGCTGGGCCCGTATGGGCGGGCGCGGGGCCTCGGCCCGGCCTGTCCGCCGTTCGTCCTGCGGGCCTGGTTCATTGTCCTTATTCCCCTCATCGATGCCTTTTCGCCCCGCTCTCCTCCAGGCTCACTGGAAGGCCCGGAAGTGCCGCCCCCGGGAGCCGCCAGCGCCAGGTACGTCACTGCCGGGGCCGAGGGGACCTTGGCCGGGGGAGCCCCCCGGTACCGCGGCTGGAGGGCTCAGCCCTGCCCGGGCACCGAGAGGGCGGCAGTGGGGGCTCAGCTCGGGCCGAGGCGCAGAAGGTGAAGAAAATCCCGTAGGAAGTAGGTGGAAGCGCCCTGGCGGCCCAGCCCTTGTCGGGGGCACGGGGGCTGCTCAGAGCTGTCGTTTGTAGCGAGCCCCATTATCTGCCGCGGGGCTCTGCCTTCCCCGGGCCCGTTGCCGCTCTCGCCCGGTTCCTCACGGCCGTATGTCCTGGAAATGAGTCGGGAGGTGCCAGCGGGGCCCTGCCCGCAGCGTGTGGCGGCGGTGGCACGGGCACATCGCGGCTAGGGCGGGTCACGGCGTGCTCGGGGCTGGCAGCGCCAGCGGAGCAGAGGTGCCCGGCTGTAACACGGGCCTGCGGTGCTGCCCCGAGCTCCGGCTGGCCTCTGGGCCCCTCGGCGCGGGGCTCAGCACAGGGCTCAGCACATGCGGGTTCCCTTGAAGGGTTGGTGGTGGCACAGAGCAGGAGGCGGCCCTGGCACGCCGCAGCTGCTGCTGGTGACTTTATTCTGGCACGGCTCAGTCAGTTTTAGATAAAGGTGTTAACCCATCAAATTTTATTTTTGTGATTTTATGTTACAAGTTTCCATGAGGGTGGCAGAACACTGAAAGAGGCTGCCTGGGAAGGGTGTGGAGACATTCCAAACCCACCTGGACGTGTTCCTGTGTCACCTACTCTGGGTGAGCCTGCCTTGGCAGGGAGTTGCACTGGATCCTTCCAGAGGTCCCTTCCAACGTTAACAGTTCTGTGATTCTGTGATATATTTCAGGAGTGAAAACTCAACCTGATGGTCAAGGTCGGGATAATCCTTGTTTAGTGATGTGTCCCACCTCGTTGGTGCTCCTCTCAATCTCTACTGCTCTGCACAGGCAGTTTTGTGACTGAAGTGCTTAACTGTCAGGGAAAAATTGCTCCCATTCAAAATGTACACAGGAACAATGCTCAGTAGCAGCAGTGGGGCAAATTGGATCCTTCACAGAATTTTTGAGAAAATCAGTTTGGCCCCTCAAAAGCAGTAACTTAAATAATATTTAAGAAGTGGGGCATTTTCAAACATCCTCAGCTACTAGGGGCCTTGCCAGACAGTTGTTTGCTACTGTGGCTTCTGTTGTCAAATTTGACCAATTCTGTTTACAGCAACACTGAGGTGTTCAATAGTCTGAACTCCCAAGAAGTTTTTTGCAGTGTTGGTTCAAACTTGGCTGCAGTCAACATGCAATAATGGGCTAATGAGGGTTTTGGTTTTTTTTTTCCCTATGACAGTTAGCTTCATGAAAGAGGGACTTAGTGAATAGTGGTATTGTGATATTTTTAATAGAGAATTGCTGGCCATGATTTATTTTCACTGAATTTTTCCCAAGTTATACTCTGTGTATCTTTTGTGCAACCTCAATTTGCATAGGTCATGCTAGGAAATTATTTTGCATACTAATACTGGAGATTTAGTACTTCCTTAGTTGAAAGGAAGTTTAGATAAAACATGAGTTCCCTTGCTTTGTTTTCCTACTGCAATGAGCTGTATCCTCACTTCGCTTTCCTTTTGATAAATCTCTTCTGTATTTTCCTCTCTTTTTTGTAGTGGAAAATATCAGTCATTTGCAATTACTGAAAGGCTCCCAGGGCTTAGAGAGGGCAATTTGTTTGATTATATTGCCAATTAATAACATAACACAGCAATCTTGAAATATTTTTGTAATTGCTATAATGTGTAAACTTTTTGCAGAAATAGCCTACTTGCTCCTAGCATGTCCTAAGAGACAACAAATCTAGTGAATAAATACACGGTTGTGTGTTTTGTATATATATACATTTATGTTTGAAGCAGGACCAGATAACCAAATTGTTGCTTTCTTTTGAGAAGGACACCGAGGCCTTTGAAATGTTTGAAGCTGAGGTGCCCATTTATTTATGTATTTACTTACTTACTTAATTATAAATATCTGCCTTTATTCTGTGTGCCAAGAGAGTACACAGTACTCTCTCTAGTACTCGAAGAGGAGTAGAAAATGTGACCATTTTGGTGTAGTCATTCTCAGGCCTCCTGAGGTTTCCAGCAGCAGTGTGCAGTGCTGTGGCACATGCACCACTTGGATGCAGAAAGTTTTGTACTATTCCTGTGAAATCGATTGTGTGTAGGGAGAGATGCCAGGATTTGTGTTTCTTTGGCTCCCTGTTCATAGCAGAAATCATTAATCGTGCTCACAGACTTTACTTTTCTTCAGGAGATGGGCTTCGCTCTGTGCTTGAGTGGGCAGAGGTGACTTCCCCTTTCTCTCAGGCCATGGCTTCTGGATATTTATATTCCATCTATAACTATATATAACATGGTTAGAAAAATAAATTGAAACCAAACACACTATTGAAAATGTAGCGCAACTGTAATATCTTGTGATAATTACCTAAAGCCAGAATACTCTGTATTAATTAAATGCAAGCAGGGTATAGATTTTGGAAAAAAAACCTGCATTTCCAGTTGAGGCAGTAGATAAAGGCATTATGGGTAGCAGTTAGTGCTGTTAATCTTAATGTTGTGTAAAAAATTCAAAAAAATACCATTGTGGGCACATATCTCTGTCTGAGTGTGTGGACTGTGGTGCTGCCCAAGAGCACATCTGTGCATTTGTATTTGCTGGAGCTGCTTTTTCTCCTTGGTACAATTTTCCAGTTCAGAGCAGCTTTCTGGTGTGATTTACTCTTGCTCCAGCTTATTGCTGCTCAGTGGGCTGGCCAGTCCCAAAAGAGGTATTAAATGTTTCAGTTTTGGGTCTGAGCAGGAGAAAAAGAGGTGCCTGGGCTTGAGCTGGGAGGTATTATCTTCAGATTTGCACATTATTAAGACAAAGGAAGGTACAATCCAAAGCTGAATATGGAAGAGGAAACATTTTTAGTTTCTGCTGAAACTTTTGTCTCAGTCTGATTTTCCTGAGCCTGTTTTGGGAAGAGGGGCTGAGATGTGCCTGTAGCATGTGATGACAGGCAGTGCAGGGGTGGGGGAGTGGAGTGAGGGGAAGTGGTATCAGGAGTGATTAAGTTTATATTAATTGTGCTGCTCCCTTTAATTGTGCAGCTCCCTTTCTTCCTGTTGTGCACTCCAGTCACACAAGAACCCCATGGAATGAGCACATCTGAGGCAGGAGCCTGTCACTTGGGATGCTCAGCACGGCTGGAGAGGGCGCAGCAGTTCACTCAGCAGAAGTTCCTGGGATTCAGGAAGTATGGCTTCAGTGCAGGGAGTGCTGCTGGAATCCTGGGGTAAAACTGTGAGAAATTGGTGTTGGAGCTGTTCTGTAAATCCCAGAGCTCCATCGTGTGGTGGGAGCTGCGCAGGCCAGAGCTGCAGCCTCGGGATCGGGCTTGGGAGCTGGGGCTGCTCAGATTGTCCAGCTCCACAGTTGCAGTCAGTTTGTCCCCTTGCACTGATCCGGGGTTTTAAACACGTGCTGGCAGGAAAAGCAGCCTTTGGGAACCTGACTTTTTTAACATGGAAAGTAGATGACCCAGGGATTGTTTAAAGCTCGTCTCTCACAGTGTGTTGTGCTGAAAGAGTGAATGTGCAGGTGCATGACCCTGAGCACCTGTGCTGCACTGCCTGTGACATCAGCAGCACCTTGACTTTTGCAGCTCTGGATTCACTGGGGGTGAGAACACACCAGCTCAGTAGAGGCTGTGCCAGCAGGATAATTTGTCAGGCTTCCCTGCTGTGAATGCCAGAACCCGCTGACAGTGTGAGAGAAGCAGCACCAAGGTGCCCCAAGGGCACCTGACAGATCTCAGCTGTCAAAGAACATGGCAATGAAAGTGGTGCAGCTTGGAAAGCCTGTTAGAAATAATCCACAGGTTGAAAATGCCCCAAAATGCAGGGTTAGTGTAAAGCAGAATACTAAAAATGAAAGTTGTTTGATACATGTCAGGCTGGTTAGGTTTGCAACTAAGCTTTGTCTAAGGGTGGAGAAATGAAACAGATCAGTTTCTAGGTTTATTATAATGCTTGTGTGTTTCAGGCTTAATTTTGAGAAGAAATGCAGAAGCATTGCCTTACATTTTGTAAAATTTAAACAGGTGTGTAACACCTATCCAGGTTTTCAAAGTGCTTGGAACATTTTCAGTACATCACAGAACCATCAACTTCAGACACTGAACGTGGGACTGCATTAAGTTCCTGTGGTCCAACTGAAGGTGCAGAGTTGGTGCTGTGCAGCTCAGCTGCCTGGCCAGGCTGCTTCTCCCCCTAAGGAATGGGCATTCACAGGGATTCTGCTCAGCTGCTGAAGGCTGGGATGCAGGAGCAGGGAACTGAAAGCAGTGTCAGCTTCCCTGCTGAATGTGAGCTCTGCCAGAGCTGATTTAAAATGATGTGATGGGGGCCAGTGCTCTGTAAAGGTTTGATTCTGGCCCAGAGCTGTTGTTCTGATTTATTGCTGCTTTGGGCATCAGGACCAAGTACTCGGGTCCACACTGAAGTTTATTTTCTGGTATATGTGTAAGTTAGCAAAAGCAAACAATGGGATTTATACCAGTTACAAGTGAGATTTTAAGGTTGAATCACCCAAATTAGTCATCACTATTTGTATAAAGGATTCTGTAGTAAGGCACTGAGGGGGCTGGAAAGTAATTTGATTTTGTGTCTGTCCAAGGAATAACGTCATCCCTTTGTGTGAGTGCACGGGATCACGCGCTGTGTGCTTGGCAAGGACACCAGCGGGCATGAGGGTGCTCTTGTTCTGTGCAGGCTTTGTTTGGAGAGTGGGCTGAAAACAGCAGGCTACAACTGGGATCAAGTACTAGTAAAATGTATTTAATGTTTTTAAAAACTGCTTTTCTCTAAACATTTTCAGCTGTTGTATAAACTACCCGGACAAACAGTCATTTTCCTTTCCAGCCCTGTTCTCGAGCTGTCTTTGCTATGAAGGGGATTCTGAGTCACACATCTGTCTGGCAAGTGTTTTCATTTCAGTATTCAAAGATGATGATGATGAGCAGTGTTAATGTGGAGATTGGCTTTAAAGTTACATCAGGGCAGTTAGAGAAACGCAAGACTTCTTTCTGACAGGAAAACGTGTCTTTTCAGTGGCCTTTTGTTAAGGCAGTTTAACAGCTAAATGTCAGGGTAGAAACCGTAATCTTATTGAGTTTTGTTTCTAATAAAAGTATTCCTGTGCACAAGTCTTAATATAATTTAAGACTAGCAGAAACAGCTCCAAGCAGTACTTTGGACAGTGCATGATTTCTTTTTTTTAACTGTTGTCACAATAGGTGAAAAAGATCACTCTATGTAATAGTATTTGTTTAATCAGAATGACAAATATTAGGGCCTCATCCTGATCTCTATAAATCAGTCACATAGCTGTGGTCCTAGATTGCATTATTTTGAAGTTCTAAGGACGAAGAAATGTATGTCTGCCTGCAGTGTCACTGACAGCCTTTTCTTCTGATTTCAGGTGAGAAGTGACACCTGTGGAACACGACTGGTAGTTCAACAGAAGTTTAACGACTAGTTGCTATGACTGCTACAACTTGCTTACTTAAGACCCAAGCAACTGGTAAAATTTTGAAATTAAGAAACCTTATTTTTAAAATAACATCCTTCTATGACTAGGGGGAGCAAGGGGAAGGCTTTTTCTATGATGAGTATTATAAATGCTGTCTGCAGCTAGCCTGACTTGTCTTGACTGAAGCAGCAATCCTGCCCCAGCTCTGAAGATGCCTGCACTGTGGGATGAGGTAGTAGGTTGTATAGTTTTAGGGTCATACCCACCACTGGGAGATAACTATACAATCTACTGTCTTTCCTAAAGCAGCAGATAATCAACAATGGAAACTTCTCAGTTTTAAGCTCAATGTCAGATTTTGCTGAACTTCTGTATTTGTAGTGCATATAACAGGATAAAATACTTGTGTTATAGCTGTGGGAATTGTGTTTAGATTTTTCTAGTTCTTGGAAAAGCTAGGTTTCATTCTGCATTAATTTTTCTGCTCTAATGAATAAAAAATTAAGAATAGATTATTCCTGTATGTATATGGTGGGGTAATCAAATACAAATTCCTGATGTTCCAGTTGTTGGGGTGTTGTATCAAACATCCTTCAGAATGAAACTGAGGTTGGCTGAGCTCTTGCTGAAGTCTGTGCTTCTCTGTCAGAGTGAGGTAGTAGATTGTATAGTTGTAGGGTAGTTATTTTACCCTGTTCAGGAGATAACTATACAATCTATTGCCTTCCCTGAGGAGTAAAACAAACTGCGCTCCCTTGCAGCCAGTCCTGGGCTAAAAATCCTCATTGAGTGAAACCAGATGAATTCAGGGTTGTAAGGCAGCAGTGCCAGAATGTTTACAGGACTGACAGTCAGTGTGCATGGTGCAACTCCCACAGGGCATCTTTGACTTAGCATGACTTTCTCCCAAGGTGAGTGGCACTGTGCTGGCTGGGAATGGCAAATGCCCACGCTTTAGGCAGGGGAATGTTCCACAGAGGGAAGTTGTTCCAAGCCTGTTAGGAGCATAAAATACAGGGGGCTCAAGCTTGTACACTGTCACTTAAACTAAACTCTTCTGACATTCTAATTTCCATAATACATTAAAACTCCACGACTCCTAACTGCTTGATAGAAGTTGGAGGGAAAACTTAAAATGATCCTTTATTAATAAGTCTGCATGTTTTTCTGCAGCTTTTCCAGATCTAATGCAAAATTTAAGTGTTGGCCAATTTTGTCCAAAACTGACCTCTCACCTTTCTGGGGGGATGTGAAGCTATGGAGTTTGAGCATCCAAGAGCCAGAACTTTGAGGTGGTATTGTTTCTGTAAAAAGACTTTTAAAGTTTACTACGTTCTCTTTCCTCCTGCTGTGCTTGGTGCACCCAGTGTGTAACTGGTTCTGTGCTAGTATGCCCAGCAAGCAGCTTGCTGTAATAACAAAAAACCCACGGAAGCAAATACTTTTTGGAATGGGAAATTTAGCATAGGCAGAGTGAAAATGGAGCCATTGGTGAGTGTTCCAGGCAGTGAGGCACTGTTGGTCAGTGCTGACAGTGTCACCTTGGAATGTGTGCCCAGCCAGGGCAGAAGAGCAGAGCAGCTGGGGAGCTATAAAGTCCTGCAGAGTGAAGAACTGCACAGAGGAAGCGTGGGGCTCCTAGGAAGAGGTAGTAGGTTGCATAGTTTTAGGGCAGGGATTTTGCTCACAAGGAGGTAACTATACAACCTGCTGCCTTTCTTAGGGCTTTATTATAACACCAGGACCATTTGGGCTTCAGCCTGCAAGCCTCTGCAGCTTTGGGACATGGAGAGAAAGGACAAGGTATTTCTAAGCATGCTAAGGCTTAATGAAAGCCGTGTCTTGGCAGATTTGGTCCCAAATGGAAGTGTAGGAATGCTGGCTGGAATGCAGCATGGTGACATTGGGCTGCACGTGCCACTTTGGGGACACTTGGCTGTGGTAAGTAAGAGGCTGGGCTGGGAAGGCAGCTTCCTCCAGAGTAAGCTGGAGGCCCCTGAAGTTAGGGTGGAGGTGGTGTGAACTTTTGAACATCAGGTTGCTGGTACTGTATGCTCACAGGGACGTGAAATACACCTTCCTTTTGGCTTGGTGCATTTCAAGTTGGAAAACTCCAGTTTTCCTTCCCCAAAAGTAGCAAATTCCAGCTCCTCTGAAAGCTGATGCTTTCTCACCAGGCATGGGCACTCCGAGGGAAACAAGCTGTCAGTGGTGCATTATTTACAGTCCTGCAGGAGGGAAGTTTCCAGTTAAAAAGGGTGGCGTGGTTTCTCATGGAATTGTTAAAAATTAGTCCTTGTGTTTTGATGTAATTGCTCTGCACCACGGCAATAATTCTGGTAGGGCTCTGGCTGGACATTGTTCTGTGGGATACAGACATTTCAATTCTGAGCACCTTGCAGCATTAATGTGCTGTGCTCACACTAGCCACTATTTAGATTGCAAATCACACATAGTTCAGCTTATAAGCATGTTAAGTATTGCTTATATTGAACATTTAGTGTGAATTTAACTGTACCTTTTTGATTTAGTTAATAAAATACAGCATTTTGTGCAACTGATGGTGAATTGCCTTTATTTTCTCCTAAATTAAGAGGTGAGTTTTAAAGGAAAACAGTTCCCACACTGAAATAAATTCAAGGCTGCATTTGATCTTCACTATAATTCCAGCACTAATTATAGTGTTACTTTTTCTAGTATTAACTTTTGTTTAAGATCTTTGGTACATTACTTCACTGTGGGTGGGGAATACCTATTTACTGCTGAATGTGCAGCTCTGCTTATTCCAGACCATGAGTTTAAGTTGCTACACAAAAATCTAGACTTTAGTCTTAACATAATGGCAGCTGGTAAGGTATCTACAGGTAAGGCTCAGAGAAACACTGGTGAATTTGATTTTGGCAGTACCAAATTACTTAAAAGGTTTAAATAATCTGTGCTACCCACTGCAGCTGCTGGTTCAGCAGTCGTGTCTCACCAGGTAATTTCTCACCTTGATTTGCCTATGGATTCCACCCAGTAGATGGAGTGTGCTCAGTGAGGCTCAAGGTTGGTTTGCCATTTCCCAATGTGTATTCTGAGGCATGCAAGGATGAGGCAATGGCAGGAGCCCTTGTAATAAAGGCAGTGGTTAAAGAATGCACAGCAAGCAGTACAGGAAGGGCTGCAGCAGCAGTAGAGACTTGTTTACCACCCATAGCGCAGGAATTGTATTATGGTGGTCTTGGAAACATTCCAGTGTTGCTCCAAAAATAGAATACACAGCCCCAGCCCAGATGCACATCCCAGGAGAACAATTTGTGTGCTGTGCCCTTCCATGCAGAAAGGTGTGCTCTGAAATCTCCCTGTAGTGTGAAACCTGAGACCTGCTGGGCTTTTTCCGGGAGAGGAACCACTGCTAATAAACATCCCTGTGCTTGCAGAGGGGCTCTGGGTGCTTGTGCCATGGTCATGGTAGGGGAGCTTGATGCATTCAAAATTCTCTCCCTTGTGTTGACAACTTGGGGTGTGGCAGCTGAGTTTCCCTCTACTGTGTCCAGCTCTGGGATCTCCAGTATAGGAGGGATGTGGAGCTGCTGGAGAGTCCAGAGGAGACCCTGGAGCTGCTCCCAGGGCTGGAGCCCCTGTGCTCTGGAGCCAGCCTGGGAGAGCTGGGGGTGTTTTCCTGGAGAAGAGGATGCTCCAGGGAGAGCTCAGAGGCCCTGCTAAGGCCTAAAGGGGCTCCAGGAGAGCTGGAGAGGGACTGGGGACGAGGGATGGAGGGACAGGACACAGGGAATGGCTTCCCACTGCCAGAGGGCAGGGATGGATGGGATATTAGATACTGGCAGTGCTGGGTTAATGGTTGGATTCTGTCTAAAGGGCCTTTTCCAGCCTGAAAGATTGTGTCATCTTTGTGCCAGAAAGCCCTTCTTGCTCTCTTCCTGGGTAAGCAACAAGCTGGACTTAGAGTGCAGACAGGTTTTTGCTTTCCAAGAGAAGTGATAAAACACCTGATACATATGCATGGAGAAAACAAAAACCCTTTTAAGAGAGGAAGACAAGTCTCAGATACACTGGTCAAGTTCAGCTGAGATTATTGCTTTCTGCTGAGCCTCCCAAAAGAACCGACATCCCTCAATTCTAGAGCCATCAGAGCATGGTGTGGCCTTCAGCACCCAAGCTGAAGCTGTGGATTTAATGTCATAGTTCTGTAAAGATGAGTCCTGGCAAGAGCTGCTGGAGGTATCAGATGTCAGTGTGTGTTGTTGCAACACGAGAAATCAGATTTGTTCTTATTTGTTCTGTTGGTTGTAGTGGAATTGGATTTTTAGGCTGGTTTGTTTCAGATACTTGAAACCACTCCAGTGAAGAGGCATTGGAAAATCAGACACTGTTCTCTTCCAGCCTGTTACATTAAAGCAATCTTCAAAATAAAGCTATTACAAGCCACATAATGCTACTAAGGACTGTATTTTTGGTGACTGAAAAGGTCCTTTCTGAAATAGGAGAATGTTTCTTAAAAAATACTCCTTTGACGTTAAAACTCTCTATGCAGGTGCTGTCAAGCTGCTTAGTTAAACCCAGCACAACATAAAAGCCGGCAAAAGGATTAAGTCATGGAAGTCCAAGTTCTGTGAGGGAGTTTGCTACTCCCTGTGTACCTCACCTTGTGTACACCCTTTAGTACATTCCCAACACCTCTGTGTAAATGAGGGGGAAGGAGCAAGCAGTGGTCAATCAATCCCAGTGTCCCAAAATGTTGCCACTCGTTAGCCCTCAGCTGGAATTCTCAGCTGGAAGTGGCTTCTGCAGTAACTTCCTAAAATGAGGGATAAGGAAGAAAAGGAGAGCTGTCATTTGAACTTCCCAACTCCTGCAACAGTAAATTTGTCCCTGTCTCACACGGTGCCTGGTGAAGCTGTTGGATCCTGGTACAAAACACTGAAGGGTCTTATGCCAAAAGAGCAGCCAGAGCATTTCCTCAATTTTTATTTCACAGAGAGCAGGCTGAGTCTGATGTAATTCCTGATGGGTTCTTCATCAGCTGCCCAGGCACTGCCCCACTTGCCTTGTCCTCCATGCTGTAAGAAAAGAACCCAGGGGATGCAGAGACAACACTGCAGATCTTCCTCAGTATAGAGCAAACCTCATCAGACCAAGGGGAAGCCGCAGGTAAGTGAAATAGGCAGAACATTAGGCCTGAGAGTAACTGAGGAATGTGAAATAAGTACAGTACATGAGTATCTGGAGGATGCTAAGGCAGGAAATAGGATTCTTGTTAAAGGCTGGTAAAAAGTTTCAGCTAACTGTCACACAAATGTGCAATGAAATATGTGAAATTCTGTGCAGAGAGCTGAACTGGGTGCAGTGCCAACAAGCAGCTCTGGTGAGCCCTCCTTTGACAGGAACAGACGTGTTTAAACCTGAGTTCAGCTGAGGCAAGGGCAATCCTTCCCTTAATCTCAGGACATGATTGAATTTGGAACTTAATAATTCACAATCTTGAATATCCCAAGCTGGAAAGGACCCCCGTGGATTATTGAGTCCTACTCCCAGGCCTGCACAGGAGACCCTAAGAATCCCACCCTGTGCCTAAGGGTGTTGTCCAAACACTTGATTGAAATAAAGCATACAATTAACTCATTACATTAATTTACATAATAAGAGAAGACTTAGATAAGATGCTAATTATTAAGTATTCTTAATTAATTATATTAACATACTATAAATTAAAATATTTTAAAATGAAATTAATAGAATATTAATAAGCTTTTAATAGATGTTTTGGTTGGTTTGTTTTTAATCTACTCAGAACTAGGAAAGGCTTCTTGTGGGCAGCAGGAAGGTGGGGATGTGGGAAATGGGCACTTTTCCAGGGGCCTGTGCCAGCCTGGACCGCTCAGGGCAGAGGCTGCTGGCCCTTGCTGGGGGACTGGTGGCTTTCAGAAGTGTTTGCATTGAGGAGCTTGGCCATGTCTGCTTAGCCCAGCCATGAACAGAAAGATGCTATTAGCACACTAAGGGATACAGGAGTTAATTATTACAATATCACAGAATCCCAGAAATGTTTGAGTTGGAAGGGACCATCTTGTTCCACCCCTGCCATGGGCAGGGATACCTGCCACAGACCAGGCTGTTTGTTTGTTCATTGTGAAGTGAATTAGACTGAATGAAATTCTCCAAAGCACGTAAAGTGTATTTCTGAGGTGTGTGATAAAGTTTTTACTCTTAATAAAATACTTGTTTTCTGTTTCACATTTCAACCCTGGCAAAACCTGTGTTCCCACTGGATTGCCATGACTCAGTGATCTCCATTGTGTTGCAGAAATTCTGAAATGGGGCCAAGAAATTCTAAGATTACCTTTTTAAAGAAAAAATACCCACTGCACTGCTTGTCCTTCAAATCCCATTCAGTGACCATGGCGTTGTATTTCAAGCAGGCCCAACACAGGACCTTTCCCTTTCCCTTTCCTTCTCTGAAAACAGAGGAACTAAAAATCACACAATACCTTGAGTTGGAAGGAACCCACAAGGATCATTGAGTCCAGCTCCTGGCCCTGCACAGGACACCCCAACAATCCCACCCTCCCCAGATCCCCTCTATCCCCTTTTCTTTGGTTTTAGGAGTAGCACTGTGCTCCTGTGGAACTCAGAGCCTGTGTCTGGATCCAGATGCAGCACAGCTGCACACAAAGCTTTCTACCTTCTCTGCTCATTCATGTCACTGTTGGCTCACAGGGAGATATCCCAGGTATTTTCAGACTCCACTGAGCTGCAGCTCTGACAGCTGCCAAATCTAAGTTGCTCTGGAACAGTGTTTATTTGTTTTAGGGTAACTGGTGGGGAGTGCAATGCTCAGGAATTAATCTCCAGAAATCAAGGGCAGAAGGGCTGATCTGTGAATTTGATACTGAGCAGGGTGTTTCACTCAGTGGATAGCAGCACTGACCTGATCACTAGGTCATCCCTCTTCAATCCAAACAGAAATTTGCAACAAAATACTCCAATGCTGCTTTTAGATTTAGAACAAATTCTGTGACTGGATGTCAACAAAACATCTCCTGTGCACCTCTGCTCTGGAGCCAGGCTGGGAGAGCTGGGGGTGCTCACCTGGAGAGGAGAAGGCTCCAGGGAGAGCTCAGAGCCTAAAGGAAGATCAAAAAGGAGGCAGAACAACTTCTTATGTGGGCAGAAAGTGATAGGACAAGGGGAAGTGTTTTTAAACTGCCAGAGGGCAGGGTTAGATGGGATATTGGGAAGAAATTCCTCCCTGTGGGGGTGGTGAGCACAGGGTGCCCAGAGAAGCTGTGGCTGCCCCTGGATCCCTGGCAGTGTCCAAGGCCAGGTTGGAGCATTTGGGCTGGTCGGAGGTGTCCCTGCCCATGGCATGGTGGTGTTGCTGGTCCCTTCCAACCCAAACCATGGCACGATTCTATGACTACAAAAACATCCAGGCACAACTAATGAGCTGATGGTGTCTGCACTGCAGGTATTTGCAGAAAAGTGGATATATCCTAGTCTGGATTTTTTACTCAATGATCTCTGAGGGCTTTTTCAACTTTAACAATTCTGTGACTCTATAGAGGCTTCACTGGCTCTTCTGCTAATGGAAACCTGTTAAAACTTAGGTGCTGGGTTTGTCCTTGCAGTAGCACACCTGTGCCAGGTGGTCAGGGAACCAGAACCCCCTATAGGCAGACAGTCACCTGCTTTCTCAAACCTGATGCAGGAGGATGTAAGTAAGAGTAGGAGGAGGGATGGAGGCCTGATTCCCATCACTCTTCAGCTGGGGAGCACCCAAGGGCAATGTGGGTCCTCAGACAGGACCATCCCAGGAGTGCAGGTCATGATGATCTCCATCAGCACCTCAGAAGGATCCAGGAGGAACAGCCACCCCTTGGGACCAAGGATGGACTAGCTGGTACCCAGGATGGTGATTTATGTGCCTCAGTGGCCTGTGCTTTTAAAGCATGTTCTAATCTGGACTCCCATAGTGGGCTTCCATGTTTGTTATTCTTTGGATTTGGTCAGAAATCAAGTCTGGTGTGAGAAGGAAAGACACATGGTGAGAAATGAGGAAACACTCTAGTTAGTGCCACACAAGGGTAAAGACCACCAGCAGCAGGTTACCCAGCCAAGGAAAGCCTGAAGAGATCCCTGAGCCTGGATAAAACCCCCCAGCCTGGCAGTCTAATGTCTGCCTGGGGTTGGTGCCTTGCTCTGCTTGCAGGGGAAGCTGCTGCTCATTTCCAGGTGTGATTCAGAAAAACACTGAGCTGGCTTTTCCACCTTCACCCTGAAGGAAAGGCAACTGCTACACCAGCCAGGCTCTGAAACGTCTCCTTCAAGCCAAAATATAAAGATATTTTTAGTTGCTGTTTGACATAGGGCAGGAGCCCTTTCACAAAGTGTTTTGCAGAGCCATAGCTGTGCTCAACTTCAGGAAGTGCCACTTGTAAAATAAATGATGGGGAAAACACTGTGAAAGCACATTTCATCTGAGACCAAATATGTTCTGATAGAAATGTAGAATCTAATTCTACTCTGACAGAAAGGAGCATTTAGCATGGTTTCCTAATAGAAAAAAAGGGTTTATCACTCTGTGATAATAATGAACTCAGCACCTGATGAACTCTTTCATGATAGAATCACAGAATAGTTTGGGTTGGGAGGGACCTGAAAGTTCATCCCATTCCACCCCCTGCCATGGGCAGGGACACCTTCCACCAAAGCAGGTGGCTCTGAGCCCATCCCCTCTCCTGACCTGGTCACACTGCTTTGGATGCAGCCCATCATCACCCCCAGTCCCATCTGAAAAAGTGCTAAAAGTGCTCTGATATCCCTAGTTCCTAAGTTTCCTGGAAACTTCTATCCTCTCCTTCACAGAGTAAACTCAGCACCTGGTTAGGCATCAGAAAGTACTAAAAATCTACCACAAGACACAATCCCAGGAAAAACCCAAACTTCATTAGTGTTGTTGTCCACATGATTAAAAAAGGTGATTTGAAAGTAGAAGGATAAAAGTACATTTAATTACTTTGATTGTCAGGGCAGTTCTTTGTGTCTGTTGGAATGTTTTGAGTTGTGGTGGAAGTGGCAGAACTGACGTAGAGAAGGGAATGTAGATTGCTTTGGAATAATTATCTGTGGCCCAGAGCATCAGATCAAAGTGGAACAAGAGCAGTTGGGATGAACCATTCCATCTGCCACATGTTCCCTGTTGGTCCTGGTTCACAGGAACCATACATTGATTAAAAACACCAGCAAACACACAGGGCCTCAAAAGCTGCTGGTACCAAGCCGTGGTTGGATTTATTGAACATCATCCAGGAAGGAGGCACCACAGGATGTTCCCATCAAATGAGCTCATGCCAAATTACCATAAATTAATCAAATTATAGGGGATGGATGGATGGATGATGGATGGATGGATGGATGGATGGATGGATGGATGGATGGATGGATGGAGGATGGATGGATGATGGATGGATGGATGGATGGATGGATGATGGATGGATGGATGGGATGGATGGATGGATGATGGATGGATGGATGATGGATGGATGATGGATGGATGGATGGATGGATGATGGATGGATGGATGGATGGATGGATGGATGATGGATGGATGGATGGATGGATGGATGGATGGATGGATGGGTGGATGATGGATGGATGAATGATGGATGGATGATGGATGGATGGATGGATGATGGATGGATGGATGGATGGATGGATGGATGGATGGGTGGATGGATGCCTCACCAGTCCCACACCATCTGAAACCCAAAAGAGGAGACAGAAGATCCCCTTGGTGTTTTCCAGCTTAACAAAACCCCTGAAGCTACGAGGAGGGGCCCAGGTCTGAGTTCTTGATCAGAACTGGCACCAGAAGTTTTGCACTCAGCCCTCCTGGGCATGTGGAGCCCATCCAGGTACCAGCTGTGGGAATCAGCTCATGCAGAGGATGCTCCGTCTCCTGCTGGCTCCTTCCAGCCCTGCTGCCACACCCGGGGATGTGGAGCCACAGGAACCTCCAGCATCCAAACTGCTCCAGGCCTTCCATTATCCACACCTCTGCAAGGAGATTGCTCAGCTCAGCAGATCTGAAATCTCCATGCTGACAGATGGGATGTGACAGGAGCAGCACAGCTGGCAGAGAGGAGACATCCCTTCCCTTCCTGAAACCTCCCAAGTGCTCCTCAGTAACCCCAGTGCTCGGAAAGCTCTGTGGTTCCTGCAGGAATCATCTCCCAGGTGGATGTTTGGTTCCTCAGGGGAAGGAGGCAGCAGCTGTGCGTCAGCTCAGCCATTGCACAACCCTCCAGGCTGGGAAGAGCTGGTGGATCCAGCTGAAAGAGGAATTTTGGATCACTGGAATATTGCTGTCAGCACTGGGCTGTGGCCAGGTTGCCATGGGGACACCTGTGCCTTTGGGGTTTGGGTCGTACAGGGAATCAAGGTGCTCTTTCACCCCATTTCCTGGAGAATTTTGGTGTTTCTGTGATCCTCTCTTCCACCAGCCCCACTCTGAACACATCCCCAACCACATCTGAGGGAAGGGTGGGGGGCTGGGAGACACCAAGCTCCTCCAACAAGCCCGTGCAGGACCTGGGTGAGCTCCACGTGCATCTCCAGCAGCTCTTTGGTGCCAGCAGCAGGGGACCTGCCCTGTGCAGCCCCCAAGGGACAGTGCCAGCCTGGGGGTGACACAGCTGGAGCTGGAGCTGGGCATTACCTGCAGAGCCATGCCCAAGGCACTTGGCTTGGCAGACAACATCCAAATTCCCATCTCTAAAATCAGGCCAAGAGCCCAACCCTGCCCAGGTTGGAGGGTAAAGGTTCCGGAGGCTGGGAAATGTTTTGGAGTCCCAGGCCTTGGGAACATGGTCAGACAGGTTCTGGTGGAGCCAGGGATGAAATCCAAGGGGAAAACTTGCAGCCAACCTGGTGAGGAGTGGGAAAACCATCTGAGCATCCACCTAGAGCATCTGCCACCCCTAATACCTGTGGCAGGAGGAGACAGAGTCAGGCAGGGGCTGGGAGCCCTGGGGCGAGAGGGAATTGTGCAGAGAGAAGGAAAATTCAGCCCCAGAACCAACCTGTGCCCAAAATACTCCGTGGCTAATTTTATGCCTTTCTGATTGCCTTTTAACTGCGAGTTATTAAAAACGGGGAGAAGGGAGATGATGTCCTGGTGGGAGGATCAGTGAGCGTTGCCATGGCAGTGAGGGATGCTGCAGCACAGCCTGGACCACAGTTCTGAGGACACAAGCTAGTGGACAGCCCGGGAAGCCGGGGACGAGGGGCTGTGCCATCCAGCCGAATCCAAAATCAGTGTTTGGCTGATGCTGCTCCACTGCCCTCCCCTGCTCTCCCAGCAGGATCGGGTTTCCCCCTCCCTGAGCTCACCCCTCCCCAGAGACACTTTTATCAGGCTCAAGGCAAGGAAGAAACCGGGATTTGGGGGGGATTCAAAAGATTAGGAAAGAATTTGCCTCCGGGAATCTCTTTCCTCCGTCTGCCCGGGATAAATTGTGCGATGGAGGTGGAGGCTTTGCAGCTCCACGGGGCTCCGAGCTGAACGTGTGGAGGCAAAAACGCTGCCGGTCCCTCCCCGCTGCGGGCACGGGGTGTTGAAAGGTCCTGGGAAGAGTGAGGAGAGCGCTCAGTGCTGTGGCTCCATGTAAGGATGAAGTGGGAGGTTGTTTTGCCGGAGCTCTGCGAGTGCAGACGGTGCCGGCTCAGCCGCTGGCATCTTTCCTGGAAGGACCAGCTCACCCACGGGAGGCAGGAACAAGGAACAAACCTGGGGGCAGCATGGGAAACGTGATTAACTGCGAGGAAAAGGGATTTTATTTGGCTTGTTTATGATTTTCTTCTTTCATCAGCTCTCTATAAAGCAAATGCCATGCCAGTGAACAGCTCTGAGCCTGCTGGAGTGGGAATACAGCCAGGAAAATATCCTGAGAGTGTGCCCACCCTTCTGGCCGGTGTGGGGGCTGTGTGCAGCCCCATCCCTCCTCCATCCATCCAGCTTCCACGGCACGTTGTTCATCCCTCGGTGTGCTCGGTCCTGTCCCTGCCGGAGAGGGCAAATCCCTGCCCTGGAGAGCAGAGGCTGCTCCTGAGCTCGTGTGCTGGGAGCTCCTAAAGCTGGATCCAACCTCACCGGGTGTCCTGGGAAACGCAGTGCCTGGTTTATTCCTCCTTTAGATCTTGCTAAAGAAAAACGTCAATACTGCAGGTGTGGAATGTTACAATTTCAGGGATTTGGGGGGTTTTGAGCCTGTAGCCTCTCCATAAGAGCAATGTCCTCGAAGTGGGATGTGCCAGACTGGTCCCAGTCACTGCTGCACCACATCCCTGGCACTGGAGCTTCTGCCTGAGGCTGTTCCTGCCCGTGCTGAGCTGGGGGTTCAGGATAACCCCCACAGGCAGGGCCAGAGCCTGAGGGTCTTTTGCAGCTCCCAGATGGGAATCTTCATCTCCTCCCGGTATCCTGGGGGTGGCTGGGATGGGACATCCCCTCTCCCACCTGCCCACGAGGTGCCTGTGGCTGTGACAGGGAACAGGAACGGAGACATCAGAGGGGTGGGAGGGCAGTGGATCTCTCCAAACACTGCAGAACGGGATTTTCACTGGGCTCGTCTGAGCACTGCTGCCCCCAGAGGGATTTCTCATTCTCTCTCCTTACCTGTGCCTGGCAGGTTTGTGCTCTGCCTCTGCACCCCCAACACCCACATCCATCGTCCAACCATCCACCCATCCATCCATCCATCATCCATCCATCCATCCATCCATCCATCCATCCATCATCCATCCATCCATCCAACCAACCAACCAACCAACCAACCAACCATTATCCAACCAACCATCACCCAACCAACCCTCCATCCATCAACCA
>JAOTQP010000619.1:749543-762256 GCA_026413545.1 Cichladusa arquata
GTGGACAATATCCTCGTGAAAATGGCAGATCCAACCTTCATAGGTTTCTGTATTTCCAAAGGGGCAGACTGCGGTGCCTCGGCGCGGAGCCGCGGGCGCTGCGGGGCGCGGCGGGGGCTGCCCCGCTCGGCCGGGCGGCCGTGACCGCCGGGGACGGAGCGGCCCGAACCCCGAGCGCGCCGGGCATCGTTTCGCGTGTTGGTCTGAGCAACGGCAAGCAAAGAATATGAACAGGAAAACAAGGCGCTGGATCTTCCACATCTTCCTGAGCCTAGGGATTGTGTATATCAAGATCGGGTAAGTAACTTTTTTTTTTTCTTCTTTCTTTTATAACAATCGCGCTCTCTCTCGCGCTCAGCCCAACCTGCCCAGACCTGTTACTATTTAACTCGGGAAGTCTCAAAAAAAAAAAAAAAAGAAGTGATGATGGTGGAGATCACTATTATTTCTCAAAAGACAGGTAAAGCGCCCGCACCTCGGAGCGAGGCGGTGGCCCCGGCGATGTGCGGGGCTGCGAGGGGCTGGGCGGCGGTCCCTGCCGGGAAGGGACACCCGGCGATCCCCAGGCAGTCGGCCCCTCCCCAGCCCGGCCAGCGGGCCCGGTGCGGGGTGCCCCGGCCGCTCCCTGCCCGGTACCTGCCCGCGCCTCCCGCAGGGACATCCCCGGGCCGCTGCCGCCCGGGACACAGCGCTGCCCGGCCCGGGAGGGGCGCACGGAGGGCGGCGGCGCTCCCGACCGGCAGCATCCCCGGCCAGGTGCGCTGGGTGCGGGTGGAGGCGGCACGGCCCCGGGGCAGGGAGCGTGGGTTGTCCCCTTTCCTTCCCTCCCTCCTTCCCTCTCTCCTCTAACTGCTCGACAGGTTTGGGAAAACCCTCCCAGCCCGCTGCCTGTGCGTGGTCCGGGCAGGTAATGCCGCTGCACGCGCTGTAGTTCTCCAAAGAGGAAGTTTGGTCCTGCTTTGGCAGGAGCCCACGCGCTGCTTATCTCTGCCTCGGCTTGGAGAGAGGGACGGGGAGAGGGAAGCGACGGGGAGAAGGCGAGCGCTTCCCGGGCACCTGCCAGCGCCGGAGCCGCAGCCCGGGAAAGCAGCGGGGGCTGCGGTGCCTCCGGGACCGGCCTCCCCTCAGCCACCGCCGGTGTCTTGTCGTTGCAGGGGTTTCTCCTCTGTGGTGGCCCTGGGAGCCAGCATCATCTGTAACAAGATCCCGGGGCTCGCCCCGCGGCAGCGGGCGATCTGCCAGAGCAGGCCCGACGCGATCATTGTCATCGGGGAAGGGTCCCAGATGGGCATCAACGAGTGCCAGTTCCAGTTCCGCAACGGGCGCTGGAACTGCTCGGCGCTGGGCGAGCGGACGGTCTTCGGCAAGGAGCTCAAAGTGGGTACGTGCTCTCGGCTCTGCCGCCCGCGGGGCACAGCGGGCACCGGGCTGCCACGGGCACGGCCGCTGGGCTCGGGGCCGGGCAGGACGGGTACTGGGAGTGTGTGCTGCTGGGCTCGGGGCCGGGCAGGACGGGCACTGTCAGTGTGTGCTGCTGGGCTCAGGGCCGGGCAGGATGGGCACTGTCAGTGTGTGCTGCTGGGCTCGGGGCCGGGCAGGACGGGCACTGTCAGTGTGTGCTGCTGGGCTCGGGGCCGGGCAGGATGGGCACTGTCAGTGTGTGCCCCTGGACGCTGCTGCTGCCAATGTGCTGCCTCCTGGCAGGGCACCTGCCTGTGCTGCACCTCCGTGTGTGCCAGCTCCCACCGCAGTATTTCACTGCCCTGCTCTCAGAAATCCTCTCCAAAATGTTCCCCGTTTGTGTACACGGGACAGCAGCCTGATTCATGTACTTAGGGAGAGGAAAAAACGGGGTTAGTTCTTGTTGAAGGCAGCCGTGAGAGCCAGAATGCTGAGCAGAGCTGGAATTGCACTTCTGGGGTGCAGGCATCCCCACGGGGACACTGGCCTGATGTTTGTGCCCGGTGGGACCCAGGCACAGCAATCAGCCTCACTGTGAGGGATTCCCACCACATGAAATCATTCTCCTACAGCAGCTGTACCTCTGTGGTGCGAGGAAGGGTGGGTGTGTTCTGCTTTGAGATGTCAATGCTGTTCCAATAACTGACAGAAGATCCCACTTCCATTTTCCATGTTTTCAGTCATTGCAGCAGTAAAAAGTATATCCAAATTCTGAACTAAAGCAGGATAATAAATTAAATAATAACAAGTGCAAATACCTGAAGAAATGGGGCTGAGGCTAAAACTCTCATGTCCCCATTCAGCAAAACATAGTAGTGAAATCTACTCAGTGTTTTTCTGATTCCACAGCACTTAAAATGCAAAGACCAAGGAATGTGTTTTCCAAGCACAGGCTGGTCTTTTTAGAGCCACCACTGGAAGCTTATCACTCACAGCACCGCATTCCACATCCAGAAGGATCTGTGGTTTCCAGTCTCTTCCCCTTGTAGAAAAACCCAGAAGCCCCATCAAGCAATGCTTAGCATGGTAGAAAACATGGATGTTCCATGAGAACAGCAGCAGCACAGAGAACAGGGGCCAGGAGAGCTCTGAGCAGCTATGGGGGCCCATAGCTGCTCAGTGCCATGGCAGGATCTGTCCCAGGCCCTCATTCCTGGCATTCCCGTGAAACACAGAGGTGCAGCCTTGCCACTCTGCTCTGGAACCCCTGAGAACACTGAGCGTGGGTTTGATCACATCAGTGCACACCAATAGGTGCTCCCAAAACTTAGATATTTGAGGAAAGAGCAGAAAGAGAACACCACCTCTCGTTTTGAAAGCCACGCCTTTCAACACCTTTGATAATCATAGTGGCTCAAGTAGAGAAGGTAAAGCCCCCTGCACAACTGGGAAACATCTGAAAATGGAGCATTTATTCAGATTAGCTCATTGTTGCTGTTCCTTGAGCTGAGCTCTTCCTGTCATCGATGCGGGCAAGTGTTGGCCACTTCTGTCAGTGAAGAGTCCATTTGGATGGCTGACAGGTTTGGGCTCATTTACTCCAAGAGTGACATTTCCTTAAACAGAAAATGTGAGAAGGATTTTTTCTTCTCCCAGAAATTAGAAAATTGCGCAGTTGTTGTGGTCTGTTGTGTAAACATGCTCTCAGTTCCTTCTCTCCCTCCGAAAATTGAATTATTTAGATAGCGGGTTATATTTAGGTCCTTTTAAAGAAAGTCAATATCAAAGGAAGTAGACTTTGATCTGTCTTTGAGGTGATAACTCTTAATATGTTCTATCTATCCATTACAAGGCTAAGATGGATAGGGCAAATTCTTCCTTGGTTTCAGAACACAGTTAAGAGTTGAATGACATCCAAATCACAAAACTACATAAAATTCATTTAAAGAATAACAAACCCCTCAAATTTAAACAGGTTATATATGCTAATTTTAAAGTAAACTTTGGTAAAAATCACAGAGGGTTGAAATCCAGTGGTGCACAGATATTCCTGCAGTCTCAAGGATAAAACTACTCAGGCTCTCAAACCATGAAATATTTTAATGTAACTCTTCCTGCTCAGATGGTCTTCTTTTTCTTCTGCTTCTTCCCTATAGGCAGATATAGAAACTCTGAATATCTGACACAGCTCATCTTTCTATGGCTATGAGGAAAAGGCATCTCTTGCACTTTCCCAAGTATCTCTGCCAGGGTGTGCTCCAGGTTACCATCCAGAGAAACAATATTTTGCTTTGGTTAAAAAGGGTACAACCCATGTGCCATAAAGCCATAAACCAAGTTTGTTGCCCACAAACAGGAGAGGGCCTGAGGGCCTTACCCCGAATAGGAAAGAGAGATGTGTGACATGAAGAACCATAAGCCCCTGTAGGAAGCGTATCAAGGTGACAGAGCACCAGAACAACCCAGGTTACCATTAGGTGAGGACAAAGTACCCTCATTGCTTTTTTAATTAGCCTTTGACATGGTGTGTTCCACCATACTGTTACAACAGCCCTGAACACAGCAGTCCCTTCCCTGGGATTTAACACCTGACTGTACCTTTCAGGCACTTGCATCCTGAAGTTATTGCCTGGGGAGTGGAGGGCACCTTTGTCTTGCCACTTGCAATAAAGTCAGTGAGCCACACATGAGCTCATCCCTGTGTCTCTGCAATGCTTCCTGTGCCTCTGCAGTGGCACTGCTGGGCTGCTCTGGGACAAGGAGATGACTTCAGAGTGCCAGGGCTGTGGCTGGAGGAGATGACTTCAGAGTGCCAGGGCTGTGGCTGGAGGAGATGACTTCAGAGTGCCAGGGCTGTGGCTGTCCTGGCCCTGCCGCGCGGGTGCAGCCTGCCGAGGCTTGCAGCAGGCTGGGAGGAGGTGCCTGAATGACCCCAATGGAAATAGGCTTTGTGTGTGTCAGTCCACACAAGTAAGTTCCTTCAGGTACCAGAGATTCTTGTGATCTATTTCCCAACCCATGGCTTTGATGGCACACCAAGCCACATTTTCAAATCTAGGTTTCTTTCCTTTTATCCTTGCTGGGAAATCTATTTTATGAATGTTAGGTAAATATACTGCAATTTTTTAAATTCTCTTATTGCCACTCAGGGTGATTCTCCTCCTGGCCCTGCTGTTGTGTAGCTGAGAAATCATGGAACTCCTGTGTTTCTCTTTTCCTACCTTTAAAATGGCAACAGGGATATTAACCTTATTGAAACACTTGGAATTCTCTGGAAGGAAAGCATCAAACAATATTTCCCTGTTCTAACATGTAGCGTGTATTTTTAAAAATTTGCATATAATCCATCTTCCAGTGATAGTTATTTGTAGAGTTTATTTGCAGAGTTTATTTGTAGAGGTATAGTAAATGACTACTTAAATTCGTCCTAGAGCATATTTGTGCTCACAGGCTTGAGTTTCCCGCTCGTCACAGTGAGCTTCCAACCAGTGCCCAGCACTCTCTCCTGTTCCTGGGTCATTTTATCTGCTTTGCCCTTCCAAAGAGAGGTTCTCCCTCCTGACCTGCTGCGGATGTCTCACGGTGCCAGCAGTGCCAAGGGCACGAAGAGAAGAGACCAAGTGCCATCAGTTTGCTCTGCTCTGGTCACAGAGGGAACAATGGAGGAGCAGTCCAGATCCACTCAGGGACGTTTTTTCTAGACCATTCCAGAGACACCTTATTAATAATGTAGAGTCGTAGAGAGAATTTTTAAAATAACCGTGGAGATGACGCAACGCTGCAATTACGGACACACTTAAACCCAAATATATTTGCCGTGGTGGTCAGCAGTTCTGTTCCTGAGGACAGCCACAATCAAAACCAACATTTTTAAAGCAGGATAGTCCAAAACCCTCCTGCCCATCTGTCTTCAGGTGAAATGTGGTTCAAGCCTAAGGATCTGAACAGCCAGAGCTGCCTTTGACAGAGCCTGAAAATAGGATTTGGGTTCTGCTGGATCACAGGAGGAGCGAGAGCTGTGGCAAAGGCTTTCCATCAGGTGCCTCAGGGGCCCATTTTGCAGGGTGCAACCTTGTGAGCAGGTGGCCAGTAGTAATTCTGCTGTTGTCTCAAAGGGCACATGCCTACATTTCATGGGATATGGACGACAGCACCACATTGGCATCATAAGGGAAAAGAACTCCATCTCCTTTTGCCACAAGTGAGCAGCACTGGCACTGTTAAACAGGAAAGTGAAGTGGTACAAACTGTTTGACTGCCCTGCCGCAGAGGGACACAGCAAAGTGGAGACTCCTTAGGACAGATCTGAGAGAAGAGAGGCACAAGAGCCCTGCAGAGGCTGCAAGGACCCTGCAAGAGGGAGGATGGAGGGAGTCCTGAGGTGTGAGTGGTGCTCTGCAAGGAACATTACAGCAAGACATTTCAGCCAGGTCTTCATCCTGGCCTTACTAAAGTGCAGCAGTTCTTTGCTGTCTTCTACCATGGAAGCTGCTTCAGTATAATCACAGTGATGCTTCACCTACCTGCCATTACCCTTGGGAATAAGGGAAGCTGAAATCAAAAGAATCCCCATGGACAGACTGGTCCCAAAGCTGATGTGCCAGCAGGGCAGCTCAGCCCCTCTGCGCGCTGTGCCCCATGCCTTTGGCTCAGGGACCATCTCAGAGGTGCCCTGAGGCACACACTTATCCAGGAGAGCCTGTTGGCTCTCTTTCATCCACTGCACTGCTGCTCTACACTGGACTGAATTTAGCAGTGATTTGTTTTCCAGATATTAAAATCGACTTTTCTTCTATGGCTTCAAACCACGTAAGGAAAGAGGGACATACCCACTGGTGCCTATTAAAACAAATGGCAACTGTTCTCCAAGGCAAACCCTTCACTAACCTGTTCAGTAGCTGTCAGGAATAGCTCTCCTGCTGGTATGGAAAAGGGAAGAAGATCTAGGACATTTTCCTCTCTGGCTGGATAGATAGCAGGAAAGTTATGAGTAAATCTTCATATTGTGACTGTGTTGTAGACAAACACTTGTGAAAACATCCCAGCACAGGTGTGCTGAAGAACAGATTTAATCTTCAATCGTTTCAGGGAGCAATTTGATTTTAAATGCTGCTCTAGTCTCTCATGTCAGGTTTTAAAGTCTGGTTGTTTGAATTACAGTGTAACAGACCAAATGAGCAACCTCTGGTAGAATCCCAGAATCTCCTGAGCTGCAAGGAACCCTCAGGGATGATGGAGTCCAACCCTGTCCCTGCACAGACAGCCCAACAGTCTCACCCCTTGCATCCCTGAGAGCTCTGGCAGGAAAATCCTTTTTGTTTTTATATTGCATGGAAGATTACCTTCACAGGTTTTTGGGAAACAGAGTGCTGCTGCTCTGTTTGGTTGGCCAATGTTTAGAGGAAAGTTTGATAAATACTCTGTTTTCTGAACCACTGCTGTTATGAACCCCCCAAGATGCACAGAAAAAAAAAAAAGCCATTAACAGGAGTCTTGCTTTCTAGTCAGGTGATGTCAGAGTCTGAATTTCTGTGTTCAGATTTCCAGCCCTTACAACCAGTTTTTACTGTCAGTGCCTTGCAGGAGAACAGTTATCTGCAGGCAAAACAGAGGCCAGACTGAAATATGGCCTGATCATCCAAAGCTGCTTTATGCCAAAAAGTCAATCTTTCCCAGCAGGGTCTGTCACTACAAGATAAAACATTGCCCCAAGGTCATTGTAGTTGGAATTCCCATCACAAGGTTTTCATACCTGCTTCAGATGTGTCTTGTGAGTACTTGTTCCAGAGGAACAGAAAGATTGCATCTGATTGGGAAGGTGGGAGATCTCCTGTGGTAGGGGCAGTGCAGGCTGCCCAGCAGGGCAGGGCATGGGGGCTCAGAGCCCTCTGAAAAGGGGACACTTATCTGAACTCCAAAATAATGACTCTGATTTTTGCAGTGCAGGTGCCTTGAGTAGTAACTTTATAAATTTAACGAGAGCATTTTCAGAAATAATTGCTGTAGCTGGAGTGTTTCCTCTACAAGAGTTTCATGTGTTGGTGAAAGGAACTTTAGCTCGTGAAAGTGAGCAGGGACTAAATCCCCAGAGTCTTGGATGCCTCTTAAAGCCAATCTGTATTTTATTTATTTGTACTAATCTTTGTAAAGCCACAGTGCTGTTTTATAGGGAACCATCCTTATAATTTAAACTGAGTACAATATTTTAAGGCAACAACCCCCCAAACTTTGAAGAGAAGGGGAGGAAAAAATTAGGAAGATGATTCAATGACTTTTTTCAATGATTTTTTTTAAGCTACCTTTCTTATTGTATTATTTTTATTACTCATATTAGGTTAAAGAAAGTTGAAAATAAAAAATCCTGCCGGACCATACGTAGTCTACCAAAGAAGGAGGAGGCAAAGCCCAGAGCAGGCAGGGGATGGGTTCTGCTCTACATTTTTCCAGGCTGTGAGTTATGGCCTCTATAGAGAGATGAGGAGTAATGTTTGCCATGGCACATAATTGGCAAGGTACACTGTGTTTTCCATCTTTATATTTTCCCAATCATATTTCAGCTCATGTCATTGCAGATAACTCCCCCTCTGACCCTTTGGCTTTAAATAGCAGAAAATACAACCCATGTTTTCCAGTGAGATAAACAGAAATTTGTCTCTCTTTTATTTCACAGCTTAGTCAATTTATGAGGGGGACTGATAGGGCGGGACAGGCTGTTTAGAAACACCCTTAGATCCCAAACTGCTCAGCACCTACTGACTTCCTGCAAATAAATCCACTCTGCATTTTGCAGGCTTAGGCTTTGTTTCCCGAGCAACATCAAGGTATTGCACTTCTTTTAAAAAATAAGTTCCCATTTCTAATCTGTGCGAATGAAGTTTTTACAAAGTTTTCAAATTTAAGGATTGAACTTAAACCCAAATGAAGTTAGCTAGACTAAAACCAGAATGCGGACCAGTCTGTGCAGCTGATAGATAGGCTGGTCAACCCAAACCCAGTCTAGCAAACATTCACATCCAAAATCAGAGGCATGCAGTGAGTGTTTGCAGAATTAAGGCTCCAAGGTGTGCATGGGCTGTGTATAATTGTGCTCAGTGTTAGGAGAGCAGCTGCCCTGGTCATACCTGTGTCTGCACCCCCCTGTGACATCTGGCACCCCAGGGTGGTGGCTGACTATGCAGAGCTCAGAGACAAAGGTACAGCCAGCCTGGGATGGTGCCCTGCCCAGTGCAGGCTCTGCAAACAGGACTCCAGTGTCAGCAGATGGAGCTGCAGAAATTTTGGAAGCCATCAACTCCAAGCTCTCTGCCATCAGAGCAAACGGAGCTGCAATGTGCTGCACACCTCACTGAAGCGCAGAAAAACACAGGAAAAGGAGGAGGATATTTCTGTCTAATGCTTGGAGAGAAGCCCCCGTGGTCACACGGCACTGAGGCAGTGGATGGGGCTGGGGAGAGCCCCAGGTGTACCCAGGTGAGGGTGAGGGAGCAGAGCCATGGCTGGAACCCTTCAGGTCGTGGCCATGTGAATGGCCAGAGCAACCTCTGACCGTGCCGGGTCCTTCTCGGGAGGTTCCGGTGCCTGGAGTTGAGCTCTGGAGTGTTTACCATGGTTTGTCTGAGATAAGGAGAAGAATGTGTGATTTGGGAACTGAAATGAGGGCTTGTAATTCTTGTACACGTCCAGGGCAGGTTGGACAGGGCTTGGAGCACCCTGGAGTGGTGGAAATGTCCCTACCCATGGCACGGGTGGAATGAGAGGAGCTTTAAGGTCTTTTCCAACCCAACCCATTTGGGATTCCATGATTCTGTGACAGGTGACTCTCCACCTTCGTCTAACTTCTGTGGGAGCAGCTGACTGGCCATACCTTGGTACAGGCATGTTTCCCCCTCCAGGAGTTTCAACTCTCTGCTGAAATCCAAAGTAGAGTAGTAGAATTTCTACTTAAAAGTGGCAGGAACACCCCCCTGTTTGGGCACAATCCCCTGGGACCTCAAGCACTGTTGCAGAAGAAACCCAGGCTGGTCTGAGCTTCCCTCCCATGCTGGCATTTCTGTGGGCCAGGCCAGGGTAATGAGACTTTAAAAAGTCAATCATTTATGAAAAACAGGAACAGTTGGATGCAGACGTGACAAACCCACATCACTTTATCACCACTGCACAAGTGCCAAGGCACTTCCTACCTGAGTCAATTCTTCTAGGCTCTTGCTTTGTTTACCTTGTAATCTCCAAAATTTGAGTTTTTAAAAGCTGCTAAGATTTTCTCTCAAATAAGACAAACTTATAAAATAATTTATGTAATGTAATTAATGATCAAACTTGACACTGGCTTCTGACTGTGCTTGTACTAACTTTATATTTTCTGCATTGCATTCTTATCCCCTCTAAAAAGCAAAAGAGCTGTTCAGCCTCTACAATGCTGAGTATGGCAGGTTCAAGTGATCTCCCAGTGGTTTTTGTTCTAGATCTTGAAAATAACTTGTGCTCAACAAAAATAATCAGATCAAAATCAAAAGTAAAAAGGAACCACATGTAAATTGAATTCAAAAATATTTCTTTGACAATGTCCCATTTACTGCTTCATGGAACAGAAACCTGGTGTTTCGTTGGTGCCCTCTGAGAGATAAAGTGGGACTTCTTATTGTACACTGTTTATCAGTGCCTTTTTCATAGTGAGGATGTTCATGAGTGTACACTGGAGGAGGAGCTCAATTCCAAATACAGCTAAAGCCTGGGATTTCTCTTCCACACTCAGATTTTTATAAAAAGCCAAGAGTTCTAGAAAGCTCCATCTGCAATTTCCACAGTCAAAATGAATAATTTTATTATTTTTTTTAAGTAAGGAGAAACAAGGAATCCTTTGAGGAAGTCTGATAATTGACTGTAAGTTCCATAATAAATGCAGCATGTAGCTGCATTAGGGAATACTGCCTTTGCTAATAGAGGGCATGAAGTTGACTATTAACAGATTGTGATAATGTCATCTTGTTTTCCATTTTACTTCCTCAACATAAGGAAGTGAACATTTATCATTAAAAGTGGTAAGTAGAGAAATCCAGATCATGTTACACGAAAGGGATGCAGCCAAGGCTGAAGTGTTGTAAGGTTTCTTTCCCAAGTGACAATTTTTTGGTGAAATGCAATGAACAGCAGAAATGGGCTTGTTTCATGAGTAACAAAGTCTTGCCAGCAGCTGAGGTCTGCCAGGACTCAACTGATGGGCACTTGGAGAAGAGAAGCAGATCTTCCCATCTGCACTCCCCTAATTAAGAGCCTGATTCTGCTTCTATTGAACAAGGGTGCATTTTGTCATTGGAGAAATAAGAGTAGGGCAAGTTCTTGGTTTGGGAGATCCAAAAAATTTTAAGGGCTGTTTAATATACATGGGCAACCTCTGCAAACCTCCTCAGGCTGTGAAGGGCCCTCTCTCTGCTGAACTGGCCTCAAAAGTCTCACAGAGCCCATAGGGGCCACATGTGGGAAATACACACAGCAGAATGCAACAAAACTTCAAAAAAAGAAATTAAATCTTAAAGTGAGAAACCTCCTTCAAGGAACAGAAACCTGTCATTATGACCTTATTGCAGAAAGTAATATTGGCCTGACCTTGTCTCACAGCCCTCTAGTGAGGCTCTTACTTCACCTTGCTCTTGTCACGGTGCCTACAACAGGTCAGGATTTTTTCTTCATTTTATGAGAATTTTTGAAATTAAACCCAAGACTTATTTCATTGAGTCAGCACAGATGTCAATGTTGAAAACTTTTTGACACCTACGGTGTGAAAAAAAGGTCCCAGTTGAGTTAAAATGTTTTCAGAACAAGAGTACAACAGAAGTGGTCATCCTGTAGAAAAAACATTTAGTATAGAATTAATTTTTTAAATAAAATCCTATTTCTGAGTCGAATTTTTAAAAGGTTGAATATGGATATTTTAACAATTTAACAAAATTAATAACAATTATTACAATTATTATTACAATAACAATTTTAACAATTTAACAAAATTTAACAAACTAACAACCCCCAAGCCCAATTATTTTGTTTCCCTTTCTTTTTTTATTTTTGACCTCCAACATTTGCCACCCCACCCTTTTGCTTTAAGTTTAGTTTGCCTACATCTAATAGCATCTGGAAATACAGAGATGAAGCTGCCTTGATGCCTTGGAGTGGCTTTCCAGAAAAGACACTAGAGAAGGTTAAGGGAATAAAGTGAGGATTTATTGAAGGCCTTCAATAGGCACAACTTGGGCAGTCAAAGCCTCCCAGAGGCTGCACCCAAGGTGGACAACAGTCCATTTACTGTAACCCTTACTATCAGGGGTTAATCCTCCAATTACAGCTGCAGGTAATGAATTAATTTACCCCCAGTTTGCTGCCCCCGAACTCACTTTTATTTGTACTTTTTGGGGCCTGAGGCTGTCAGGTGTCCTTGAGTTTCAGGCCTAGAGGGATTGCTTGTCTGACCAAAATGTGTCGACAGTAACTAACACTCCATATGGAGTTTAGAGTTATGCACTATTGCAGTACAGCATTTGAAACATAGAGAAGCTAAAACCCTTTTCACCAGCCTGAACAGCACTTGCCCTCCCCGTGCCCATGGAGAGCCCTTGCTTTAGAGACCAGATGAACACTGGGAGGAGCAGAGCCCTGTTCACGGTGCAGATCTCCCGGTGCCCAGGAGCAGCCGGCGCTGTTTGCCCGCAGGAGCTGCCCATTCCTGTGCCCTGCCCGTTCCCTGGGCCCTGCCCGTTCCTGTGCCCTGCCCGTTCCCTGGGCCCTGCCCGTTCCCTGTGCCCTGCCCGTTCCTGTGCCCTGCCTGTTCCCTGTGCCCTGCCCATTCCCTGTGCCCTGCCTGTTCCCTGTGCCCTTCCCATTCCCTGCCCGTTCCTGTGCCCTGCCCGTTCCCTGGGCCCTGCCCGTTCCTGTGCCCTGCCCGTTCCTGTGCCCTGCCCATTCCCTGTGCCCTGCCTGTTCCTGGGCCCTGCCCGTTCCCTGTGCCCTGCCCGTTCCCTGTGCCCTGCCTGTTCCCTGTGCCCTGCCCGTTCCTGTGCCCTGCCCGTTCCCTGTGCCCTGCCCATTCCTGTGCCCTGCCTGTTCCCTGTGCACTGCCCGTTCCTGTGCCCTGCCCGTTCCCTGTGCCCTGCCCGTTCCTGTGCCCTGCCCATTCCTGTGCCCTGCCTGTTCCTGGGCCCTGCCCGTTCCCTGTGCCCTGCCTGTTCCTGTGCCCTGCCCGTTCCCTGTGCCCTGCCCGTTCCTGTGCCCTGCCTGTTCCTGGGCCCTGCCCGTTCCCTGTGCCCTGCCCGTTCCCTGTGCCC
>JAOTQP010000619.1:763640-787267 GCA_026413545.1 Cichladusa arquata
CGTTCCTGTGCCCTGCCCGTTCCATGTGCCCTTCCTGTTCCATGTGCCCTTCCCGTTCCCTGTGCCCTGCCTGTTCCTGTGCCCTGCCCGTTCCCTGGGCCCTGCCTGTTCCTGTGCCCTGCCCGTTCCCTGGGCCCTGCCCGTTCCTGTGCCCTGCCCGTTCCTGTGCCCTGCCCCTGCTCACGGCTTGTTCTGCCTCGCAGGGAGCAGGGAGGCCGCCTTCACCTACGCCATCATCGCGGCCGGCGTGGCCCACGCCATCACGGCTGCCTGCACGCAGGGCAACCTCAGCGACTGCGGCTGCGACAAGGAGAAGCAGGGCCAGTACCACAAGGAGGAGGGCTGGAAATGGGGCGGCTGTTCTGCCGACATCCGCTACGGCATCGGCTTCGCCAAGGTCTTCGTGGACGCCCGGGAGATCAAGCAGAACGCCAGGACGCTCATGAACCTGCACAACAACGAGGCTGGGCGCAAGGTGAGTGTGTGGCCGTGCTGTCCCGTGTGCGTCCCGGGGCTGGGCTGGGCTCTGGTGCCCCGCAGGGCACCAGAACCACGGAGCTGCCATGCTGCCATTGCTCACAGCAGACAAGTAGGCACCTCTGCAGGTTGTTGGACCTTCTGCTTGTCAAACATTTGTCTAAATGTTACTTTTTGCAGCTGTGAAAAAGGAAAAAAATAATCAAACAAACGTTTTATCTGTGAAGTCAGACGGTACTTCTGGCAAAAAGCTGCCTGCTACTGTGTGGGTGAGCGGGAGTCTCGTCAGGTTCAGACATGAACGTCTCACTCAGTTGAAAAGGGATAATTTTCAGCCCCACTGCTCAAACCTTGCTCTTTGTGTGAGAGCCACCCCTGCAAGGAGGGAAAGGCTTCAGCAGCAGGACCCCAGGCTGAGTCCCTGTCATCCCCTGGTCACACTGTGACACAGATTTGGGGTCAGCACAGCAGCATTCCCAGCCATCCCATCCTTTGGGACTGAGAGCAGCTGCTGCAGAGGCAGCACCAGGGAAGGCAGGACTCCAGCAGCTCCCACACACAGGTCTCCTGGGGATCCCAGGCACCAAACACCCCGGCTTTGCTGCCTTGGCCGTGTTCCTGACCTCCAGTGGCAGCTGGGGCAGGCACAGGACCCAGCCTGGTCTGAGCTGTGCTCCCCAGGTCTCTGCAGGCCGGGTCATGCATTCCCAGGCAGTCCCAGTGGGGCTGTGGCTCCAGTTCCAGAGCTGGAATAGCCAGGGGTGTCTGTGTGCTCCCCACACCCCTGCACAGTCCAGCAGGGCTCTCCCTGCAGGAGTTCTGCTGATCCCATCTCCCAGGGATGTCAATCCCTGCTTCCTCAGCTCTCCTTTTACCTCCTCCTGTGCAATAGTCCTGATTGCAGCATCATGTGAGTGTGACTTAGAGGCAAATGGGAGAAGGAAGTTGGGAGCAGCAGTTAATTTGTGGATGCTATTTTTGTTGTGGTAATTACCTGTAGGCTCTGAGACATCTCCAGTTATGCTGGAGCCAGGCAGATTGTATTGAAGAAAAGCCATTTCCACCCCAAACAAAAGCCTAACCCTTCTTTAATTTAATGCTACTGTAGGAGTTTTATAGGTGAGATTCTGGGTTTTACTCTGTGTAGTATCCCAAATGCCTGTGTCTGGCTCTGTGGTGCGAAAACTTGTACTTCAACACTAGCAAAATGAGCCCTGAATTCTGAGAATAGCTCAAGGATTGAGCATTAGTATTTGCTAAACAAATGATTCTGAGATCTTTGTTACTTAGCTTCTGGTAGCATGAAGGTGCATCCTGAAAAGCTTGGTAAAACACCGGTGACCACAGTCTGCTCTGCTGTACCTAGTGAAACAAAAACTAGCGGAGGAGTTTCACCTTTGTGGCAAAGCTACTTCCTTGAAAGGTCTGCTTGTATTTGATGGGTGCTGGCAGTAAAAGATTCCCAGGAAATGACACACCAGCCTACACCAGACTGCAAACATGGCTGGAACTGCCTACTGGCCAGACATTTTTTCCCCAAAATGAAGCTCAAAAATACAGACAAATAGAAAAGTTGCATTTTTTGCTTTGGTTGTCCCCCAGGTATGGGCCCTGGGTGGAGGAGGACCATTGGTGCTGGAGGTGGCTGTGGGAAGGCTGGCTCCAGGAGCCTCCCCAGTCGCCCCGTGAGGCTCCTTGTGTTTCTCACCTTTCTGTGCACATTTTGCTGTCCTGGAAGCTCGTGCCTGGAAGGTTCAGCTCTCCACATTGTTATCTGGGAGAGCAGCGGTTTGTGCTATCTCTGGCCATCTGCCATTTCTCCAGCAGGCTCAGGAACTGCTCTGATCTAGAGATATCTCTGCACTTCTTCCTGCATCCCTCACAGAGCAAAATTACCCATTTTTGTTCAAACAAATCTCTGCTTGAAAGCTTCAGGGGAGAGAAAGAGTAACAGGACTGAGGAGAGTCTTGTTGCTCCACTGCCCTGTAGAGAATGAATAAATGATATTTTTGCTAGAGAGATTTCTTTCAGGCTTTGCTCCTGTGTGAAAGATCACAGTATTTAAAGACAATTGGCAGGGGAGGCCATTACAGGTATTTGGCACGCCAGGACTCTCACAACCTGACTCTTCCACAACAAAGACAACCTTGTTGTGAGGTGGAACTCTCTGTTTTGGAGCAGTATGGATCTTATCAGCCTCCACACAATCTATTCATGGTGGCTTTACTCTGGGCTGCAAATTCTTGTCTTGTTTCACTCTCCCATGCCTAGGTTTTGATGATATTTATGCACTTAGGAGAGAGACTGGCACCCTCCCAGGCTTCTAAAAATAAATCAATTCTTATTGATTTCTTACCACCACCTGTAGGCACTGCTATGCTGTTCAAAAGTCAGTCCTCTCAACTTCTTTGGTCTTGCAATGTGAAACTGTGCTGTGCCCACTCACCTGGTGCTCAGCAGGACAAGATCCTTCTTCAAGGGGACACCTGCTGCAAGTGGTTCAGGAAGCACTCTGGGAAAGCATAGATCTATCAATATCGAGTTGTCTTCTTGAGAACCACTGATAAAATCATCCTTTCCATCTTGGTGGGTGAGAATGGTGTGCTGGGCTTACTGGGAGCACTGGGCAAAGAAAGAACTTCAGGGTATGAACCGCAGAGAACCACCAGGAAAAACCTGATCCAGGATTTGTGGGGACCTCAGTTCAAGGCTTTTCAGCCTCTCACAGGCCTGTTTTAGCCAGGCAATGTCTCTGTGCTTCCTGGAGTGCCAGCAGCAGTCTCTGAACATCCTGAACACACAGCTCTGTCAGAGCAGGGGTACAGTCATCCAGGGAATGGGCACAGCCCCAGGGCTGCCAGAGCTCCAGGAGCCTTGGGACAATGCTCTCGGGGATGCCCAGGATGGGATTGTTGGGGTGTCTGTGCAGGGCTGGGGCTTGGGCTGGATGATCCCTTTCAGCTCAGGATGTTCTGTGATTCTACAATCTGTCAGCTCTTGCTGGAAATGAGATAACTGAGGGTGTCAGATGAGGAGGATTTCAGAGGTCATAGGTGGAGAACATCCCTGTTCCTTTGCTGAGCAGCCTGGGGTGTGCAGTTCTTGGAAAGCCCCGGTGCACGCCCAGGGTGCAGCCTGGGGGACACAAGCCATTCCCAGCTGCTCCCCACCACAAACCCAGCTGGGTGAGCCCATGGCTCCTGCAGTCAGGGGCAGCTTTCCTCGCGTTGAGGGACAGGCTCTGTTTGTCTGTCTGTCTGTCTGTCTGGGTGACAATCCAGCAGGACTCACTTGTGTAGCACAGGTCCCTGGGGCTGCTGGAAGGACAGGAGCAGAGTTCTGAGCAGGGGTCACACACACCCCACCAAACTGGCCCCGAGCAGCCCCAGAGCCTCATCTCATTTGTCAAACCCACTGGAGGGCAGCGATTCCTGACCTTCAGAAGTGGAGTTTAGGGTGTCTTTCCTCTTTGAATTAGTGTTTCCTGAAGTGCTGATTCACTGCAGGAAGGAGCAAGCAGTACAGCAAGAACAGGAGGAGAATTCGTAACAGCTGGGTCAGAAAAGGGAGATAAAGCTCCAATTAATTTAAAGGCATAATCCTTATTTGCCCTGCAAACTTCCATGTGAGGGGGTATAATTGCAAGACTGAATTGTCTGTTAGCAAATTTGTCTTCTCAAATATGAAGTTGATTAAATTACTGTAAGTAACACAATAATGTATGTCTGAGAGATATTTATGCTCCAGGAAATAAAAATGTTATTCTCCAGGTTATCCTGCTAAAAAATAGCGAAGCAGATACTGAAGGGCTCTACACATTCTGGCTGTAAACATTTCATTCTGATAGCATGGCAAGGTACATGATCAGACTGCTCTCTCCTCTCTTTTTCCTTGTGACATTGAAATTCCACGAATGGCATCTTGCATCAGCGTTACATCATATTAAGTATAATGCAATATTATGAGTCATTGTTATAAATCATGGGCACAGGCTGCATTAGAAGGCTTTTGCCTTCAAGAGCACATCAAGGTGGATTTTTATTCAGCATTTCTCTTTGGAGACATGTGTAGGTGCACTGACTTTGCAATGTCTCTCCATCCTCTGAATCAGGAGCATTTCAGATTTCCCCTTCAGCTCTGAGGCTCCCAGGGGATGTGCAGGATGTGTCTGACAGAGCTGCTGCAAACAGCAAGCAAAGCTGTGAGCACCCAGGAGATGTTCCTGAAATGGATCATGCAGGGGTCGTAACAAAATGACGTGTTTAGTGTTTTATCCTGTAAAAAACTGCAGCAATGCTCAAGTGACATTCGGAAAGCACAGAGCTCAGGGCTTCTCCCAAGCTGTCCTGGAAAGCCACACTTGTGGGACTCTTTACTTGCTGCTCCTCTGACCTCAGGAGGACATTGCTGCCATGAGACTTCCTGAACATCTTCCTCCTCTTGCGTGGTGTGCAATCACCACTGCAATTAACTCTCTCTGGAGGGGACAGCTAGTTCTACCTCTCACAAAATACCTTTTTCTTTAACTGCCCTTTCACCTGACTACCACCAGCAGCACAGAACACAACCTCCTGCAGATGAACCACTTGAAAAACTGTGAGCATTGTGTTAGAAAAGTGACAGGAGTGATAAAGGAGGCTGCCAAACAACATCACATTTCTATTTTTCTCAATATAGGCCTGAAATTCTGAAGATTTAGTAGTCCTTCCTGAGCTAAATCTTAAAGCAAATGAAAATATGCAGTGAAAGGAGAGTGCACCTTGTGCACCTTGTGCACTGGAGTGGCCCTGCCTTGAGAGGACCAGTCTTGCAGAGGGACCCCAGAATTCCAGCAGCTCCTGCCAGGAGCTCTGCTCCCAGAAGACGACCAGGGATGCTGGTCTGCTTGGCACAGCTGGGTGCCAGGGGGACACAGAGGCACAGAGGAGCCAGGAGGTTCCTTCCCACAGGGGTGTGGCTGCTGTAACCTGGCCCTGAGCACACAGCCCACCTGGCTGAGAGTGCCACTCTGTGCCCTGCTGCTCTAATGGCACACACCAGAATAAAGCTGCTGAAGACTCCAGAGAATCTCAGAGACAGGACTGGGAGAGGCTGCCCTGACACCTAGCAGCAGCAACTGAGGGATATTGGAGTGCCAGCAGCACAGCCACCTTTCCTGAAGTTCAGGATTTAGCAGTGCCTTTGCAATTGCACTACACTTCAGTGTGTTTGTGTTGTTGTTGTGGCAGAGTTTTTTGTTTTGGTTTGGTTTTTAATTTGGTTTGGTTTAGTTTGGTTTTTCTGTCATGGGCACAAAAATGTTCCCCATTTTCCTTTTCAGAAACTTCTATCCTTAATGTTAGAGATATTCCTCAAACACTCAGCTGAATGGTGCCCCTTGATAGTTGATAGTGTTGATAGTGGCAGTGACAATTCTGCTGGACTCCACTGTCACTGTCAGAGCTGTGGCAGGGAAGGTTGGCAGATCTTGACCTTCAGCCTGGCAGTGGCACCACTGTGCTGGACACAACCATTCCCAAAACATCCTGCAAACCATCCTCAGGCAGGACAACACACAGCACTTCCACTTGCAGAGCAGTGGTATTAATACATAGAAAATCGGCTCCACTGCTAAAACATCACACAAACCCAGGAAATCTGGTCCAGGTGCAGCAGATATGCCTATGTAGGGTGTCCTAGGACCTCTCCTGGTACAATATTTTGCCTAGATTAAAATTAGGCAGACAGAGAATGTTTAGAAAAAGGGCTTGTGCCTGACTGTGACCAGGCAGAATCTGTATCTTCCTGGCAAATCTCCGATTTGCTGTAGAGGCCAAGAGGAGTGTCCACCCTAAGACCTGGACACAGTTCCATTTATCCAAGGTATACCCAGTGCTGAGCCCCTGCCTTCCCTCCAAACACTCCAGCCCCTAGGCCTGGCACCCCAGCTGTACTTCAGTGTAATTAGAAAAGGAGCCTTAAATGCCACAAAGTCTGTCCTGGCAGCTTCGTCACCCCCGTTGGCTGGGGGCAGCAGGATTCCCAGAAAGACCAAGCACTGAGTTTGGAGTAAATCCAGTGCACTGAATGGGAAAGCTCCCACTGAGGCTGGTGAGACCACAGGGCACAGCTGAGTGCTTCCAAAATCCCATCCAACTCCGTCCCAAGGCTGTGCTGGGCAGCCTCCCAGGTGTGAAAAGAAATACACATCCCTTGCACCATTACAGCATTTTGTTTGTGCTTGAAAGGATCAAAGCACTATTTATGGCTTTCCTACTTTGTAGATAAGAGTCTTAAAGCAAGTCCGAGCTTGACAGACAAGCTCTGCATCTTCTCAACAGCCCAGAGTAAAGATAAAGGAAGCATTAATGTTGGTCTAAATTATGAGAGGGAATTGGACTGCACAAGAACTGTAATCCACAAGAATGAATTTTCATTCCACTTGTCCTCCACTTTCAGCTAATCAGAAATAGTGATACATAGTCCTACTTGTATTTTGGCTTTCAGCTCCCTCCTATATCTCATGTGGTTGAAAACTGAATTCCTGATTTACTCTGGAGATTGGGGAATGATAAATGCTATCACTCGCCTGCAGTCGCAGTTTTAGAGGTTTCTGGCATTATGAGCAAAACATGCATTTCATGTGTGTGATTACTGGAGCTGACAGTCTGTCATGCTGCTGACAGAGAGAGCTGGGATTGAGGGCCAGCCTCTCTTCATGAATAGCAAAGTTCCAAATTTAATATCATGCACCTTTTATAATGGCAATAATCAGATGCTTGTTTTGATGATTAATTTGCTCAGCAAGCCACTGGCTGGGTCACAGGTTTCTGGACAATTTCTGATTTAATCCAGCCTTTCTCTTAGGACAGCTAGCAGCGTTTCCTATGGGACCACACTTGTCATTCAGTGCTCAGAGGGGAATGTCAGCTAGACAAAAATAGGTGCTGTGTAGGTTATTCACCGCTCCCACAGTTTTCAGCACCATTGGAGCCTTGGTAGAAGCTCTGCTGTCTCTCCTGTTGCAGAACAAAAGAAACGTTACTGAACTGAAGCAAATGCAGCTTTCACAGAGGACAATCATCCCACACCAGATTCCTACTGTGTTTGGGTGTTGGTCATGAAACAAAAAAACTGAGGTGTTGGAACAAGATAAGCTTCAAGGTCTCTTCCAGCCATTCTGTGACTCTATGAAAAGTTGCACGAAAAAACCAGCACCTATTAACCTTAACTGTGACCTATGAGCCTTGCTGTCCTGCCTTGTATTGGTTTTATTAACCTGTGCTCCTTGATGTTTTGTAGAGAAATTTAATCAGAATCCAAGACTTTTGAGATTTGTACCTAAATTTTGGCCTAAGTTTTTGAAAAATTTTCAGAGATAGCTGTTGAGAATTGTTCCATTTCTTTCAGTTGACATTTGTCACACTGCAAATTTAGGTTTCCAAATCCAAGACTGATTTCCTTGCCTATTATTGGGATCTTCCATATCCACACTTTAGCAAAACTCAAAGAAGATTGGCATTGGCCAAGTCAGCAGGAAACCAAAGGTTAGGCCAGTTCACTGAGAGCACTCCTAATGCAGTAAGAGGCTGTGGTTCTATACAGAGTGTGCACCAAATTCCGATGGAGATCTCCGACTGTGCAGCCTCATTCATTGCATCTCTGACAAATTAAACCTCCACCTTGGACTTGGGGCTGGATTTCCTCTCCATGCTGTGTCAACATGGGCTGGAATCCTCTGCAGTTACAGTCCAGACCTCCTGAGCCTGAGCTGAAAGAATCTCCAGGAATGTTTCCAAGAGCCTCAATGATGAGTCAGAACATGAAGTCAGTTACCGAGCTAGCCTGTAACTCAACCGAGGTTTTGGTAAAACTTGAAGTTAAACCAAGGTTTGGTTCAAAGCTTGTCATTAATATGTGGTGCAGAAAACTCTGAATTCATGAAGCCTTGAATGCTCACCCAGAGAAATAATTGCAGGCATGTGCTGTACAAATGGAACAGACTTTCACTTTAATGGAAGGAGTTTCCAGGTGTTTTGAAGTAAACAATTAAAAAATCAATGAACGAAATCAGCCTTTTAGTCCAAGGACACGGACAAGGCCTGTTGGTACTGGAAGGATGCAGAACTGAGCTATGGAAGGACAGAAAGGTTTCAGAGAACTGCAGGGAGGATGCTTGGCTCTCATGCCCAGTTAGTGCCAGAAGGCACTGGGATTATTTTGAATTAGTGCTGGTTATTGAAACCAGCCCAATTCTGGTAATTTAAAGTGAGCTGCACCTAAAAGGTGTCCTTGGGCCAGGCAGCAGGAATGTGATGGCATGGATTGTAACCCAGATCTGAGCCAGCTCCATCCTAGGCTGCTGGCCTGCACTGAGGGAGCCAGCCTTGCCCTCAGCATTGCAGATCCTGCACCAAAAATGAGGCACACACTGCTCGGGGACAGCCGCGCACCCTCGGCAGAGCTGCTCCCCCAGGAGATGTTCACTGAGTCACAGCTCACACTGCTACCTTTGGGTGCATAAATCCTGCAGGCCTACAACTATTCACTATTGAGGGGGCACAATAGCCTGTGAATAAAGAAGTGCAACAAGGACTCAAGAGAATGTGTCCAAAAAACTTGGATTAAGACTTCTCAGAAGTTTCTTCAAAATACCTACATTTTGTCATATTTAGTTGAAATTACTTTGAAATTTCCAGTGGGAAATGATAAGGCAGAAGGGAGCCAGATACCAAGTGAGTGCTTAGGCTTTGCTTTCCTAGGGAATCAGCCTGAGAAGTCTGCCTTGCTATACTTAGTGCAAATTTAGACTGAAAGGTGTAGTCAAAGTCCTAAAATATTTTCTTGAAAACTGTAGATTCAAATAACTATGCTAAGGAATACCTTAGCATTAAGATACTTGTTTAATTTGATCCAACAGACTTCTGCTTTATATTAAGGTACCCCTTAATGAGAGATTTATAAAATTGAGATCAGATTAATACACTAAAGGTGCACTACGGACATGCATGGTTTCTTTAGTTGATGGTTCATGTAGTGGTGGAACTGGTGTTCAGCTCTGCTACAGGCATCCTGTGGCCTTCTGAACTGGAGACCACGAGTGATTGGTTAACCCTTTGTTAAAAACATCCATCTCAAAGTGAGGACTCACTTGTGCATGGTTTATAAGGAGGAGCCACCAAAGGCATTGTTGGCTGCTGCTGCTGCTGAGCTCGTGTATAAGTGGTGAGCAGGTAGATCTGCTCAGGAAAAGCAGAAGCACTGGGTGGTGTGCAGGTGAGCTGGCCCAGGGGAACCCCATCTATCCACACCTCAAAAGTGAATTCTGTTAGCCTGTGATTGCTTTGTAAGACAAAAGCTTCACCTATTGCTTAAAATGATAGAATTGCAGAATCATAGGATGGTTGGGGTTGGAAAGGAAAGAAAAACTCATCCAGTCCCAGCCTGGCCTTGGACACTTCCAGGGATCCAGGGGCAGCCACAGCTTCTCTGGGCACCCTGTGCTTAGGCTGCACTCAGCATTGCACACAAATGTAGGAAATTCCACTTTCTTCTGCATAGGAGAAAATTTTCATTGAGAACAGGCCAGAAGATCCCTGTTAAAATTCTTGGCCTGGGTCCGGGCATGCTGATCTTGGCAGCTGTGGGGCTGCAGAGAGAGGCTCTGCTGGTAGGATCTTATCTCTGATAAGTGGGAGCTATGTGAAAATGTGGAAGTGTGGACCTATTGTCCCAGCTGCAGCAGGGAAAAGCACCTATGGATTGAACTTAATTGGAAAGTCATGTTCATAATATTGCAATTAACACCAAAATCACATTACTTTATGACAACGTGAATATTTTGAATTGTAAACACAAAATATGTGGAAGTTTGTTCACAATACACACTCTGTCATTGTGATCCAGCTTCTGCTTTACAATAACTAACATAATTGCGTGGAGATTATCTAGAGGAATAATGAGAGATTTCTCTTAAAAACACAAGAATGGCTCTCAATTCCCTGAGCAGCTGTTGCTTGAGGTGCCAGCCTGGTGAGATCCCACCCAGGGTACAAACACCCATGGCAATGGGCTTGGAACCTCTGCCACAGCCCAGGTCATGTTATCCCTGGAGAATAGTGGGGCTGAGAGAAGGAAGGGAATGGGAGTGGGGTTGAGGTAGCTCAGGTGCTCTTCCCAGCTCAACAAAGGGCAGGTAACCAAGCAGGCCATGAGTGCCTCTCCAGTGCCATTTCCTGAGCTGTGAACTGTGTTAGGACTGCAGTTTAAATGTGTCTCTCTGTATCAAATGCAAGCATAGCTCATGCTTCATTCTAGACCAAATGACTTAATGAAGAAGTTGAGCTAAGAAACTTTGTGTTTTTATAAAGGCAGTACTGCAAAATTGATGGAGAAATACTTTGACATTGCCGAAAAAGGTTGATAGAATGGAAAATCATCCCTTTCAACTAAAACTACTGTCGTGGAGAACTGAATTTTACAGATATTTTTCAGTGTGATAAATAATGTTCTGTGTAGAATCATCTGCTGGGTACCTGAGAGTTAACTCTCCCATTTGGTATGCAACCAAATGAACCTATAATTAACTGTATGTGTCTATTGGTTGGAGATGTTTGGAAGCAATATGAAGTGATAATATTTTGCAGCTCATGCTTCTGCCAGTACCTGGCTTTGTTAGTTTAGCACAAGAGGTGTTTCCTGATTACTTGTCTGGAACCAGTGAGGCTGCTCTCTCAGTTTCCATCACTCTTTGGAAACTTTTCTCTCGACAGCTTATGCATTTGTCAAAATGCTCTACCTGGTGGCTCCCAATTCTTTATACACAATCCTTTGCTGCCACTTAACTGGAGAGCTTTTTCTCCACTGGGGAGAGTCCCACAGAAGGTAAATCTCAGTGGGAATGAGTCAGGCCTGGGTCATTCCCTGTGCATCCGCTGTGACAGGACAAATTCCAGTCATGTCATATCTTGTTTTCTCTGCATCTTTTTTATGTGCAGAATGACTCAGGCTCCATGACAAAGCCCAAAGAGAGGGGCAGCAGTGACGTCCTTGTCTGAATAACCCCAAGAGTTTAACTTCTTGTGTTCCCAAAGTGAGGAGCATAATTAAATTCAGTTCCTCTTACTTGAGAGTGTTTCCCATTTCTTCAGAAATATCATGCTAAAACATAAACTACAAGCTCCAGCTTAATGACATCTTCGTTCAGAAGCCCAGAGAATGGGTGTAGGTCACTGTCCCAGTATCAAAACTTAAACCACACACTGTGGACACAGGAGGCTGGAAAGATTGGATTGACTTCGAAGGAGTCAAGATCAGCAGACATTGCTCAGTTTAGATTTCACTGACTTCACTGTTCTGATCCATGCATTGACTGCAGGGATGAGCTTATAGGGTGGAGCAGAGATTAAGAAAAATGATGTTTTTAACAATAGACATCCATGACATTTTTAATATGTAGCAAAATGCCACACAGATCACTATTTTAGAGAGTCTCAATTGTAAGTATCAGCATTTCAGGGTGATTTGTAATTGGTGAGCAGAATATAAGGAAGGTAGACACGACCTAAGAAGAAATGTTATGTGGGTAGCATGTCAAAAGGCAGAAATATTGCCGCCTCATTTTCTTTCTAAACTTAGTGCCTTAGTGTCAGTGAGCACCATGCTGGTTCTTCATTTCCAGAACTCCTCGATCAACATCTTTTATTCACTTCTGGCATGAACCTTCTATCCAGTATCTTTTTGGAAAGGAAGATATGTACTGTGGAAAACTTATGTAGTGATAGGAAGGAAAGCTAGATAACATAACCAACAACTCTATCTGTAATTCTGTGCCACCACCCCCATTCCCAGCCTATTTCAGCTTCATCCTACAAAGTGCCCAGCTAGGCCAGACAGCAAGACTGTTCAGTATTTCACAAGCTAAAATCCATCATGTCCACAGTGTCAGTTTTGCTTGGACAGCAGCAAGTAACAATCCTAGATAAATTTTCCCTTAATCTCACAATCCCATTTCAGTAAGGGGTGAGGAAATCCCATTTTCAATTAAATATAAAATATAAAATCACACATTGAATGTCTTTAAGACAATTCAGGTATATTCTAATAATAACAAGTGAAAGCACATTAAAAGAAACCAGATTTTTTCAGAACTATTTTTTCCAAGTTCCTTTTTATGACGGATCTTTAGACTTCCTGCATGATGACACTTACTTGGCACTGCATTGATCCAGTCTAATCTAGGTGATAATGTGTCTCACAAGAGTTATTTTTCAAAAACAAGTAGTTTATCAAATCCATTGGCAGTTATGTTTTCAAATTATTTCCATTTTTTTCTGTTAGAATATTTGCCTTGCTTTTAAATAGAAAACCCCTCAGAACCAAAAGGCAAGTGGTGCTGCAGGCAGCTGTACCCAGAAGCCAGAACAGCAGTGAGCTCTCAATAAACTGCCAAGCCACCTTTTAAATAGTGAGCCTTTTCATCAGCAGCTGAGAAAGCACAAAGTGCCACACTGGGACCCACCCCACTTCCCAGCTTCTTCCAGCAGATTCTGGGAAGATGCTTCTATCAGTCTCTTTCCTGATGTAAAACTTACCTAAGCAGTAATTTGGAAATCGGTAGTTGAAATTTGTAGTTTTCTAACAGCATTTCCTGTGACAGGGTGGGTGAGGAGGTTTTGCACTGAATGTGCCACAGACAACACAGAGAGCAGGAACTTTGTCCCAGCCACGTCTCTTTAAAGCACTGGAAACCCAGCCTGAGGCTGCTGCTCCAGCTCGGGAATGAATGGGTTAGGTTTGCATTTTGAATGAATGGGTTTGGTTTGCATTTTGAATGAATGGGTTTGGTTTGCATTTTGATGGTCAAAGAGAGGTGAGAGTGCAGGTCCTTCCTGTCTGGGGAGAGCTGGGATGTGTTCAGAAGAAGGGTGAGGACAGAGGGGTCCTAGGGTCCTGCAGCTGTCACCAGACACGGTGGGAAGGGACAGGGTGAGGGACAGAGGACAGAACACTTGGGCAGACCTGGGGCAGGAGGGCCTGGCCCTACAGGGCACAGGGAATGGATTTTGGGGTGTCACCCCTCTCAGACCCTACAGGTGCTGAGCTCTCAGCATCAGGGGCTGCACATCATGCCCACTAGCTCTGCAGGCAGGATCCTGTGGAGGTAAACACGAACTGCAGAGCCTCATCTGACCTTCATTAAGGGCCATTGGGTTTGCAGAGCAGGCAGAGAGCCCCTGAGGGCTGGGCAAGTTCAGCCTGAGCCACGTGCCCAGATCCCCTTGCACAGCTACTTGTGAGAAACCAAGAGGGCTTGGGCTGAAGTTTATCCCAAGAGCAGATAAGGTGTTCTAGAAGGACCCCTCAGTGCCAGAAAGCTGAGGAAGAATTTGAGTTCTCAGGAAGAATTTCTTCATGGGGTTGTTAAACACTGGCAGGGGCTGCCCAGGGAGGTTTGAAGTCCCCATCCTTGGGGGAGTCCAAGGACACCCTGGATGTGGCACTCAGGGCTCTGGGCTGGGGACAAGGTGGGGATCAGGCACAGCTGGGACTGGATGGGCTGGGAGGCCTTTCCCCCCCTAAATCTGAGGTATTGTGGCACCTTGCTTTATTTTACAGAGCAGTTCCTACAGCTTGAGAAAAGGCAAGGGCCAGGCCTTGTGGTTTGAGAAGAGCATTAATTAGGTCGTGTGAGAATCCATCTCATTAAATCTCACCTTTTGAAACCAGTTATGTCCTTTTTGTCCCAAGTTCAGCAATTCTTCAACAATAACAACTCTAAAAGCATTCTGTGAAATTTACTTTCGGGATCCAGAAGTGATGATAAATTGATTTAGTCTACAGCAAGTCACAGAGGTTATCAGAGGTATAAGAAAAATATGCAGGAGAAAATATTTTTTGCTGCATTCCTCTCAGCTTTTACTGGCCCTGCTCTTGTTCATTTGCAATTCTGCACAGTGTTAGGCAGTGACTAAAAGGCACCATCTCTGTGGTTTAAACAACACAACTTGCCCAGGGAGAGAGGAACACATCTCTTTCTGTTTGCACGTGCTGGCAGCATTGTGTGAGCACTATGACCATGCAGAAAGTCTCACTAATACTTGTTCTTTACTTGTTTGACATACTGAGGAAAGAGAAGTTGCATTTCAAAAATAATTCCTGCATATGATCAATTTTTTATAAAGATGAAGTAAAGGGCAACTAATATTTCAGGCAGAACGTATAAAAATAAAAATGAAATTCTATAAAGAGCATACAAGAAATTAAAGGAACCTCCTGCTCTGGGTGGCATAGAGAAAGGTCAGAAATAGGACAAAAGATTGAATTTATGAGAGTATAAAATTTCTGAAGTCTTCATTTTTGAAGGTATCATGACTTCAAGTCTGGAAAAAGTTTTTTCTGCTCTTTAAAACAAGATATTCCTTAGTGAAGGTAGATGGTGGTGTTGGGAAATCCCACCCAGCTGTGGTGTTTGCAGCAGGGTGTCATTTATCAGAATGCTCTTGGCTGTCTTCATAACCAGCCCTCAGACCAGCAGGCTGCCTGATTTTCCTGAGGCACCTCTTCCAAGGAAAGTGCAAAGGTGGTTTGATTGATGTAAGTCATGTGCTGTGGTGATTCCCCACTAATTTTTTATTTAAAACACAAAAATTCTTGTCATGAGAAAAAGGATTCAGCCTGCCTGGGGTAGCAGGATTTCTGGGATAGTCACAGCTCGTGATGTTCAGGAGCAAAGTTGTTTGATACTGACTTCAGATATTCTTTTGCACAGATTAACTTATCAAAAACATGAGAAAAAAAATCTTTTGGCTGCACTTAATAAGATCTTCATGAGATGTTCAAGTGAGGTATCAAAGCCTGTCTGGAATGAGTCACTCAGTGTGGGACACAATCGTTTCCAAGCTCATCCCAGTCTGTTTGCCAGAGAAGATCAGTGCAAAATGTGCTCCTACAGAACACATTTGACAGCAGCTCTGTGTGTATAATTAGTGGCCATCCACTGATGGGAATATTTTCTATCTTTTCTGTTTAAGTATGCCTTTGCTAATTTTAAACTTGCATTTGAGTGTTTTTTATGCAGTTTCTCACATTTCTTAAAGATTCTGTAGGATTTGTCTCTGACAGCAGGGTTTCTTTTTTTGTGCTCTCTCCTGTTATTTTTTTCAACAAAAAGCACCAAATATTACTTGTATTGCCCTCAGATTTCAGAGCTTTGGTGCTAAAACAGTCCTGCAAGTTACTTAAACAGTAGCAGCCTTTTGAGATTAATCTCATACTTGGATGAAACAAGTGGCAGAGACATTTCCTAATAACTTTAAGAGACATAGTCTTTTTGCTGTCTGTCCAGTCAGTCACATATCCACCCAGTGCTCCTTCCAATTCCTGGTCTGACTCCACACATGATTTGGTTCTCAAGTTACTTTGTTGAAAGACTAAATAAGACATGATTTTGTTCTATTAACTTAAAACATTGTTTTTATTAAATGAATCCCTTTCAATAGAAAAGCAAATGTATCTCAATGTATCTCTCAAAGTTTGCGGAGCTTTGTCTTACTTAAGGAGCTACAATTGCCTCTGAAATAATATAAATCACCAATCATCACCTTCCACCATCTGAAAGGGGCATCTGTGCATGGCCCTCCCCAGCCCACAGAAATGTTGTGGCCTCTCTCCAGGCCCTGCCATGTTCTTCTCTGGAGGGAAAATCTCACTCATTTTGCCAATACCTATGCTTTCCTTGACCTCTAGTGAAGGTGTGTGTGCAGACATTTGCAGGAGACAGGAATTTCCTGACCCAGATGATCTCATGTCAGACAAAATTAGGCAAGATCATGGCCTTGACATGGCCAGGACAGGAGTCAGTGTCTCACTAATTACCTGGGCTGCACATGCAGGCTGGGGCTGGGGTTATTGTGGATGCAGCACTGAAGGGTGCCTGGCCTGTACTGATCCCATTCCCATGGGAATCCTGCTGGAGGTGGGATGATCTCAAGATTTGACATATAGGTCCTTCAGCACAGCTTTGGCATCGAGGGCTGCAGAGTTCTGCTGGCAGAGCTGGGGCTGGGCACTCCCTGACCCCACAGGTGTGGATGTGTGGGGTCCTTGGGGAACTCAGCTGCTTTGGTGCTGGGAGCCCAAGACAGCACTGAGTAACTCAGGACAGACTCTGGGCTGAGAAGAGCCCTGTGTGGGTGTGAGCTGTATCTGAGCATGCCAGGCACAGAACCAGCTCTCCATGTGCCCCCCAAGAGGGTGGGATACCCAGGACCCCTGGCTGAGCCTGTCCCATCCAGGCTCCAGCACCATGGAGCTGGAACAGCCCCAGCCAGGCACCAGCACCATGGAGCTGGAACAGCCCCAGTCAGGCTCCACACCATGGAACTGGAACAGCCCCAGTCAGGCTCCACACCATGGAACTGGAACAGCCCCAGCCAGGCACCAGCACCATGGAGCTGGAACAACTCCATTCAGGCTCCAGGACCCTGAGCTGGAACAGCCCCATTCAGGCTCCGGCACCATGGAGCTGGAACAGCCCCAGCACCATGGAGCTGGAACAGCCCCAGTCAGGCACCAGCACCATGGAGCTGGAACAGCCCCATTCAGGCACCAGCACCATGGAACTGGAACAGCCCCAGCCAGGCACCAGCACCCTGAGCTGGAACAGCCCCAGTCAGGCACCAGCACCATGGAGCTGGAATAGCCCCAGCCAGGCACCAGCACCCTGAGCTGGAACAGCCCCAGTCAGGCTCCAGCACCCTGAGCTGGAACAGCCCCAGTCAGGCTCCAGCACCCTGAGCTGGAACAGCCCCAGCCAGGCACCAGCACCCTGGAGCTGGAACAGCCCCGTTCAGGCTCCAGGACCATGGGCTGGAACAGCCCTGCAGCTCCTGGGCTGCTGCTGCCACCCTCCCATGGCCAACCCCACACATTCCCTGCAAAGCTAAAGGGGAGAGCCAGCAGTTGTGTTCCCTATAGCAGTGCCCAAAGGTGCTGCATCTGGAGATAACATCAGCACAGAGAGTCAGCCCAGCTCTCCCCACACAAACTATTTCCCAGAGGCAAATGGCAAAGGGAGACAGCGGGAGAAACAAGTACTGACAGTTTGCTGTAGGAGCTCAAAGAAAAAGTGGACAAAGCTAAAAGAACTCCAGCTCTTTGTCTGCATTTAATCCAGTTCAGAGCACCCACTGGTGCATACAGATTTGCTTCCCGTGGCTGTTGGAGCTGAGTATGGTTATTTGGTAAGAAGCAGGGGATCTGGGATTAAAGTTCTGTGCCCTTCAGGCTCTTATATTTTAGGAAAAGTCAGTCTGTAACACACCTAAAGTTTTAGTCTAATGTAAAAAGTATGAGCTGCAGGATAATTCCTTCAAAGAAAAAAATCCTGAAATAAAAGGTGAAGAATGTTTTCTTGGTTTTAACACAGACCAAGTTTTTAAGGGAAGGGCACTGCTTTTAGCTCACAGAAACCAAGGAAAAGACTGTGGCTGCTGTCCCTACCCAAAGAATCTCATATTACAGGCACTGATTCATCAGAGGGTACTGGAATAATATAATTGTATTAAAATACCACCATCCATGTATTTAAATGTCAAACAAATAGTCCAAGCACCTGCTATCAGGATACAATAAAACCATCAAATCACCACTGCAGGGTTTGCTTTTGCTGAGGCCAGACAGTTCAAGTTCCATGTAGCCTGATTTCTAAAGGCTGTGGAGCCAATTCATCGCTTGCTGAATGTGCAGGACCCAGAGAGGAGGATGGATTTGTGTGCAGGAACAGAAGCAACAAAAGGGGCTGTGAGCCACAGGTGGAGGGACTGGGTTAGAGGAGGCAGGTCTGGAAGGGACAGCTCAGCTGTAGAGTGCAAGGGACAGAAATGAGGCAGATGTGCCGGAGAGATTCCAGCAGAGAATTTGGGACCTCTGGCACCTCTGACAAGTGCAGAGAGAAAGGGAGAGGGAGCCAGTAAACCTTAGGAAAATACAGAAAAAATAAATGGAAAAGAGAACAATAAACCAGCACTTTCTCATCCCTCTGCTCCTTCCTGTCCCCCTCCAAGTGTTTTTGGACCTCTGGGAAGGACCCTGGCACTGGGGCTCAGCTGGTGTTGCTCTAACTTCCCCTGTTCAGGCAAAACCAGGCCCTTCAATGCCGAGTGCCCGTGGCCAGGGCTGGCTGAGAGCTGCAGAGCAGGGGCTGGCTGTGTTTGGGGCGCTGTGACCGGGGCAGGAGCCCAGCCAGGACACCAGGCTTCCCGAGGAGCTCCCATCCTTCTGAGACCGCTGGCTGGAAATGGGATGGGAATGAAATAAACCAAGAGGCAATTTAGGCTACTTAGCTACACTTCAGGGAAAATGCCCTACCTGGATAGAAGGCACATAATGTGTTTTGTGTTAATGTTCCAGGCCAATTTGGCGGATCCATGGCGGGCAGGTTGGAAATATTTTGTTGCAAGTTTGAACATTGTACCAGGATATAAGGCCAGCCCCTTCGACGAGAGCAGTGATTGAATTAGGGCTGAGAAATGTATCCCTGGCTAGTTTCAATTTCAAAAAAGAGAGCTTTTAAAAAGGTACAAATGAGGCTAAAGGAATTTATGTTATTTTTCCGGTTTCTGTGCTATAACTCCTTTTCCATCTCCTCATCTATCTTCCAAGTGTCCTGCCTTATGAATGAGTGAGCAATAAAAGAAGTATGCAGTGGCTGAGAGAGAAACTCAAGATAACAAGATAAAGCCAAAGCTTGAGCAGAAGTGAAGATACAGATCAGAATATGGAATTTTCTCACATCTGAGTTTTAGGGCAGTCATTAGATAGTTTGCATGAGAAGCTGGTTTAAAACCAGTAGCACAAAACGTGACCTAGCATGTGCTGAGTTCACTTGTGTCAAAGGCTTGGACCTGTTCTTTCTGGGGTTGTGGTCCTGTCTTCAGACCACATGTGCTGACAATCTGCTCAGAGACTAAAATAAAAATAAAGCTATTTCACAGAATCAAAAAATCACAGAACAACAGAATGATTTGCATAGGAAGAGATCTTCAAGTTCATCTAATTCTAACCCTCATTCTGTGGGCAGGGACACCTTTCTCTAGGTCAGTGCTCTGTCCTTGCCATCCCCTGTGGTCTTAGGGTCGAGGTCTCCACATATGTCCAGCCTTGGAGCTGGGCTTGGTTCCTTCAGTGCAGGCTTCTGTTTTCTGCTGAAAACAGCCAGTGACAGTGTCTGCTGCTTCCAGAGACCCCAAACTGGAGGGAGAGGTGGTAACAAAGGGTTAATTCCAATTTCCATATCACCGACATCCCTCCAGCCTTCCTGGCTGCCCAGGTTTGGAGCTGCATGGATCAGCTGGGTTTTCTCAGGGGAAAAATGATGTGGCCACTCCCTGAGCCCTGATAATCCCTCTGGCTGGGCTTTCCAGTGCTGGGCTCTGCCAGGTTAGGCAGAATTTCATCATCAAAATGATTGTGGCCTCTTTCAAGTAAAGGACTGGGAGATTAATTGCTGGAATTAGGTGTGTTTGCTTGCATTATCCCAGCGTCGTGCTGCCTGGGGTCAGCTGTAGGGCCCAGGACACAGAGCAGGGACTAAACTGCACTCCAGTTTTATTTTTCAAGGACTGGGCTGGTAAACAGCAGGAGAAGATACAGGGACAGAGTTTCAGGGAATGTGAAGGCGGAAGAGAATATGAGGCTTGTTAACATCAAAAGGATGGTATTGGGCACTGAACAATCATGTTGAAGGAAAGCTGTGCCTGAGGAGGGTCCCATTTGAGCTTTGGTGCCTCCCTGCTGAACTTGCAGTGCAGAAGGGGAATCAGCTCTGCAGGCAGAACTGGGTCGTACTGATGAGCATTTGCTGCCTGGGGCAGCGGTGTGACCTGTGTGTGGTGGCAGCTGCCACTGCAGAACAAACCCGTCCCCGAGTGTCCCCCAGTCCCTGTGTCCATCCAACAGCCCTGGCATTAATGCGTGCTTCTTTGTTCTCCCAACCACAGATCCTGGAGGAAAACATGAAGTTGGAGTGCAAGTGCCACGGCGTCTCGGGGTCCTGCACCACTAAAACCTGCTGGACAACGCTGCCCAAGTTCCGGGAGCTGGGCTACATCCTCAAGGACAAGTACAACGAGGCCGTGCAGGTGGAGCCCGTCAGGGCCAGCCGCAACAAGCGCCCCACCTTCCTCAAGATCAAGAAGCCGCTTTCCTACCGCAAGCCCATGGACACAGACTTGGTGTACATAGAGAAATCCCCCAACTACTGCGAGGAGGACCCGGTGACGGGCAGCGTGGGCACGCAGGGCAGGATGTGCAACAAGACGGCGCAGCAGTCCAACGGCTGCGACCTGATGTGCTGCGGCCGCGGCTACAACACGCACCAGTACTCCCGCGTGTGGCAGTGCAACTGCAAGTTCCACTGGTGCTGCTACGTGAAATGCAACACGTGCAGCGAGAGGACAGAGGTGTACACCTGTAAGTGAGCGCTGCCCGGGCTGCTCCCGGCTGCCTACATTTGCACATGCACCCGGCGGACCCGAGCGGGACTGCGGCAGGGGCTGCTCTCCCCGGACAGGTGCTGATGGACAGAGCCCTCTCCTCCCTCCTCGCGTCTCGCCGCTTGTGTGGATGCACATTTCAGACTCTTACAGTCAGCCAAGAAACAAAAACAAACCAGCCCCACCCCGGGCCGCCAGACGCACAAAAGAGAGAGCAAAGGATCATCTCAGTGAGCCTGCACCTCGGAGCGCTGCCTGCCCTGCGGAGGGACACCAGCCAGGGAGAAACCTCCTGCTTTGGGAAAGGGGTGGGCAAACGCTGCTGTGTGCGAGGAGCGGGGAGGGGTAGGGGGGAAATCCCCGCAAAAGGGCTTTGCACAGGGTGGGATGGACAGAGCTACCCGTGAATTGCCCGTGGGAGTGTGTAAATGACAGAGGTTCAGGCTTCTACACTCGTGAAAAGCTTCTACTGGTCTTGCCCGTCTTTCCACTTCACAGCACTTGCTGAAGCAAGAACTGTGGAAGGGCTCTGTAGACACTGCTTTATCTGCCTTTCTCGTGTGTTTGAGCTGCAGATTTTAGCACAGGGATTTGGGACACTTGGGCATAATAATAACAATATTTAACAATTTATTCAGATAAAACTAATATTAATTTATTTAATTAAAAGAAGAACTTTACCAACCTTTTTGGAACTATTCTGCAATTAAAGTAGATAGCTGGCTTTCTTTGTGGAATAATTTTGTAGGATCAGCAAGGAAACACTGGAGCTGTATATATTATTCTTGACTAGGATATTTCTATTAGTTGGACTTGCAAGATAAGTTCTACGTACTGGATGTTTAAGGACAAAAGCTGGCATCTTTATATATATGTACATACACAAACACACTGTATTTTTGGGTTTTTGTTTGTTTGTTTCCTCCTGTTTGCTGCTAGTTGTCTGGAACAAAAGTGGAGTGGTAGGGGTTACAAATCTTTACCAGTTTTTGTGGTTATTTTTTTTTTTCTTCGATTAAAGAAAGAAGCATTAATAAAATCCTGTTTGGAATATGTCTAAAAATAAGAAAATCCAGACAAAATTCCATCTTTTGGAAAAATCAACCATAGGATAAGAGAGTATATTTTGTAAGAGACTATTTTTATATAAATATTTTATTTATACTACGTCTGCTTGTTCAACCTGTACTTTTTCTCAAAACAGGCATACAATTTGTAATTCTTAGGCTATTTAACAGAGAAAGGGTAATTAGTTTGTGAACACAACAGCAGCAAGCTGGATGCATTCAGCTGCAATTGGTGGATGTGTCAGAAAGCAGGATGAACTTTCTCTCCGGATGCGTGTACAAACTGGCTCCTTTCCTGCAGCTCAGTTTGCAGAATATGCAAAACAAGAACAGGGTATGTAGCATCAATTATGTCACATGGCTTGAATTCATGATTGGTATTAACTGGATGCTCATTTATCCCATTCAAGAAAAAAAAAATCCGAATTAGCTTCCCACATGCGTCAGTCATTAAACTGTGGCGTTATGACTCGCAAATGTGCTGTGTGTGCTGTCAGTTAAACCTCTGCTTTGTGCTGCTGTCAAATCTGATTCCCATCAGGGCAAGACTGTAGACTGTGACTGTAATAACTTGCATGACACACATCGTCTGATTCTCATAGATACGATACAAAGCTTACTTTTTGTCCAGCTCCTTTTGGCATTTACATTATTCTTCTCTCCCCCAAAAGGCCAGAGCCCAAAAATCCAGAAAAACATTGGGACAAGTTTAAAGAGGCAAATTTAAAGACTACTCACTTGTTTTTCAGAGCCCAACTAAGCTGTTTGGCATTCCCTTTGTGGTATTTCCTTTTTATCACTGCTGATTTCTTCAGACATTTGAGTGGTAAATATTTCTCTGCATTTAGAATCCTTCTGCTCCTCCTGCTTAACTCATTTGTGACCGATAAAAAAACATGTCTAATTCTACCGTTGTTTTCCACTGGGTAAGAAATGTGGCCCAGCATTACAGATGATATTGCACATTGCCTGGGACAGGTCAGGTCCTTCCAGACTGCAGAATCTCCCCGGTTAAGGAGGCACTAGTGATGAGAATGTGTCACTGACTCCCTGCACAGTCCCACCAGGGGTAGGTGAGACAGGTCTGTCCTGTGTGCACTGGTCCTTCTCAGGCAAAAACTCCCACCTAGCACTGTGAAAACAGAGAATTTCTGAGGAGGGAAACAGAAGCACCACAAAAAATTCTGCAAAGTTGGACAACCTACCTATCAGGACTCGGGTTTTAACTCACTCTTTGTGTATATATTATTTAAGAACACAAGCCCATGCAGTACCTAATCCTAGCACTGTAAATCAGGGGTTAATGCACAATTTCTTTGCAGACCTACACAAAAGACTGAACACAAAATAGAATTTTTATTCAATTCAGGCACCAGAATGGGGTATCAAAATAAAGTTATTAAAGTAATTTACTTTCAAACTTATGACTTGTCAATTTTCATTTAGTCACTGCTCTTAGTCCTCCTCAATTCCACACAGCAAGATTTAAAATGCAGCCACATACAGCAGGGATGTTCATTACAACTCTGTATTATTGTTAAATAATTCAGATCTAACATTTAATACCAGAATCTCCCCCCCGCCCTCCCCCAGTTTGTATTGGGCTTT
>JAOTQP010000619.1:789163-821989 GCA_026413545.1 Cichladusa arquata
GCTATTCATATGGGCAGAAGTGGTTTCAATATTGCATGAGATGATTTTATCTCTATTTTTTTTCTGAAGATGCAAACGTGTGATAGCAAAAGCTTTCACTTCCTAAACCATCTTCGTCTGCGGAGCAGTAGCTCTTCATCCATTGACCTGAACAGAAAAGGAGTATCCCAATTTCATTTTCTGTATTTAAGAGAAAAAGAGAAAAGCGTCATGTCCCTGAGCAAGGGAGCAACATGCGTTAGAATTTCTAGAACTTAGTGTTATTTTCAAGATGAACTATTCAGAACTACTCGGAATAGCGGATCCGATAAAAGGCTCTTCACACCCCTCACGGCTCAGTTCCGCAGGGACAGAGGAAGCAGGATCGGGCCCTGTGGGGAGGGAGGCAATTTCAGGCAGGCCGAGGAGAAGAGCCCGCAGAGACTCCCCTAAAGTCCTTCCTCCAGCGCCGAGGTCGCTCCTGTGTCGCTGGCGGCGAGGTCGGGCCGAGCAGGACCGCAGCCCCCAGCCCACCCAGCGGAGCGGGGGCGCCGGGAAGGACCCAGCCGGGCCGGGCCGGGCCGCGCTGGGTCAGGGAGAGGTGAATCGAGCCGGCCGAGCCGCGGCCCTGGCCCGCGGGAGCAGCATCCGCGGCGATGGCTCCCTGTTCTCTCCCCGGGCGCCTCTTCATAGGCTGCGCTACATGGAGTGGGATAGAAATTATTACCAGGTCGAAAATGTCCTGAAAACTCCTAGGAAGGGAGTCCTGGGGCCATGCCCACCCCCTCTCCGGTCGCCGAGTTCAGCCGAGTCAGGCAGCGGTTGGGTGACACCGAGGGGAGCGCTTTTGGGTTGGTTTGGATTATTTTCACTTGTAACTCCGTGATTACCATGTGCTGGTTGAAGGGTAAAACGTGTCCCTGTGCTGCGGAGGTGGCGAAAGCGGGGGGGCTCAGGACCCGCGGTGTGCCAAGAGCGGAGGAGAAGGGGCCAGGGCTCCTCGCAGGGGCTGCTCCCCGGGCAGCCGAGGCACCCTGCAGCCCCGGGGGTCCCTGCACGCCGCCCGCCGCTCACCGCCGCTCTCTCCCTCCCGCAGCGGTGCTGAAGGCGGAGCCGGCCGCCGTGTTTAAGTTCCCGCTGGCTCCCCTGGGCTGCTCGGGGCTGGGCTCGGCGCTGCTGGCCGCCGGCTCGGGGCTGCAGGGCGGCTCCGCCTCGCCGCATCTCCCGCTGGAGCTGCACCTCCGCGGGAAGCTGGAGCCGGGCCCCCCGGAGCCAGGCAAGGCCAAGAAGGGCCGCCGCAGCCGCACCGTCTTCACCGAGCTGCAGCTCATGGGGCTGGAGAAGCGTTTCGAGAAGCAGAAATATCTCTCCACGCCCGACAGGTAGGCCACGGCCGACATCGGACCCGGGGTGCGACCCGACGCCACGGGATGGGGCTCGTTTTGCTTGAGAAAGTCGGGATGCTGCTCCGAGATGAAAGTTGCAGGCCTGACCTCCTGTCTCTCTCGCCCGCAGAATAGACCTGGCCGAATCGCTGGGGCTCAGCCAGCTCCAGGTGAAAACCTGGTACCAGAACAGGCGCATGAAATGGAAGAAAATAGTAAGTGCCCCTTATAAATAGTCCTCCCCTTGGGTGCGCCGTGTCCACGTTGGATGGGGCATCGAGCCCTGTCCTGCGGGCTTCGTCCTTCTGCATACCGGCCCTGGGATATTTAATGATAACATTAAGGATAATTGTAATACTAATGATGACAATGAAGACAATAATAATGTGCACCTGGCCTTTAATACTGTGCCCCTGGTCCAGCATCCCCTGGGCCCCGGCCGAACCCCTTCCCGGTCCTGTCCGAGACCTGCCGTTGTACCGCTGGGGCTGCGGGCGGTGGGCGCAGCCCGACAGGACCCGCACCGGCAGCTCCGCTCCGGGGACGGGAGAGAGAGAGGCTGCTGCGCCCCGGGCTGACGGCAGCTCGGTTTTACTGGGGTGTCCCCTTCCTCCGCCCCCTCCCCGCCTCGCAGGTGTTGCAGGGGGGCGGCCTGGAGTCCCCCACCAAGCCCAAGGGTCGCCCGAAGAAGAACTCGATCCCCAGCAGCGAGCAGCTCTCGGAGCAGGAGCGCGCCCGGGACGCCGAGAAGCCGCCCGAGAGCCTGGGCTCGCCGGCCGAGGTCAGCCAGGAGGAGTGAGGGGGGCCCTCGCCGCCGCCCCCCGGCATGGCCGGGCCGGCCCGAGAGGATGGAGGGTAGCTCGGACAGTGGCTGCGGCCGCCTTCGGCCTCGGACATTTGGACGCTTTGACCCGCACCCCGCCGCCCCTGTCCGCGCCCGCGGAGCGCTGCGCTGCGCCACGGCCGCTGTGCGACGGCCCGAGGGGGCCGGAGGACACTGGATCTCACCTTCCACATCTACTCGCTGTCTAAAACCCTGTGGTGCCCCTAGTTATTCGAAAACTGCATTTTATGATCGGTTTTATTAATGCGAAGATATTTACTTTATTTCAATAAAGTATTTTATGAACTATTGCTCTGAGTAACGTAATGCTTTGGGGTTGTTTTTTTAAAAAAAATTGTTATTTTTTTCCCCCACGGAGGCAGGTCAGAGATTCGAAACCAAGCTCCAGGCAGGTCTACAGAGAAAGTGCAAAGCGCGGTGGTACCGGGAAGATTCTGCCATCTTTTTCCGTGACGATTCGCTGCCTGTGGCCGGGAGAGGCTAGACCCTCGGTCAAATTCGGATCTTTCGGATTTTACAAATACATTAGTTGCTGACAAAAGGTTAATTAACTTCCGCACTGCTCATCCTGAATGATACTTTTTAAAAATGCTCTTCATGAGCTGCTACGATGTAGCATGACGTTCTGGAGCTTTGTTGTTCGGGAGGGCTTTTTAAATTTTATTTTATTTTTTCACTTGCTTTCCCCGAGTCTATTCTCCACTTTTTCCGTTGGGATGTTAAATTACAGAGCATCCACGGAGACATGCAATTACTGTTATTGTGCTAAGAAAACAAAACAAAACAAAAAAAACAACTAAAAGCAGCAGCGCAGGGAAGGACGAGAGGCGGAGACCCCGGGCTGAGCCGCTGCTGTAGGGGTGCCTCCCAATTAACGGCGGTAATTAGCGCCCGGGGCTCGCGGTGCTTCCCTGCCCCGGCAGGGTGCTCTCAGGGCCGGCCGGGCGGGGCGGGACGCCCCATCCCGGGGCAGCGGGTCCGGGGAGAGCGGAGCACAGCGACAGCTTCAAGGGGCTTCAACCCCACAGAGCCCCGAGGCGCCGCCGGGAGCCCTGGAGGTGAATCTGCGCTGGACTCGTGCCCGCCGTTCCCAGTTTTCCTCCACTGTCTCTGCACGGCTCCGGCCCCGCTGCCTACCACGACCCGGCTCGGGAGCTGCCCCAGATCCATCCCGGGTTAAATCAGCCCCCAGGATGAGCGGTGGAGAACATGGCCAGCGGTGGGTAAACAGGAAACAACCTCGTATGTTTATACTGAAATGACTTAGATATTTAACCAAGCAATTGCTTGGAAGTGTTTTATTTAACCCGAGGATGAAGATGGGTGCTGGGAAGAGGGAAGGTGGCGGCGGGGCTGGCAGAGCCGGGGGCTTGCGGGACCTTTCGGCGCGGTCAGGACACGCCGGGTGTGTGGCATTGTCACTTCCTTGTCACCTCCGGCTGTTGTTTCTGGTGCTTTCAGTGCGGTGAGAACAGCACCCGGCTTTAATTAAAAGGGAGATTGGCTGGCGCGTTAACCTAAATTAACAGGACGACAGGCTGCGTCCGTCACCGGTGTCACTGAGAGGGCTGGAATAGCCGGGCTTCACTCGGTGCTAGCGCCTTCGCGAGTGAATGTTAATATTGTCTTTTCACAGCTGAGTAAGTGACGGAGAAATGATTATATTTTCTCAGATCATAAGGTGATTATTTTTTTTTCAGCCCACGAAGAATAAAATAGAGTAAGTTTTTCTGTTTTCGTTTTTTTCCCTCCTAGACAGCCGAGAGATGTTTCGGGATGCTCTGGTTAAGCCGCGTTTCTGCCAAGCCGGGTCCGAGAGGGTCCGGTGCTGCCGGGGGTCCCGGGTGCGCGCACGGCTCCCGCGGCTCCGAGCAGGACACAGGGGTAAATTATTTTCTTCTTGTGCCGCGGCAGAAAAATCTCCTTGGGGGCTCGGGCAAATCTCTGTCGCCCTGGCAGATGCTCGAGAGCCCGGGGGGACAGCAGCCCAGCGGCGGGCACGGAGCGGTGCGGGTGTGCTGCGAGGGAACACGCGGCACCTCCGGCTCACGGGCTCCCCGCCGAGCCGCCTGCCCTGCGGCGCTTTGCTCAGGACGCTAATGACCCATTTCTGCTTCGGAAGCAGCCGCTTACAGCCCCGAGAGGGTGTGAGCCGGGTTGAGGAGCCTTCCTGCCTCCTCGGCGGTGCTAGCGAAACCCAGGGTCCTCTCAGGCACGGAAGAAGCCAGTTAGGATTATCGGACAATGTACCTGACTAATGGGATTTTTTATTGGTTGGTTTGGTTTGTGTTTTCTTGCAATGTGTACATATACATACACTAACACACATATATTTAGATTATTTTTAAGGCCTTTATGTATTGCTTTGTGTCAAAATTTAATTTCCCACAGCTTCTCCAGGTCGGCTGCCTGCTGGGCTGGCCGGAGTGACAGCAGCTGGAAGCCAGGAGCAGAAGGGTCCCAGTGAGATGCACTCAGTGGATGGGGGTCCCTGCCCACGGCACCCGTGGAATTAGATAATCTCTAATGTTCCTTCCAGCCCAACCCATTCTGAGACACTCTGATTCTGTTTGAAAAGCGAGGGTAAGTGCCACCAGCCGTCAGTGACAGCCCTTCCAAATGTGTTTGATAACATCCCAGTGCATTTAAAGCAGGGCTGGGGGCTCCCCTTGACCAGCATCGATAAACCTTGCTGGCCGACGAGTGACTACAAGGAAATCACAGCAGGCCTCCCCCGCACACACGTTTAGTGCTGACGGACAATTTCGGGCAGTGTAGCATCATCGCTTCAGCTTCTCAGGACCTTTTGAGCTGTGATGAGCCCGTGTGGGGCTGCTGGGCTGCGCTGGGCGATACCCACGTCTGCCACACTTCGGCAGCAGGGCTGGGGCAGCCCAGGCACTCAGAGATGCCCGGGGAAGTTCTGGATGACTTCGTTCAGTGCTGCAACTTCTCCTCAGAGCGCTGTTCTGCCTGCGGGAATGATCTCACTCTGCAGCACCCCAAAGCTGCTGGAAACCTGCTCCCCCACGCCGAGGGTGGTTTGCCAGTTCTGTGTAATTCCTTTACTGGGGCCAGTAAAGGATATTTGTAGTTAATATACCTGATGGTTATTCTCCTTCTGTGTGTAAATAAGCTATATTACCATGCACATTCATTCTGGCAGAAATGCATCCACACTGGGAAACGTCACATTTTAATTACACCTGTATAGGTAAAACAGCATGTGTTTTCTTTGCAAACAAAGTAGAAGGGTGTAGATTGAAGGCTGGAAAAGTGGGTCCTTCCATGTTTGACTGCTACTCGGGTCACAGGTAATCAGCACATGTTTTGATGGTTTTTTTAACAAAAATCCATTTAAGGTGAGTTTCCAATTCAAACATCCTAAATTCCGTTTTTATGAAGCATCTCAAAGAAACCTGAGAAAAGTTCTGCTTTTTCATCAATGTCAATTTAAATATAGCTCCATGGAGCCAGGGGATTTGAAGATTAATGTCACGGGCGTTTATTCAGTGTTTGCTCTGCCAGGAGCAGACCAGACCCCAGGACAGGGCTGCGAGGGGCTGCCCTGCTGCTGGGGGCCAATGGCCTTGCCTCGACTCTCTGCTCCACATCTCCAGGCAAGGAGAGGTCTGCTTTGCCCTTCTGGAAGAAAAAATTAATCACAGAGCGATGCTTTGTGGGCACTTCTCACAAAAAACCCCAAATGCACAGACTTGATGCTTCCTTTTCCCCTCCAGAGGGTGGGAAATGCAGAGGGGGTGGAGTGGGGAGGTGGATGGGGGAATTCAGTTGGATGGGGAGGGTTTGATGGGAAATGGAGGGAGATGTGGAAGGATTCAAGAGGAAATACAGGGGGCTGTGGGGTGTGTGGGAATGATGGAGGAGTAGGGATGCAAGGATATGTGGAGGGGTGACACTGAGGGATGTGGGGGGCATGCAGGACTGTGGAGGGGGATGTGGGGCTGGGGATGAGGAGGCTGGAGGGGGATGCAGGGAGGATGGGAGGGTGGAAAGGGAAATATGTGGGCTGGAGGGGCTGGAGGGAACATAGAGCAGGATGTGGGAGGATGCAAGAACGTGTGTGAGGCTGTGGGGTGGGGGGGGGAATATCAAGTGATATGGTGGGGTATAAGAGAGGGGATGCAGAGAGATTTTGTGAGACATGAAGAGGAGGCACGGGGATGCAGGAGCCTGCCCCCCCATGTACTGATAAAGGACATCACCTAGCACCACGTGGAGTGCTGAGCTGAGGCTGGGGTGGGTTAGGCCTTCTTGGATTTGGGGAGAAAAATTAACATCTATCTGGGACTTTTCCTCACCCTTTTAGTCCAAAAGGAACCGAATGCAGGGGTTGATACAACCTACCGAGTTCAGTCAAGTTCTCTAAAGTATATTAACTAACATGTGATGTCCTGTTATTAGACGTTTGTCTTAAGCCTAATGTTGGGTTGAGATCATTACACACACATTAAATTTGGTTGTTTCAGCTGAGTTGTAGAGTAGATAAAATCTAAATGCTGAACTCCCAGTTCCCTGAGATTTGGCCCAGCAATGTGTAAATAAAGCTCCAGGCAAGTTTGCATTATCCACGCTAACACAGCTCTCTGTGCTGTTATGTCTGCTTGGCTGAACTTTGCCATGAAATCTGTAGGAAAAGTGCCAGAAGGAAAGCTTGGGGACAGGGATGGTTACCTTTAATGAGGCTGGTGCTGACACTGGGTCAGCAGGCAGCAGTTTTCACGGCAGACTTTAAAAATACAGCTCTTTACCACATAGCTCTGTGTGGATGGAACAGTCCCAGCTGGGTATGGACTCATCCATTTCCAAACAGAGTCCACTAAAACATGATTATGTACAACATGGGCTCTTCCTCCCCAGGATCCCCAAATCCATTGTTTATACTGCACCTATATTAACAAACCACAGCATGAGCTTGTGGTGTTTCCAGAATGTGTTTCTTTTTAGCATGGGAATGTGGGAACTTTCCGAAATGGAAATGGTGCATAAGGCCAAGGAGTAAGTTTTATTTTTATTTTAAGAGTGGGTTTTATTTGAAGGAAGAGTGCCACTGGAGGAGGAAACCCTTGGGTTATGTTGAAGAGCTCACCACAGAGTCCAAGCACCACAGCCCTGCTCATTCATACTCAGCCCCTCAGGTGTGACCTGCAGTGGAAATGACACAAACCCCATCAACTCATGGCGATTGCTCCCAGGCTGATGTTCCATGAGTGCCCGGCTGGGAGCTGCCTGCAGCATCTCCTGCACCTCCTGCCAGGAGACAGCAAAGGGTAAACAGCCCAGAGCAGGACAGGCAATTGTGCAGGAGAAAACTGCATGTCCTGGGAACTGTAACATCTGTCTGGAGACACAGGATTGCAATCACTGGGAGAGAAGAGCCTCAAACACTACACTGGGCTATTTTACACAAATTACAGCCATTTTACATGCATTAGATTAATTTATTATGAATGATCTTCTCCAGCTCTGAAGCTTTTACTTTGTGAAGAATGACTATTCTCTCAGAGAAGAGTTCTGAGTAAAAATCTATCTATGGCAGGAGATGTCAGCAAAGCACAAGTCTGACTTTGGCTGGCAAGGAAGGTGCTCCCAAAATGCACTTTTTTCACTACAGTGAGCTCTCCGAGGGAGAAGCTGGCTGCTCATTTTGAGCTAACAGGCTTTTTCCTTCTCTGTGGCTTGACAAGGTCTTAGAGAGATCCCACACTGTTATTGCTGCTAGAAACACTAAGGTATTTACTAAAGATTAAACACAAGGAATATAAATACCAAAAGCTTTCAAATTATATTCTCTCCTAATTGTATAATTTGCTGAAATATGGAAGTGGATAACATCTTGTCTAAGTAGCCTTTAATAGATGTTTAAAGAAACTAATCATCTCTGTGTCTTGTCCCCTTCTCCTTTTTGTGAAAGTGAGAGCTGGGTTGCTGAATATTCCCATTTATTAAACAGAAACTCTCACAGGGCCTGTTCAGACTGTGCAAAATGCTGGATATCTGTGCCAGTCCTTGCAGATGCTCAGAGCCTCCTCTCATTCCAGCTCTTTGAGGCTTAATGCAGCCACAGGTAAGGTTTAAAGGGTCCCACAGGATTTTTGTTGAATTCTGTGGTGTGCTGTGAACTTTCCTCGTTAATGAGTGTGTAAATATTTCACATTCAGATTTCGCACTGTTAATTTTAGAAGTCACAGAGTGCTGCTTGTTTCGTGGCGTGTCTCACTAGGCAAGTGTTGGTGTATGGACCGTGGTGTAAAACAGAGCAGAGCACGTTGAGCTCAGTGGTTGTTTGAAATTAAGATTCCTTATTCACCAGTATTTGTACCAGTAAAGTACAAGTGTTCAAATATTTGCAGAAAGTGCCTGTGAAGCAGCTGTAAATATGGCTGAATTTGCTTTTGAATTTCAGTGAATATTTGCTGATTTTGGGCTAAGCTGTGGTGCATGTAATGCTGCAAGGTTTGTCAGTGCCAGTGTTTCACAATAACCTGTGTGCAAACTGCAACTAAGCCCACTTTTATTAATTTAAAGAGAAAAATACAGCCCAGTTTGAAAAAAATCCTAAACCAAACCACTCCAAGAAAACACAGAGAGCATCAGAAGCTTTAGATAAACGCAAACATTAGTGCTCTGCAGCTTTCACTGGCTCCTGGGTGGAAAGCAAGCGGTGTGTGTTTAACCCATCCATTCCCAGGTGGCAGCAGCAGTGTGCACAGGCTGCAGGAGGAGCCTGCTGCTCAGGGCTCCCTGCTCAGGGGTGATTCCTGCCAGTCCAGACCTCTTCCTGGGGCCCAAAACAGCTCCTTCACCGGGTGGAAGGGAAGGAATTAGCGATGGTTTTCAGAAAACATCATTTTAGCCAAATTTTGTGTTTCCAGGGTGCAAATGGGCTCAGTGTGATCAGGACTGAAGGAGTACTTGCTTCCAAAGGGATGTTGTTGCTAAGATTTGGGAAGCTTGGCAAGGATGTTGGACAAGGTGCTCCAGAGGCTGGAATGGTACCTGGCAGCTGCCTTGATACACAGAATTTCCAGTTGGTTTTGCTCCTCTTGCTGCACCAGGAAATATCTGGATGGCAGAACTTCCAGAAATTTCTGTTATGATCTCTTGCCTGTCTCCCTAATGCTGTTGATATCCTTTTATTCTTTTATGAAGGAATTTATAAAAGCACCCTGACAGACCTTTCTATGACCATATTAAGATGTGATCTGTTGGATGTGGAAAAAAAATAGCAAGAAAAGGTATTTCTTTATGTCTAAATTTTTTAATTCTCTACGGTCCCTCACAGTGTCTTCTCCTAGATGAGACAAAGTCCAGAGGAGATGTTATTCTAGCATGAATTTAGAATAGTTATGTTTGGGTTGGATAAGAAAATACTGCCTTTATAATCAGGGAGCCCAGAACTGGTAGTGCCCAAAACTGGGTCGACTGTGGTATACATTTGAGTTTTCTGCCCTATTAACATTAAAAACTCCACCGAGTTTTCTTAGGCTTGGATAGATGCACTCTATAAAAATCCTCTTTTTTGACCTTACGTTTACAGACCTCACAATTTCCAGGTGTGTTTTTCCTGATGATATTTTTGCTGTTGGTATTCATGGCTAGTGTGTTCTTAGTGTCCACAAATTCTCCCCAACGCACATTCTGTTCCTGCATTTAGTGCAGGTGAAAGCCCCAAGGCCAAGCACAATTTCCAGGATCAGAGATTTTATAAATAGAGCTGCTGTACCTGGGAGATACAACTTCTCCTCCCAGGGATGAATTGTACTTTAATCCTGAATCCTTCTATGAACTGCTTTTATAAAGAGACAAGAGGGCTGGAGATAATGGTTGCTCTAGAGAATACACGTGTCATCCTGTTCTTTTCTAATAATAAGGGTTTTCCCTGCAAGTTCTGGAGCTGGGCCTGGTACAAATTTGTTAATTATGTTTGGATCCCTCTTGTTTCTGTTTCAGTGCAACCCTTAAGATTTGACCTATGATGAAGAACCACTTCAGCAGTTAGAAGATGAGCAATGGGACGACTCTGGAGATTTTACAGTCTGGGTTACACTCCCTTTCTTCACTTCAGTCCTGTACTTTCCATCACTTGTGGCTCAAGTATTTCCCGAGGCACACGTGGACATATGCAGCAGGCAATTCTTCTGTTTGTCATTTTCAGCCAAGTTGTCCTTGGCCAGGTGCCAGATTGTCTGGGAACAAGTTCTGTTGTCTGTGCAATGCACCAAGAGCTACTTCCCATTGTTTGCTTTGCTAATTACCACCCGCTAATTTCACTTGTTGCACTTAGCCCAAGTGTTGCCACAAGGATAACACCCTCTTCTCCTTTTTCCCCATGCAAATCTTTGTTTTATGGAGCTCTGCCATCATTCCCTCAATGTTTTCCTGCCTGCAGGTGGTACCCACTGGGCTGTGCTGAGGGTCACTCCACTCTTTGGTCTAAAACGTGATGGGTTTAATTTCTGACCAAAGAGCATCAGTGGCTTGCCTGTCCATGGCAGGGGGTTGGAACAAGATGACTTTTTGTGTCCCTCCCAGCCCAAGCCATCCAGTGATTCTGTGATTCCTTGCAGGCACGTGCAGCGGTTTTGGAACCAGACTCTAGCACGTTCCTTTCTGCCTGGTGTTCCTGCATCAAGAGCTTTCTCAGAGTCCTGGATGCACACCCATGGTATCTAAATTCCCTGTATCAGAGAATCCCAGTCCCTGTGCCAGGTCATGTCATCAGGTTGCCCTCTAATGGTTCGCTCAGAGCACTCTCAGCCTTTATGACCACCCGAGGAATTTTACTTTGATTCCCATGGAAGAGGCTTGAATGTTTTATTACACGAGGTTCTGGAACTGGCAGCAGAGCTGTGCTGTACAGAGGGAAAGGTGGAAGCCTCCAAGGAGATTGTGGTTGCAACCCTGTTCATTTATAAAGCTGGTTTTGATTTCTTTTCATTAACTGTACATGCTAAGAGTTGGCATTCATAGATGTCAGGGCTCATTATTGAAAATTGTTTGTGGACTGCTTAAAAATTTGGACTGAAGACAGAAGAATGAGGACTTTTTCCTATATGGTTAATGTTTCATCCTATCCCTGAAGGTTCCCAGTGAATTCAGAGATGTTCTCTACAGTCAAATGGCACAAAACCCCCATGAAAACCAACCAAAAGGGAGAAAATATGAAATAAAGTTTCTTGTATAATTAAATGAATAAAATGTTCCCTCCAAATATTTGAAAAATGTTTGGGGGGATGTTGTGATTTTATCTGAATTTTAAATATTAATTTTTAATGTTTAGGTTTTTTAAATTTTTGTTTTAAACCTAGGTGATATGATGCACTAAAAGGCTGCTGAGGAAGATGAGAAATTTTAGCTCATGGGAGTTTTTTTCATCCTGAGTGCTTAGTACAGCACTGTTTTGAGAAAAATTAACCTGGAGGGTCTGGCAGTACCCTGTGCTATCCACAATCCATTCTGACTGCACTCAGGTGATATGTTCAGGTTGATTTTTCTCAGAAGATGCAACTGAGGATCTGAGTTGAAGGAAGAAGACTTTTCCTTTTTTTCATTAGAAGAATGCTGGCCAGCAAGGCTGAGGCTGCTGGACAGCAGAGCAATGGCAGGAGCTGTGTTTGTGAGCTGGGCTGCTGCACTGAGGGTGTGTTTGAAAAATCAAAAAACAGCCATACAGTTCCACTGAGACACCCCACGTGTCTGGGAGAAGGTGCCAAGACCACGGTGTTCCATGGAAGTTTTGGTGGTCTGGAGCACTGACAGCCTTCATTCATTTGCAAGTGTCTGGCCTTGTCTAGAGGAACAATCTTGTGGTGTCTAAATTGGTAAGCTCGACTCAAATCATGGATGTGAGTGTTGTTGGGAGGTTAAAGGAAGCAGAAGGAATCAGTAAAGGTGGCAGTGCTCTATTTTATTTTTATTTAATAGCCTGCATAAGTTTCAGATCTGCTACAAACATAAATCAGGGTGAAATTTTGCAGTGCAGGGACACCCCAAAGTGGAGCTGGATATTAGTGCATAAGAAAAGACGGAATGGGGGGTGGGGAGAAGTAGAAAAAGTCTCCCCAAGAGTTTAAAGTGGGATTCTGGTTTGTGTCGGATCCTTGTCCTGTAAGCTTAGAGTGCTCTGGTAACCTGAAGGATCAAAAGTGTCCTCAAGCCCTTAAATAGAAGACTCGGAAATACTTGAAATGTGTTTCATTTTATGGTAAGTTTAATGTTTCTAATCTCGGTGCAATTTAAAATTGCAATAAATATCACGAAAAATTAATGTGGCCACTTCAAATACAAAGGAATGACAAAGTGTAATCTGAGAAAATTTTATCAACATGCAATTTCCTTCACAAAAACATCAATGTATCATTTCAGAATGCCAAGAAATATTTATCTTTTGGGACAGCAAAATCATTTGCAGAACGTTTTAACTGCTAAATAAATATTTTACTGGCAACTTCTGAGGCATCATAAATGCAGTCAATATAAACAAAGCAATGTGGAAACCAGCTCCAGCCTCAGTTCAAATGGCTCTGGGCTGGTTCATGGCAACACAGGACTCTGGGATGCATTTTGCTGAGCCTCCGTGCTTGGAAAGATCTGATTTCTTCCTGCTCTTATAAGCAAGCTTGCTTAGTTTATTTGAAAGTTCTGGCAGCAGGAGCTACAGCGAGCTCTTAGGAGTGGTGATGCAAGCAGTTAGCATGTAACTGAAACTGGCTTTTAATAGTTAAATTTTATTTTTAAATTGAATCCAGTGCCTATGAAACCTATGGGACTTGCAGCCTTGAAGGGACAATTTGTGTGCGTGGCTGCAGGGCAAGAACATCAAGGCAGCTTCCTCAAGGGTCTTGGCCAAGGCTTCAGCCCTTGGTTCTGCTGTCCCTGTCACCTGCTTTTCCATTAGAGCTGCTCATTTTGTTTTCTGTGCCATTGTTGGTGTCTCATATGGAACAGTGCCCCACTTTATGGAATATTCATTGAGAACTGTTATCTGTCTGTAACTCTGCATTTCAGCCGCGGTTTGATGATCCCCTGGATCCTGCGTGTGCTGATTCACACATTTGGTGTGGCTGGGAGAGACCATTCCCACCCATGCCACGGCTGAGGAAAATTTCACGTCCTTGTGTGCTCATACTTGTGTTAAAAAACTGGGGCAAGAGAGTTTATTTAGTCCCAAATCCATTTAAATGGTGTATATTGCTAGGGTTTCGTGGTAGTAACTGCAATTTAATCCTTGCTTAAAAGGATTTTTTTGATTAATTGAACACACAGGAAGAAGCCAACAATGCAGTTCCTCACAAAAGCAACAGCTATTTTTAGGCATTTGCTTAAATTTTAGGTTGCTTTGTTCCTGTTAAATCTCAGCCTTTACTTTGGCAGAAATCCCATTTTAAAGCACACTCTCACGTTTGGGGAAGTCAGCAGGGCTCAAGGTTTTGCACGTGCTCGAGGGCTTGGCGGAAGAGTTTCAGGAATGGTTTTCACAGAATGGGGGCCATCAGTGGAGATGATTGAGCCTTTTGCCTTTACACGATCTAGGATGACATTTAGAGCCAGATAGGCTTTATCAAATAACAGTTGGGTAAGACGTGTGACTTAGGCTGAATGAAAAGAGCCATAATAGGAGATTCTGGTAATTGTACTGAACTGCATGCTTTTCTTATTGTTCCAGATGATTAAAGAGTTAATGTTCATTGTAAGTACTGGGAAAGAGATTTTCATTTTCTTTAAGAAATGGTCTTTGCATGCCTTAAGAGCTCGAGTTTCAGCTGTTCTTTTCATTTTGTACAATTTACATTCAGTAGGACCCCAAATGAGGTACAGAAAATGGGATTTACGTGTGCACACAGGTTGGTGGATGTGCTGTTATCCCCACCAGGACATCTGACTGCAGCTTGGGGCAACCACACTCAGACCTCCACATATTTTTCCCTTGAAATAAACTATCTGCAAAGTTGGAGAGAATAATGAATATTTGCACCATTTAAAAATTATTATCTGTTTACCTAAACCTGAGAATTTCAATAGGATTTTGGGCACATAAATATCTGGATCTTCTGATATGGGCAGGTAAACTGTTTTGGCCTTTGTCTTTCAAACCTTCTCTAATTCAAAGGTTGTTACCTGTTCACTGAGGTCACTTTAGAAATTATAATATGAAAAGTGTGGTTAATCAAATCTTTCTGTAGTTGTATTGGGTGATAGGGGGAAATAATCCTTTAAACTTGCTTTTAAAACATGTCTGTCAGTTACTCTGGTGTTTTATTTCATTTTTGACTTTCTGACACTTTCAAATAAAGCCACAGATTATCCGTGCCAAGAGAGAGAATTTTTTTGTGTTCAAGTTCATGAATTCTTCTCTTCCGAAATCTGCCTAATAAAGCCAGGAAGAAATAATTGTGGGAATGTTGAGAAGCTTTGTCAGATTAACAGGTGTAAAATGTTCTGGAACCCAGAGGTAGGAAGCACTTTAAATGTTTACAGTGGGTTTTATGCTGTGCTTGGTATTGATGTTGGAGGTGGTGTCAAAAGAGAGGCTTCCCTGAGTGCTTCTGAAATTCTTGTTGTAAACAGCCCAGAAGTTACTCTTAATTATGTCATGGAAATCTGACATAGTTCCCCCGTCAGTCATTTGCAGAATAGAGTAGGATGGGTTCATGGTAAATTTGGCTGCATAAATAATCTGGTTTTATTACAGAAATTAGGTTACCTGCACCTGTATCCTGTTACTAAAGAGTTCTGAAGTAGAAGGGAAGCAGCTCGTGGGTCAGTTTGTGCAAGCATTAATTTAAATTGTCTTTTCTCTCTTGACAGGTGGTTAATGCATAGCATTTTCTGGCTGATAGATGCCAACCCTTTCACTTTAAACATTGTATTTATCAGCTTTTTATTAAATATACAAAACAAGACCACACTGGCCAAAATCTGTCACAGCACATTTTGTTGTCACAGTGCATTTTGCTGTGTGCTGAGGAATGAGAGTCCAAGCCACAAAGTCGGCTCATTTCAGCCTCAATGGCTTTTTTAAAAGCTTGCAGCTTAAAATAATACATTATTAAGGTATTCAGACTTGTCAGAATTAATAATTAATAATTAATATCGCTTTATGTTCTCCACACATGCACAGAGCCCTTCATTCCCTTCCCTTGTTTGTATTCCAGCCAAGTAGCTCTGAGCCGTGGCCCTCTCCTGGGACAGGAGCCTGGGAGGCAGCTCGTCACTGCTGCCTCCTGGACCAGGTAAATGATCCATGGATCTATTAAAAACAATATTTAAAATGCAAATTGTAAGAGGGAGAGGTATATAAAACTTAAATACTGTCAGTGCTTACTGTATATGGTATTTCTGAGTGTCCCCCTTTGCTCTGCCCTGGTGCAGCCTTGAGTACTGGGAGCAGTTTGGGGCACCACGATGGAAGAAGCCATTAGAGAGGATCCAAAGGAGGGACATGGTGAAAGGTCTGGAGGGGCCCTATCAGGAGTAGCTGAGGGCACTTGGTTTGCTCAGCTGGAGAAGGAGGATTGAGGTCAGAGCTCCCCGGGGCTGCAGCTCCGATCTCTGCTCCCTGGGACAGGGACAGCACCCAGGGAATGGCTGGAGCTGGGCATGGGGAGGGTTAGGATGGATACCAGGGAAAGATTCTTCCCCCAGAGGGTGCTGGGCACTGAACAGGGCTTGGTCATGTCCTCAAGGCTGTCAGAGCTCCAGGAGCATTTGGACAACACTCTCAGCACAGGGTGGGATTGTTGGGGTGTCCTGTGCAGGGCGGGGAGTTGGACTCGATGATCCTTGTAGGTCCCTTCCAACTCAGGATATTCCATGATTCTAACTAAGAGACAGAAAAAGACACTTGAAAGATAAAGAAACTAAAGGCCTGTAACAGGCAGGGTGCACCCCAGAAATGCTTTGGAATACAGAGGAAGAAGCCTCGGAAGGAAAACCCCTGAAGAAATCAATGCATGGAAGGCACACCACTGAGTGCAGCAGGGAACAGAGAGGGCTTGGCAAAGTGGGCAGATTGCAGCCAAGGCTGAGCCTGCCCCATTGCTACACAGCCTACAGAGCAATTTCATTTGCATCAAGCCAAACTCAAGTATCTATTCCCTTCAATCAGCCAGAAACTTGGTTTCTGAGTTGTTTCTCACACAAAATTTTTTACTTAGCAACTTTTCTTTTGCACATGGGCCCATGGAATTATGCACTATGGGCATCATACAGCGTATCTTTTTAACCTAAAATCCTACACAGGATGTTAAATACCCATCAATTTGAGAAAGAGGCCAATGGAGAAAGACACAGAAGATCCAGTCCAGGCAGTCATGTTAGACCATAACACCATCACACAGGACTGGAGGATAGGTCATTTATTGGGGAAAAAAAAATAAATTATTTTCCACATATTAAAAAAAGCCTTGGGATAATTCCTCTTGGCCTTCTCTAATGCTGTGATGTCAAGTTGTACAAATGTTCTGAGCTGAGCCTGGTCCCAGCCAGCCACTATTATCCCTCCAAACAGACAGGAAATCAGGAGACAGAGCCCAAGAGGGCTGGCCAGTAGGCACAAAGGCAGCCTGTGAGAGAATTAGGACTATGGCCCAGATTTCTCAGCTTCTGCTATCCATTTTTTAAAGGAACTTGAGCAATGAGTGGTCTGCCTCTTTGTATAAAATACACATCCAGATTTGAGGGTTTGGGAAATGTCTTTACTGCATGCAGTGGCTTCCCTGTGTGTTCTGGGTAGCTGAAGAGAGGAGCTCCTTCCCAGGCTTATTATATGCTGAGCACACAGCAATTAATATAACCTCCACATTAAGTATGAGTCATGCTCCAGGGAAATGGAAGGAACCTGGTCTCATGTTTTGTCTCCTCAAGTCAAGTGATCAGCAAAGCTGGGAGGCAAAGGAGACAGCAGAGCAGGCTTTTTTGAGGGAGGGGATGTGGACAGAGGGAACAAACAGCCTCTGGCAAGCTGAAACTCAACTCACAGTCTCCACAAAGCAGGGGCACACTGCTCTGATGCCTCAGCACTGGAAGCATAGAAACAAGTTAGGGAATACTCTACAGGAAAGCATTTAATATCAAAGTGTTAAAGCACATGGTGTTTGCTGCTACCAAAAGAGGGGGATGTGAGGTGACTCACTGGGGTCAATGAGTTATACCAACAAAGTACCAATTATGAGAATTAGAACAGAAGCTAAAGTAAAAAAATAAATGGATTAAAGCCTTTCTGAGAAGTTAGAAAGGCAATTTATCTGCTTCTGTCTCTCCTTTTGTGCTCATTTCGGGCACATGTCAGAATATTTTGATGCTTGCCCATCTTTAGTTGTGAGCCACATGAGCTGAATTCAGATTAAACAGTAAAGAAAAAAGGCATCCCAGAATATATATTGTGTTTATTTAGGCCAGAGCAGCTTGGACAACAGTGCAAAATCAATCAGAGCCTAAAAGGAAGCTGGCAAACCGTCAGTGGCTCGGCACATCCAGGCTGCACTTCCTCAGAAAGGGAGAGGGGCTGGGAAACTCTTGGTGTTTGCTACATAGCCCTGGTTGATATAATAACAAGATGAGATGAGGGGATACACAGACCTGAATTAATGGCTACACACCAAAGTTGTCATTTTGATGACTTGTTTGGGCAGGAGTGGCAGTGGCCGGGTGATAGATTATTCTCCCTTTATCCTGCCACAATGACATCTGCTTTATTCACAGATCAGCCACCAGTTGCTACAACAACGCCAGTGTGCTTTAGAAAATGTTGTTGAGCTGCTGAGAGAATCTTGGCTACCCATTAGCAAAATGTTAACTATGCAAAACCAAAGAGCTTTTGGTTTTGTTGTAGGGAAGAAGTCAATGCTCTGCAATAACTAAGAATGTCAAAAAGAATTTACATTCAAAAAGTAGAGAAGGGGTTTAACCCATGATATCACCATGATTCAAAAATCCCCTTGGAATTCATTAGTGAGACATTAGGTCTGAAGAATAGAGAAAATAAATAATGAGTTTTAAAAAGAAAGAACAAATACACTTTCCTCTGAGCAGGTTGTTGTCTGCAGCATTTTAACACGTCCGCTGCCCTTCACTTTTTCCTGTGCATTGTTTTGGAGTTTTACACTGCAAACCTTTGCTAATAGGGGTTTATTTATTTCCATTTATTTCTTTCCTGCCTGCTTAGCTCTCGGAGGAGACCCTGGGTGCTGGTAAACCATGCCAGGACACTGAGCTGCCTGCCAGCAATGCCCTTCACTTCAGCACAGGGGGAGAGAACCTCAGGCACCAACCTGTGCCTTAGGAAGGCAATTCCAGGGAAGCATTTGCAGGAGGAATGGCTTTGTCCTCCAGCCAGACAAGGCAGCCCCATATTTGGGGCTGTGCTGGGGAGCAGGTGAGCATCCCTGGAGGGAAGAGTGCAGAGCTGTGCTCAGAAGCACAGGAATCCCCAGCTGCTGAAGAGGCTGCTGTGAGGGAGAGGCAGCCGAACTGCAATACTTGGAGTGAAATTCCTCCAATTTCTAGGAAATCTCTGCCTGCCATGCCCCAGGTGATTGATGGGGGCTGCCTGCCACCGAGGGTGCTGGTAATCTGTGTCAGGCAGCATCCTCCTCTGAGAGAGGATCCCTGCTCCCAGCCCTCTTTGCCTCTGGAACACAATGGCTCTATCCATCTTGGCCATAATTTTTCATCCACTTCAAAGTTAAGTGAATGTAATTCTTAATTTGTTTTCCAAATGACTCCAACAATTTTCTTCCCTTTGTCTCCCCAACAAGATCAGATCGATTTTACAATGTGTTGTACTTCAAATTTAACTTCATTAAATGTTTATAACATTAAGAGGCTAATGACATAAGCCTTGTCTGTGGTATTTATAGGCTTTATGAAGAGACTGAAGACCTCAGAGGGCTGAAGTTCAGGTTAATTCTTTGAGAATGAAATTCAACACCTGGTTGGAGCTGTAATACACAAACTACTAGTACTATGTCAGGGCTATCATGTTAATTTAATTTATCAACTGTATTTACTGTTGAAGTTGGAAATCTCAGCCCAGCCCACAATAGATCATAGGTGTATTGTTTTCCTGTCACAGTAAATAGGTTCCAAATGCTGATCTAATGATCTTGTTGCATAACCAAGCTCAAGATTTGTTAAGATCCTTATTACTAGAGAATAGATGTGAAAAATTGCCAGGAGCCATTTTTTGCTACATTCTGGACACATGTTGAAGTCCCCTCCCCACAGTGGTTTCCTGGGTTCTATCTGCCCCAGTTTCATGCTATAATTGCAAAGCCACGTGGTTTAATGAAGAATATAGCTGCATTTTGCTCTCACCACTACCCTGTCCAGCTGCCATCAGTCTGGTTTTCCTCCTGAGCTTCCTTCTCCCAGAGATCCTTCCTTGAGCTGGTGATCTTCAGCCCATGGGAATTAAAGGGACATCACACACACCAGTGCCAATGATGGAGTAGCAGTAGTTGAATCATATTCCAGTAATTTTCAAGGGAGTGCAGGTGAGGAGTGGTTTAGGGATCTTTTGGCATTTTTAGTGGGGTTCTTTTGCTTTGTTGTAGCTGCTGCTACAAGCACCCAGGGCAGCAAGGAACAGGGGTGTAACAGGCGACTAATGGGTTTCTTGAAGCTTTTGAATATGTAGGATCACACAACTTTACCCAGAACAGCAGCAGACATTTCTGTGTAATCCTAAACTCAGATTTCTGTTGCTCTCAGGTCTGTCTGGAGCAAGCATATGGGACTGTGTGCTGTTCTTTGAGGCTTGGTGCAGTCAGCTCAGAGCTCAGCACACCCACCCAAAGCACCCTGGGTTCATCTTCTCAGGGGCCAAAGCTCACTCTCAGCTTTAAAGGATGAGCACAGCACAAGAGGTAGTTTTTAGAAGGACCCTTGTATCTCAGGTACAGCAAGCAGGGAACAGCAGCACTCACCAGCATCGTTGCCATGGCTACAAATTGCAATCTCTATCTTCCACATGTATGGAATGTAATCTGGGAAGAGTCCAAAGAGCTTCTTTAAAAAGCCACTGCCATGTGATGGCAGCAGGTCCTGGAGCCCCACCAGGCCACCAGCAGCCATCCTGTCACTGTCCCCACGGGTCTAGGCAGCACTGGCAGAGGGCAGCTCCTTTCCCAGCTGTCCAGTTAAACCCACCACGTACCCCCACTGCCCTAATGTCAGCCAATTTCAGCTAATTATACACTAGGAACTTTATTTCCTGAAAATGGATATTGCCTTAGCAAGAGGTACGGATAACATCTTCATCTGCCAGAAACAGGATTGGTTTTGACAGAGTTATGTTTACAAACATAAAATTTATCACCTTTTTTTTTGTTTTAAATAGCACCTGTGTACACCTGGAACAAGACAGTAGCTAATGATTTATGTTGGACGGTAACAAGGGCTGGTTTTGCTGGAAGTCTGCCACAACTGAGTGTCTGTCACTCTGCCCTATTGGGTCAAGACAACACATCAGTCAAGTAAATCACTTAAGTAAATTATTGAGGACTTAAATTGACTTTTTCTACATAATATGTAATTACTTCCTTGAACCAACATTCCCTTACATCACCGATCTAAAAAGCTTTCTATTTGTTTTTTAACTGAATATTGATTGAATTCAAATTACAGCCAGCATGTACTATTTATCTGGAGTTGAGATTCTAGGGAACAAACTTTCCAGCAGCATTGTCAGCCCTGCAGGCCTTTGCTGCCCACACACTCAGGTCACCCAGCTGCAGCTTTGCCCACCACGTTCACAGGGCAGGAGCCAGCCTGGTGCCCCTGCTGAGCCCTGCAGAGCCAAGGCATCTGAGAGGAAAGGGCTGGCAGGGCTGGAGAAGCTGAAGCAGTGCAGCAGCATGGGGAAAGATGAAAGACAACTTTGCAACACCAAGTTCTCACCCCGATGTGGTGAAATAATGAGGATTTCTGCTGTAGCCAGCAAAGCTGTTTAAGCCAGAAGTGAGAATTACAAGTGTAAAATCTCCATGGGGACTACAGGGATTTAGAGTCCCACGAGGCTGCATCTGCTGCTGGCTGTGCCTGTGCTCCTGTCACAGTTCTAGAAGAAAAGCCAAATATGCAGAGATTCCTCATGTCATCACAGAACGATGAGAGATTTTGGCAGATCACATTCTGCCTCTGAGCTCTCTGCCTCACTCAAACACAGGGTGCTGCTCTGTGGCACTGCCGTGGAGTCAGAGCTCAGCAGCCCTGAGCCACAGGAACATGTCCAGGCCAGCTGAGAGCTCTTACCCAGGGTCTGTGTGGCAGCACCTCACTCATAGGATGTGGGCCTGCATCACTGGAATCATCTCAGATGTCAGGGAAAAATCCTCTGAGTGCAAATATCCTTCCTGTCAGACAGTTTGTGTGTCCTGTCCTCAATCATCCTCCCCAAACGACCCTTCCAAAACTTAGTAAAACCCCCAGCCTGTACAGTAATTTTCCTGCTTTAAGAGACAACCAAGTGGAAACAAATACCAATCATTTTCAGAAGTGTCTCCATGCAAGTTTGATGGAGGGCAGGAGAAGCAGGAAGGAGACACTGGGCTCAAAGAAGGAAGTTTTCAAGTTGGAGGAGTCTCACACAGACAGGGATCACATACTCCCTCCTGCTTTGGGCATGAATTAAAAGCCCTTTAAATTTGTGTTTGAAACTGGTCAAGTGACCCTGGGCTGCAAGGCACATCTGGCTTTGAGAAAAGGCTGAGGAGGAGGCTGCTGACCCCAGCAATGATGAGCAGAGATCAGATTTGTCAATGTGCAACATTTAATATTCCTTAGTCAGAATTGTTTCCGGTTAAAATTGGCAGAAGTGGTGAATATAATTCTCTTAGTATTTAATGAGTGAGATGGGAAGTTAATGGGAAAAGGCAGCTAAAAGTAGTTTTACTAAGGCTAGAAAATACATTAAAGTCAGTGTTGTCATGGATTACACCCAAGGTCACAGGATTCAGTCTCAGGAATTGATTTGTGGTATTTAGAACTCAACAAATTGCTTCAAGCAAAAGTGACATCATGGCCCACACTATTTACCAGAGGAACTACACACAGTGAGGCTGCAGAACAGCACAGCAGCCTGGGGATGGGTTAATGCACTTGCTGTGGGCTCAGCTACAATCAGGAGAATTCTGCCCTCCCAGTCCTGTGTCCTGCACTAAGCTGCACTCTGTGAACCCCAGAAAGTGAGGAGGCTGCTGTCTGGTGAGCACCTGAGCACTGCTGGCCAACATCCACAGCCTTCCTTTTTATTCAAATGGGAGATTGCAGAAAGCCACTTTCTACTTCATGCAGCTAATTGCATTTTAATTAAGAATAATTTCAGAAAGCAAGGTCCTACTTGCATCTGTTGCAAGAACATGATGCTCTCAGCACACCAGCAGGCAGAAGAGCAGGCTGTGGCCAGGCCTGTGTCCTGAAAACTCCTCCTCAGCAATTACAGGCACTTGGACTCTTTCTTGCTTAGTTCTGTGCTGGGAGAGTTGAACAGGAGCTTTGAAGATGTGTATTCAGGAGTTGGGCTCAGTGATCCTTGGAGATCCCTTCCAACTCAGGACAGTCCTGATTCTGTGATCCCACATCAGCCCAGACAGAGGCCAGGGAATACCAAACCAGGAGCCATTTCACAGGTCTGTGAAGTGTAGGAGCTGCAGGAAGAAAGTCCTTCAGCTGCTCTGGAGTGGTTATGTAATGGTTATGCATCCTCACATGATTAAATGTGGAAGTAGGAGTGCCACCAAACCCCGGGGACAGCAGGGACACGGAGCTGGCCTTGGCTCAGAGCACAGTGGCCAAGGGTCCTGCTCCCCCCATGAGCTGTGTGACCACCCTGTGCTCTGGTGTCACACAGCCCCAAGCCCCAGAGCACCTCCTCATGCCCTCCCTTCCTCACTCAGCAGGGCATATTTTCACTGTAAAGACCATTTTCTTCCATCACCAAAGGAGGCAAATCCCCTTTCATGTAATTGCATGTGCTTAAAGGTGCTTGTGGACTTTGACCAACTGGTTTGTACAATCAGACTTTCCCCCTCCCTGCTGGAATCTGTCATTCCCTAATGCATTACTTTACACAGCAAATTGAATGTGGGTTTGTGAGTATTTTTGCCAACCTTTATGAATCCTCTTGAGTGATCTGTGGATGGGATCAGCAAACAAATTTTGTTCTAGCTCTCCAATCCTGACACATGAATTGATTTCAGCAGGACACGTTAAGTGAATGATGGATCTCTGCCAAAAGGGCATGTAGGATTTTGCAGGAGGGAGGAGGAAAGAAGAAGACTTTGCTTTCTCCCTTTTTTCTCCTTCTTGGCCTGTCTTGTTAAGAAAGGGCAAAAGCACTTAAATTCATTGCTCTCAGAGTAATTTGGTTTTCTTTTCTACCCTCTCAGAAGTGGTTTTTCTCCCAGGCTTACCCAGTTGCTGCCTTCCTGGGAGCAAGAACAGGTGAAATCCTGCTCAGTCCCCGAGCCCCATCCACCCTCCCCGTGGGCCCTTCCCTGGGCTCGGCTGGCCCGTGGCACTGCCACCCCTCCTGTCCCTGCCCAAGGCTCCACTGACACTTTCTCAAGCACATTAAGGCTGGCAGCAAGAGTGGGGCTGTTTTAATTAATGCCAGTGGGCTCAGGAGCTGGAGGGAGCCTGTTCCTCTCACTTCTGGGCAGCTCTCAGAGGCTGATCTGTATGCCTGGCCAGGGCTCTGGATGTTAATTTGTTGGCACTGCAAACGATAGATCCCATGACCTTCTTCAGTTACAGATAACACAAACTGCAGTTATATTTAAGTGGCAGATTGGTTAACCTCAGTGGCTCGCAGTGCTCTCCTTTGACTCCATTTCTATCATTAATAAAGGGTTACATTACAAAGGCACCTTAGAGTTTCTCACAGGGAAATGTGGCCAACGAGCCCTTTCTTGTGAGCAGTTTCCTGCACTGAGCTCTTGCTTTGGGCAGGCTGTGCATTACAAATGCTCTGAAACTCCAGCAGCAATGAGGACACTGCTTTAGGATAGGTGGTGTAGCAAAACGCTTTCCAAATGAGGTGTGCTCTGCAGTAACTGTTACTGCTGCTAGGGTTTCCAAATCCCCCAAAAGGGTTTGTGCACAGAATCACCATGTGAAATCTCACCTGGGCTTTCAGTCAGCTTTGGAGGAGAGCTGGCTTCAACCAAAAAAAGTCAAAATAGAGTTATATAGGTTTTTCTGCTTCTCAAAAAGACAATCAATACTTGAACAAAATACTCATTATCGCCTATATTATACTTCACGTGGCTGTATCATGTTTATAGCTACTTTTACCTGTAACTACCTAAAAACCTACACAGACAACAGTGCAATTTTTATCTTATTACAAGAGGTGATGTGTGCCCATCATAAATTCAGCCTTGTCTGTTGTACACCCTTTATCTTGGACATTAAGAATGGCATCATCTTCAACACAGAAATCTTATTCCACTTCAGAGTTTAATCCATGTATCCAGATCTTGGGAAGTTCCTGCTTTTCTGTGCCCAGCAGGACCTGCAGTGTGTAGTGACCAAGTTTCCATCAAGGCATGCACAGCTGCCAGGCTCCATCAGTGTCTCAGGGTACCACCAACCTGTGGGAGCACAAAGTGGTGGTGACAGGAGTCCAGAACTGGAAAAACTGGAGAGTTCCACGCTTTGACAAGCTTTTTAAAGCAAGGTTGTTCTTGTGCAGCTGCTCAAGGTGAAGTTCTAGATCCCTCCCCTTGTTTGAAGACACCCAGAGGAGTGCAGTGCTCTCTCTGTACAGAGCCAGGTGATTCAGTCCAGTGAGGCAAATCTGCTCCTTGCTGCCCATCTATCACTGCTGGGTCAATTCTGTGCCAAAACTGTCTTGGACCTTCTAAAAGCTGATGTAGTTACACAAACAGAAAGTCATTATTGCCTTGGCTCCAGATCTGCTCATTCATCTAACTCCTCAAGGGCTGGTTCAACAATGCTAATTAATAGTAGTTTATCATTAACGAGCTGGCTTTATTTACCAAGATTTGCCTTTGGTTTGCCAGGGACAAGAGTGCTGGAGCTCTGTTCTGTTGTCTGACTTGCATCTTGCTGAACATTATAAACTGGATTTATATGGTGTGAAATGATGAATGAGGACTGAGTCATTTAATGTATTAGCATTTCATACTGCCTAAAATGAGACACTTTGTTAAGTTCTACAATATGTGTGATTATTCCTATACATCTCAGGTAAGGAAATACTACAGCTTCACTCTGTCATAGTGAGTCTGAGCATCCAAATATCTTTTAAAGCATTCAGTGAGATTTATGATCATTTTCTCCTTATTACTAAAATGAGGCTCTAGCATAAGATGCAGAGTCATCTAGAACAGCACTTAAACTCACCCAGCAATGCACCTACACTGCAGCACATGCACTCTTAAACAAGTGTTCCTTCCAGAAACTATTTTTCTCCTTTTTCTTGTTCCTGGAAATATTTATCATCAACTCCCTATAGTTAAGGAGAGCATCCTGCCTTTAAACCTGCTGGGTCACATTATGCTGCTAGTAAAGGGGGGAGCTTGGGGCCAGTGAGACCCAGAAGAGGTGAAGTCTGTCTCTGTTCCTCTGCCAGGGGACTAAGCAAGTGCAGACTGAGGGGGTGCATGCCTGAGGGACCACGCACTGGGAATGAGTTCTCCCACTCCCTCTCCCTTTTCTCCCAGCTGCTAAAGGGGAGGAGCAGGATACCAGTGAGATGGAGAGGTAAAAAACTGGACAATTAATAGAGAATCCCAAAAACTCAGTGCCAAGTGCCTGCAGCACACAGGGTAGCTGCTGGCTCCCAGGTGTCACACAGGATAGCTGCTGGCTCCCAGGTGTCACACAGGATAGCTGCTGGCTCCCAGGTGTCACATAGGGTAGCTGCTGGCTCCCAGCAGTCACACAGGATAGCTGCTGGCTCCCAGCAGTCACACAGGATAGCTGCTGGCTCCCAGCAGTCACACAGGGTAGCTGCTGGCTCCCAGCAGTCACACAGGGTAGCTGCTGGCTCCCAGCAGTCACACAGGGCTAGCTGCTGGCTCCCAGGTGTCACACAGGATAGCTGCTGGCTCCCAGCAGTCACACAGGATAGCTGCTGGCTCCCAGGTGTCACACACACTGCCAGAGGCACTGGAGGCCCTGCTCAGCTGAGTGGGGCAGTGCTGGCACCTCATCCTGCTGTGTCCAGCTTCTGCTGCTCTGGGGCAGTCCTTGAGCCCCTTGCCTGGCATTCAGAATTCCTGGCACACCCCAACAGCTCCTTCACTGTGTGCACATGGCTTCCCTTCTCCCCCTGCTCCACCAAGTACCTTGAACTCTTCCTGACTAACTCCATCTCCCCTCCAGAGTCTCAGCAGCAGTGGCACCCACCAGGATTGATATTTTAGCACAGTATTTTGCAGTAATTACATTAGATTGGTGCTCTTTCTCAGTTATTGCTTTGGCAATTAAAAATCTTTAACTAACAAAGTCAAAGATTGGTAGATTTGCTGAATGACTGAATATTTACAAGTATATTGTACTTTAAATTATTCCTCAGCTTTTAAGAGATCCTATTATAATGTACATTAATCTATTACATTGAGCACTTCCTCCTATTAGATTCTAATGTAATGAGATAATTTTCTTCCTTCAAGCACAGAATTTGTATCAGCAGAGGAGAGAAAAACATTTATTTTTCTCTGTGGGTTACTTGGGATAACTCTGTAGTCCACTCTTGCAAATGGTTATTAAAGCAGTTGGCAGCTCAACCCAGCTGGGTGGATTGAAATCACACAAGTTTGAGCAACTCTGATCAAGTGATGCTCTGCTACATTTAATGATGCAACAAAAGGAGAACAAACAAGCAAACAAATAATAGCAATCCCCAAGATTCCAAATCCCTACAAAACACATGGTGTAAAAAACTACATTACAGTATGAGATTTCAAGGCACATATTATTCAGGAGAGCTGAATTAACACAGCCAAATATCATTGCTTGATAATTATATTAGTACTTAGATTTGCATTTTGGGCTGGGGGGGCTATGATTTCATTACTTAGAACACATTGTCTCCTCTAATCTATGAGAGATTACAATAAGATTTTCACGGAGGGAGACTGAGCTTTCAAATGAAAACTTTGCTCTAAGGCAAGTAAAATGAAGAACTGTACATTTGTGGGGAAAGAAGGGCAGCAAAAACAGAGTAACCATGACCAGCTGACTCCTACCACATTTTTTCTTCAGGTTATACAACTCTTTAGTAGAAAGTCAGCCCCTGAAAACAAGCAAAAATCCCCTTATTTGTGAAATGGAGCTTTAATGTAAGACTGCAGGGGGAAACTATTGATATTCTCTGATATTCTTGATATTCATACCCAGGCTGAGGTGATGCCTGGAGAGCCCAGGAGAACCTTGGCTGCATCAGGACCACGAGCAGAGCTTTGACTCTGCAGGAGCCTTGTGTTCACCTAAGCAGGGCTCAGTAATTGCTGGCAAGAGACTTGTGCCAAAGCCCTTGACTCTGGTGTGCCCTGCCACACAGATGTGCCACAGTCCCATTTCCCACTTAATGCCCAGGGAGCTGAGCTGTGCTCTGGGATGATGCACATTCCTGTGTTAGAGATTGCCCCACACTGACACCTAAAAAATTGCATTAACTCTCCCTTCTGTGCTTGTGAGTTTGGGTGTAGGAGCCAAAATATCCAAAAATAAGAAACTCTTTGAATTTCCCAATTTTGGCAGACCCAGATCATTCTGGCACAGATCATGTCACAGCCATCATTTGTCCTGAAGCTGGACTTTCTGAGCCATTTCAGCACCAGTTCTGAGGCTGTGCTTTGAAACACAGATAAAGTCCTTGACTAATGCTGTTGTGAACTAAAGTAAATTGAGGTTCTGTCAGGGTGTTTTGAAATGCAGGATTTTGCTCAGAACAGATTATCTTCCAACACTTCAACATTCCTGTCTTTTCTTGGATTTCATTGTCTTTCCTTTGCTGTGGTTTAATCCAGGAGCAGGGAAAGGCTTTGGACTGCCCCTTGCAATGGCTTCTTTGCCATATCAGTCTCATTCACTCTGTCACTTGTGAGCCCATTAAAAACGGCTTTTGATGTCAATGGCCTCAGGCACGTCAATAGCAGGGACCTCCTTCTTCCTGTTCCCCATATTCCATCCCACACCTGGACTTTAGCTGGTTTGCAGTCCATAAAATTGTTGAGAAGATTCAGGGGGAATGGACAGATTCCAACGTCACAGATCCCGCTGGCAATTTTGAGTCCCGGCAGACAGAAAAAAAAGTTAGGGTTTGTAACAAAACAGAATAGTTCCTAAATTCACGGGCTGTATGGGTTGTTCCCTCTTTTTCCAAATTCCTGAATTGTGTCCCAATTTCCCCCAGCACATCCATACTGGTTTTGCTGAAATCTTTAACCAGAAATCAAAACAGCAGCTGAGAAATGCCTTAGGTGCTCCTGACACTCTCCATGGAATTACTCTGTTGGCTCGTCACTGTGTCTTGCCACTGTTTAGGACTGTTTAGGGTTTGGATACCAAAACTCTCTAATCACAAATGTATACAATTTCATGAACTGTACTACTTCTCTTTCCTGTGGGAGAGGAAATGGGATTGAGGAAAGGGACTGACAGGTCAGTAAGTGGTAACAGCGGTAAGTGGTAACAGTGCAGGGTTGTGGGTCACCTCAAGTTCTCCCTGTTCTCCTGGTGCCAGAAAGATCAGCCCAAATCACAGGGTGGGATGTTGGGGTCCCCTCAGAATGTCTCCTCTAAAGTGAGTGATGTATGAAGCCTTAGCTCTGAGTTCTACAGAACTATCAATTTAGCACTTGAGGATGAAATGCTGATTACTAGAAGAAGGGAAGTGCTCACACCAGGCAAAACTCCTACAGAAAATACATTCATGCTGTCTGCAGAGTCCCATGTGTCAAAATTTTGTTGGTGTTAATTGCAAGTTGTGGCTGGAGTCAAAATTAATCTGCTGAGCTACTTTTCACATGTATTCCTAATCTGTACTTCAGTGATATCAAACTGTTCAGAGCTCTTCATGTGAGCAGTTGTTGTTGACTTGGATTTGTAAACACTTGAAAAAATTCTTGCAACTTAAGGAAATCTTATTATGATTGAGGAAAATTCCTATCCTTTTTCCACATGCTAGGCAGACAGAAAAAGGATGTTTTAAATTCCTTCAGTTTAAAGGAGTTTGAGATGTTCTTTGAAATGACAAATGCATTACCTCTTCCTGTCCCAATTTCATTTATTGTCAATGGCTGAAGTCACTCTAGAACTGTTTTATATCTAGCAGAAAAATGGGCAGCAAACAGAACAAACACAGACATTTCAGAGCTTGGAGTATGTTTATGTCTTCCCTCCCCAGCTGCTTCTGTGCTGGTTATCGACAGAAATGGGGCCACCACGTTATGAACCAAGTCCAAACCCCACTAAGCTCACAGGTATGTGCATGGGAAAGGAGAAGGAACAGAGGAGAAGCAGCACAGCTCTCATTCCTTCTGGGAAGAGTTTCCCTTTCCTAAGTGTGGCAGCACCCAGCCTTGGTGCACTCAGGGAGTCTCCCACCAGCCTGGTCCTCCCGCTGCCCCTCTCTTTTCCTGACCACATGGCCATTCACAGGAAAACAGACCAGAAAATTCTTTTGGCACTTCAGTTCATATCAGTTTCCCAAATACTTTGCACTCAAGTGACACAAAGCACAGGTACATCTGAGTTTTTCCAGCACCCAAAGGCCTCCCAGCCTGGGCATGGCCACGCCCGTGTTCCCACTGGGAGCTCTTTGCCAGAGCCAGGATCCCCTGTCCAGAGGAGCTCTCATTCCTTGCATTCTTAAGGGAAGCAATTCCAGCACTTCACAGAAGCAGAACCAATGCTGGATTGTTTTTCCTCTTCTCTTCTACCCCAACAGGTGACTTTGAGCTGAATTAAAATGGGACTTGTAATGAAAAAGAGCCACTTTTGCTCTGCAGTCTCTAATTACTCAAATCATTAAGCAGGTCCTATAGAATGGAAAAGCTGCAGTGCTGTTTCCATTTCTCTTTTCCCTTGTTGGTAACCCATGCAGCATCCAAGGCATTTTCTTTGTGCACACTGAGCTGGGGCTGTAAAACAAAGTCTGTACTCCACACTCCATCCCACGAGGCTGTTTGAGGCGAAGAGCCCCCTGACACCCTTTGAAATTTTCCCTCCTCTTATTTCTTCTCCTTTTTAATTCCATCTCAGCAATCACCAGAGCTCTGGTTGAATGTAAGGCCCTTCCTCTTCAGAAGCTGATTGTAGCAAGACTTAGATTCTACCCCTTTCGAAGAAAAATGCCTCTTGACAGCTCTTTGGAAAGCAGGGGGAGTTACGTGCAAGGGTGACACTGGCAGAAAGAGTTGGCTCTCACCATTCCTTGAAGCTGCATAATGAATGAAATGTTTAACAGAAGAGAGGATGTAGGGCTGGCAAAACCTATTAGTTAAAGGGCTTTTTGAAGCCATCTGTCCACCAGCTTTAGCCACCACTGAATGAAAATTGGTTTTGAAAGCAAAAGGGACAGGCACTCTTAATCTTCCAGCTCTTCATCCTCCACTGCCAGCCAGCCAAAGGCACCCGCAGTGCTCAGGGAAGAAGGAGCTCCTCAGCTGAGGGAGGGGTGCTTTGCCCTCAAAGGAAATGGTTCTGCTGACAGTACTTGTATCAGTTAACAGCATTTACAAGGACAGTGTACCAACAAGGACTGAAACAACAAAAGCCGGCTGTATAAAAATCTGCCATCCCTTACGTGAACTTCAGAGGGCAAATCAACCAAATTTTAGGCAAACCAAAAAGAGCTGCAGTCTCTTTTCCAAAAATAAAGCTGTGCTTTAGTGCACCAGTCAGAAGCCCTGACTTTTGACTCCTCTCTTTAATCACTGGACCAAAATAGCTGTGCCAACACTGGCTCTGCCAATGCTCATTTTGGGGGTGCCTGTCTTAATGGTTCATATACACCTCCCTTTCTGCATAGATTGAAGGACAGAACAATTCCTGTAAAGTGGGGATAATTTGTGCTATTTGCCCTCCATACAGCTTAGACCAAATGAAAAACTCCTACTTGCTCAGTGCAAAGCTGAGATTTGCTAAGAGCATGCAAGCAGTTTATTCAAAAGTTTATGAAATGACCCAACAAGAGGATAAACTGCAGATTTTGGAACTCTCTACTTCAGACTTGTAAGTAAAGAGTGAGAAACAGAGATGGTTTCACACACAGCAACATGAGGACTCAACAACTCTCTGATGAAGCTCATCCTATTTGAGAGCCACTGCTGATTCAGTACAAAGGCAAGAGAGAACGAATCCCTGTTGAACCACAAACCCTCCACCACCAAATGTGGGAACATGACGTGTTAATTTATGCAACAGGATCTGAAGAGCAATGTAAAAGGAAAGAAAACCATCCCAGCAAATGTCTTGGGTGCGCCCTGGCCTACTGGATCCGTGCACCTGGCAGATCAGCAAACTAAAGCAAACAAAAGTGGGAAGTAAGTTCATGTTTCTGAAGAAAAGAAAATAAGACAATTTCCCTCGCCCCCATTCCAAGTTTGCATTATTCTACTTTCCCAGGGCTATTCCATGTTAGTTGTTACCCTCCTTCACAGCCGTTGTTTAGACAGCTTGAGCAGTGGCTGCAGAAGTGCAGTAGGTATTTATGCAATTGAAACTGTAGCATACAAGTGCATCTTTGGTCCTAATTTCAGCAGGAAGAGATTATATGGGGAGAGAGAGAGAGAGAGAGTTAAAACAGATATAAAGTCCAAGGGAAAAGTCCTTCAAAGCTTTGTCTCAAAAGGTTAAAAAGTAGCATTTGAACAACACCAGAGTGTTCCCTTAGTGGTACCTTGCTAAGTTGCAGGTTTTGCTCCCCGGAGCCCAAACAACTCCCGCAAAACTGCAGCCTGGAGAAGAGAGAGAGGAGCTCCAGGCCGGCTGACAGAACATTTTGCAACCAGCTGCCAAGGGCCAATTTGTTAATGACAAAGTGTGTGTGTGAAGTGTGTGCATGCGTGGCACGAACAAACGAGGCACATTTAGAAATGTGTGGGCTCTCAGCAAGGCCCTGAGGCTGTGGCTGATTCACACACCTGAGGGACAGCCCTGGGATTCGGGACCCAGCCACCAGCAGGGACCAGCACGGTCCCAGCCTGGATGGAACACAGAGGCAAAGCTGGAAGGAGCCCCAAGGAATTAAACATTTAAACCCTGTGGTGAATGATAAGGCCACAGGGGCCTGGAAAGCTGAGCCTGAGGCTCTGGCAAACCTGAGCCCAGGCTTGGCTGGAAGAGCAGCAACAGGGAGTAGGACCTGCAGAGCTGGGGCTGTTCAGCGTGGAGGAGAGAAGGTTTAGGGGAGATTTCTTTGCTGCATTCCAGGCAGAGCTTATGAAGGGAGGAAGAGGGGCCTTTTATAAGGCAGATAGTGCCAGGACAAGGGGGAAAGGTTTTTAACTGCCAGAGGGTGGGATTGGATGGGATATTAGGAAGGAATTGTTCCCTGGGAGGGTGGGGAGCCCTGGCACAGGGTGCCCAGAGCAGCTGTGGCTGCCCCTGGATCCC
>JAOTQP010000619.1:824201-838292 GCA_026413545.1 Cichladusa arquata
AGCCATCCCCGGGTCCTGCTCTGTCCTGAGCCATCCCAGGTCCTGTTCTGTCCTGAGCCATCCCAGGTCCTGTTCTGTCCTGAGCCATCCCCGGGTCCTGCTCTGTCCTGGGACAGCCATCCCAGGTCCTGTTCTGTCCTGAGCCATCCCCGGGTCCTGCTCTGTCCTGGAACAGCCATCCCGGGCCCTGCACTGTCCTGAGCCATTCCCGGGTCCTGTTCTGTCCTGAGCCATCCCGGGTCTGCTCTGTCCTGAGCCATTTCTGGGTCCTGTTCTGTCCTGAGCCATCCCAGGTCCTGTTCTGTCCTGAGCCATTTCCGGGTCTGCTCTGTCCTGAGCCATCCCCGGGTCTGCTCTGTCCTGGGACAGCCATGCCCCGGTCCTGCCCTGCCCCGGACCAGGCACTGTGCAGTCACAGTTTCATTCCCTCATTTCCCTGAACTTTACAGTTAGGTGAGACATGAGCAAAGAACATCACGGTCCAACAGCTACTGGCTTTAGCTCATTACTCTCTGGACAACAATTATTGCACATGTACAGAAGGTTTCATTTAGAAGGTTTCATTACCCTACAGCCAACAACCTGCACAGTGGCCCCAAAGTGAGCTAAAGCTAAAGCTAAAGTGCACCAAAGCACCTATTCCCATCAATTTATATGCTGTGAAATATTTCACACCATACACTCCACAGAATAAACATCAGGCTTTCACGTGTATTAGAATCAGCCCCATTTCTCTAATCACATTTGGTCACAATTTTCTCTCAGGACAGTTTAAAACCTCACAGTCAGGTGTTAGTGCTCAGAAGGAGTGAATTGAATATCTGGAGACTTGTTTATGCCACATTTATGATTAACAGTGTCAGTGTCCTTAGTCAGATGCCTGCCAACTCTGTTCTAACTGGCATTTTATTTCAGATCTCAAAGAGGTCACAGCAAACGACCAGGTGTGCTGCTTGGGCATGGAACATGCTCCCAAATCAAGGGCAGACAAGTGCACAGGGGATTACTGAGGAAACAGGCAGGCTGTGGCTGGAAATCACAGTGATGCTGGGCCAGGAAAAGGAGTTTTGGTGACCACTTCAGTTCTTTCATGACTAGCTTGAAACTGAAGCACTGGAGGAAGCTGTGGGAGCACTTCATAGCAAGAGGAAGCCAAAGGTAGATTGCTGACAGAGAAAAGTTCTCCATCTCCACTCCAGAGCAGTTTCCACCAACGATTTAAAAACTTTCAGGAGCTCCAGGTAAGCAGAGAAAACGATACCACAGGCTGAGGTTTACATTGAAAAGCAACACATTCCAGTGCACAGAACCTCACATCTCAGCTTACTGAAACCCTTGCGCTTCCCTGCAGGCACCTCATAAATTGAAGAGACCAAGTGGGATTTTATTTCTAGCTTGTATTTAGCAACCAAATTACCATGCAGGCTTGGGCAGGAGAGCCAGGCTTTGCTCCATTCACATGGGGGCAGCGACTGGGAAGAGCTGAAATACACCTCAGGCCTGAGAGTTCATTTCTTTGCTGGCAGCACTGCAGAGGTGCTTCAAGATGCCACAGTCCTTCAAGTCCTCCAACCCTCCCATTTTGCACTTTTGGATTTTTTGTTAAAACAGAAGTGAATGACACAGTCTTTTCTAGCAGGACCTAATGACAGTCTTCTTCCACCCTCAGAAGATTTATTTCTGGGGCATGGATTTGTAATTACACAGGGGATTCCAATAAGAGAGTATTTCAGCCTCTAAATAAAAAATTAATTTTGCCCAGATTTTGCCCAGATAATTGCTCCTGGTATTTCAGTGGTAGTTTTAGATCCCATCACTTGTCTTTATGAATCTAATGACCTGACCTGTAGACAGGACTAGCAATTTGAAAAATTATGTGTTTGTCTATATTAGATTGTAACTCTATAGACAGTAGCTACTTTTTTCCCTGTGATAATATTAGATCAAGGACATCCAAAACACAATTTTTAGGAAAAAGCCCCAAAAGATTATGACCTCTAATTAAATGGATATTTTTTGTTGATACAACACATACACATACTTCTCTTATCTGATCTACCTCAAATCTCAGGTTTCATTGGACATGTTATCCTGCTTTTGGCCCAAACCCACAGCCTTGCCTACAAGGAGTCAAATAAAGACCTTCTAGAACAGCAGCTCTGGCACTGCCCAAAGATTTAGTCCCTCAAGGCTGATTGTCATTAATGATGAGATTTGCCAGAAATTCCCTCTACATCCCTAGAATTCTGTGAATAAGTCCCAATTGCTGGAAAACAGTTGAATAATGAATTTAAAAGATTTCTTCTTTCATTTGCTGCAATCTAGCTTTGGTGGGTTCTAAGTAATTTTTTTAAAACTAGTGGATTAAAAATTAGCATGAAGCCCACCCATTACTTCATGATAACTGATTTTAAACATTCTTTTTCAAGATATAATTCTATTAAACATCAAAAACTGCAGTCTTAAAGGGGGTGGGAAGCCTAATGTGGGCTCCCACACAGAAGACTCCTCCTAGTCCAGGGTATCCGACCTTGATTTTCATTACATTTTCAGCCTGGGACAGATAACTCACTTTGTGGTTAATTATCCTGCACAGGGTCCATGGCAGTGGTTGGAGTGTAGAGCTCTTGTGGGCACAGCCAAATCCATTAGAGCCTCACTGAGGACACGAGCAGACCCAAGCTGAAGAATTTTCCGACTCCCTCCACATAATTACTGCCAGCCTGAGACAGGCAGGTATGGAAGGAGAAAGAAAAAGGATTTTTTTCCTTCCCTACAAAGTGCCTGGTTATAAATGGATAGCAGTGCTAAGGTGAGGACAAGCTGAAATTCCTGTATGAGGAGACAAGGCTCTGTAGGTTCCCAGTCTTCAATTTCTCCTTCATGTTTGTGACTTAATAAATACCTGAGCAAACTTGCAAGTAATTAGTTTAAGCAGAGATTGCTTTTGGAAAGGGTGGAAAATTAAGGATGTGTTGTGTCAGAAAGGCCATGAGCAAATCATAGCAAAAGTGGTCAGAAGATGCAAAGAATACAATGGAAAGAGCTGAAAGGTATTTTGGAAGCAGCAATTGCAACACTGCAGACAAGTCTTGGCACAGAACTCGTAACTAATTAGAGAGAATCCTAATTGCATTTCAAATATGTTGAAAACAGCCTTGCAGCTTCACATTCACATGAAGTGGGGCTGAAGTGCAATTCCCTGCAGAGAAGAGCCAACCTGCAGGGTGGCAGGGTCCTTTGGCAAACACCTGAGCAAAGCTCACCTGGGAAAAGCTCAGAAGAGGCAGGCACAGAGGGCACAGTCCCAACACACAGCTGTGCTGCTGATCTGCCACACTCCAGCAGGGTGACAGTGACACCAGGGTGGCACTTCAGGGGTCCTGGCCCTGCACAGGCAGCACCTGCTGCAGGAGAGGCTCTGCCTTTGGGGGGGTTTGGGGAAGTCAGACAGGGTGGAAGCCTGGGGAAGAGCTGTCCAGGGCAGCAGCTGTGGGCTCACTCCTGCTCCAGCAGCACCTCCTGCTCCCCCAGCCCCAGAATAACCCCACAGGCTGTGTTAAAAAGGAACTGCTGGTTTCACTCCCCAGCTCCTACGAGAACAGGAGCTGCCCTCCAAGGTCTGCCTCCTGTGCACCCAGAGGGGCTCTGGAAACAGCCAGGATAATCACATGCTCTCGAGTGTTCTGTTATTAAAGACTATAGAGGTTCAAAATACAGATTCCCTTAAAATAAATGAAAAAAATCACCTTTTAATGGTGAAATATTTGCCAGCTGCTACATAATCTGCAGGTTCTCTTTAGAGAAGAGGCAGAATCTGATGGCATTTTTTTTCAAGCATATGTGGTCACCAAAGCCAGCTTGGGCAGCTGCCACCCTTTCAGTCCAACAGCAGAATTCTTGAATTTAATTTTGAGTTTTCATAGCACCACTGTTCACAAAGATTTGCAATCTCAGCAATAGGGGGTGGGAGGGAGGAGATAACAGACTGAAAAATTGGATAATTCAGTCATTTTTCTACACCAAGTGCTGAGCTGTCACGGGGAGATTGCACTTTTTGGTCCTCCTGTCTCCTTGCCTGTGCTGGCACTGTGAGGGAGGAACAGCTCCACTCTCTGTTACCAACATCCCCAAAAACATGTTTCTATCTGTGAGAACTCAGTACAAGGTAAGTACAATTACCTGGCTGATATTTGTACCAGAACAATATTTTCATTTCTGTATAAAACATTTCACACAACAAGCTGAAGTTTTGCAGGTCCTGAACAGATTAAATGTAATATTTTCCAGCAGGATAGATGGTTTGGGAATTCTGGGAGAGGCTCTTTCTGCTGCTGCAGTAGGATCCTGACACTGTGAGCTGGTTTTTCTATGGGACAGCAGAGCCAGCCAAGCAGCTCCAGCTCCCCAGTCCCACCGAGCCCAATTTGTTGTCTCCTAGGAGATTGAATTCCTTATTTTCCATGTACCTCAGTCTGCAGCCTCAAGAAGGATTCGTTCAACACTGTCCTGCAAACACTTTGAATATTCAGTTTGCAGTAGATTTATCGAAGGCTGAGATAAAGCTTTTCAGCATTTCAGCACTTGTCTGGTTTCACTGGGAATTTACTTGAAGTATTAAAAAGAAATTAGTACAAACATGATCTATGCCTATATAAATATTTGCCCATATTTGGTAAATGTTTATATATGTAATTTCTGAAAAGCACCTCTTACTATGGCAATTTCCATGTTTTAAAAAGAAAAAAAGGATCTTTCCTCCCTGCTTTATTCGCAGTGTTACAGGAAATTAGTGGTTAAGCAAACTTTTTTTAAAAGGCTTTAAAAAGCACGTTTTGCAAGTTCGTTTAGTTTTGAATGAACTTGACAAATTTTGAAAGCAAACATCACTTGAGGTTGGCTAATTTAAGAGGACCAGGGAAAACCTCCTTTGCTATTTGAATTTTAAAGATTGGCTAAAGTCTTATGTCAGCTGCCTTGTTCTGCAGCCTGTCTTTGAATCCTCTTAGGAAAGTCAGGGATACCCACAAACAATAGAATTAAAATCTGTCTTTAGGACTGGCAAACTATTCAGAGCTGTCTGGCTGCTTAGCATAGACTGTGCTAGGCCTCAAGAGGAGAATAGGCCCCTAAAGAAGCAATAATTTTCAGATTGTTGTGTACAATGCAGTGATAAAGCTCCCTGTCACATTTTTCTTCCCAGTTACTGAAGTTCCCATTCAGATGAATTGTCACAGCTTCTTCAATCCAAACAAGCACCCTTCCGGCCTTGTTTGCATTAAAATGTGATAAAACTAAAGGTGACTTTAGCACAGCTGTGCAGAAAAGTGGATTAGGTCAAAGTGACAGCGTTTGTTAGGCCTTGCCACAAAGGTGGTTCAAGATTTGTCTAGAGCGCTAATGTGGGAGAAGCAGGAGCTTCTTAAACCCAGACATTTGTAAGAAGGCGACGAACAACAAACTGTGTGTGTTTCGTGCCTGTGCAGGCTCCCAGGGGCCCAGGCCTCTGCTGGCCTGGCAGGGCTCGGGCCGGCCCACAGGCCCCAGCCCCTGCCCCATGCCAGGGCCGGGGCTCGGAGCTCCTGGATGGACCTGGAGCTGCTTCCACAGACACCACAGCTCCAGAGCCATCACGCCCGAGTACACATCCCAAAACCCCTTCTGCAGGGAGCAGACGCAGGGCTGTGTTCGCAGGGCACAGCAGCCACCGCTCCCTCAGCAGCAGGGCGGGCGCCTCTCCCTGCCCCATCCCTCCTGCTCCTGCTCCCTTCTTTTCACTGCCGAGGGAAAACCCCACCGAGGCAAAAAGCCCTGGGAAATCCTACCCTTTGCATGCCACCTGCTGGCAACTTCTTGTATTTATCTAAAATGAGGGCAGAGCATCATTTTCTCCAGGACAAAAAAACACTTCTTATGTCAAAAGCTGACAGAATAATCACTGCGAGTCCCACCCGAGCACTTTGGACTATGCGTGTGGAACCAGGCAGAGGCCACCAAAAGCCACCTTCTCCCCACCACTCTGCTGGCTAGTTCTTCAGCAAAACAGAGATCTGCCATTGACCTTTACAGTGCCCAAAAACGCTGAGAAATGCGCAAGATTATTTTATAGAAATGGCATTTATACCTCAGGTTCTCCATGGTGCACCTTTACTGGTCAAAGGTCATAGAAAGCTTCCACGTTTATGGGACCTATTTCCAACCCAAATTTTACAGATAGCTGTCATCATTTCCATGCCCTGTGCTGGTGGAAATGTGCACCAGGAAATGTGGCCCTTTGGCAGGGGTGTCTGTGCCACAGGATGCTGCTACATCCCACAGGATCAGCAACAATCACTGGGTGAAGGAGCTCTGTGAGGCTGAACTGAAGAAAAAACAATAGGGAGCACTTTAAATTTTTGATAAGTTATGAAAGTAAAAAATGTCTGAAAGAGAAATCCCTGCATTGGATAGTTCTTATTAGAAGAAGAAAGCATTAATTTATACCTTTATTGGAGCTTGTTAAAGGTACTGCTCTGCTACTTTGATGTACATCACTCATCATGCAGTCCCAGTGAACGCCAAGCAGAAGCACATTCCTATTTTTGCAGGTCTAACCAAAGTTAGCTGTACACAGCTCTCCTCAAAGATTTCCTCCAGCTGGTAGGAGCTGGAACTGAGCATACGCCACTGAATCAAACCCAGAATCAGACACAGCACCACTACCAGTGATCTGTAGCCCCAAGAAATCCAGGAAAGCACAGGATTTGGGGGAGATACACTGATGTGCTGGAAATGGAGTGGAGAGGTCAGGCAACTTTCAAAGGCAGTATTTAACATAAACTTAGACAATCTACTGCACCTGCAAAACAAGGACTGTCCTCTGCCTCTGCAGAACGAGCCCCCTGCAGTGACAACAGTGCTGAGAAAGCCCAGGAAAGCCCTGCTGGCAGAGCTGGAGATCACCAGTGCAGCTCCAGAGCACAGGCCACGGCAAACAGAATCCACTCCTGGGTTACAACAGGGCTGCACAAGCCTTCCTGGAGAATGGGCAGACCTACCTAAAAGATAGGTCTGTCTGAGGTGGGGCTGACATTTTTGGAAAGAGTTCAGGAATTCTAAAGGATAGAACCTCAAAACAGAGGGCAAAAACCTAACTTTGGAGATTAATATGCCCTGGAAGCATGAGTGCCTGAAGCCCAGCCAGATAAGGAGCCAGCTGACATCTGAAGAGCTCTGGAGCTTGGCGGATGCTCTCTCCCAGAGCTCTCTGCATCCAGCACTGATCCAAAGGTGTAATCCCTCTGGAGCTCCACATACTGTCCTGCAAGGGCAGCTGGGCAACAAGGAAAGACAGGTGAGACAGATTTTAATGACAACACTGTCCACAGTGTGATTTATAAATGCATTTTCCATGGAAATCAACACCAAAACTTCCAGTTAGGTATCTTTTGCCCCCAATTACTACTGGGGCACCACACAGTTAATCTTGCACTTTTCTCTAAAAATAAAGCCTTATTTGCCACAATTCGAAGATTCCTTCTACAGGGAATTTTTGAAGTCTCAGACTTCAGGATCCTTGTTTGTCATATTATTCCTCGCAGAAGATTCATTATTCCCTTTTCATCTCTTCAAATGTATTGAAGGCTTGAGTTTGAGGTCATGCTAAATTACCATTAATTAACTTCAGCCCACTTGTGCCTTTGCAAACACTAACTAGGCAATCCGTAAGTGCAAATATTTATGAAAAATTCCAGAATGGGTTGGAGGGAAGCCCATCCAGTGCGAAGGGCAGGGACAGCTTCCACCACTGTCCCAGGGTGCTCCAAGCCCTGCCCAACCTGGCCTTGGGCACTTCCAGGGATGGGGAGTCCTTCTAGAAAGTACTGTGAAGGAAACTGAGGGAAGGGAACAGAAAATGAAGATCAATTTGGAATCAGGTCCAGAAATTATTACAAGGATTCAGTTTTTCTGTGGAAATATCACAGTGTTATTACTTTGCTGATTAGCCTGGCCAGGTAGAGGGCCAAGGTGTTAACACTACTGACTGACTTTAGTAATTGGTACTGGGATAGAGTTTCTGCAGTTTATAACCTGACTCTTCACACTCACACTGATTAATTGAAGTGCAAACTCTGCAAGCCTATAAGCGTGGTATAATTCACTTAAACTGAGCCTCAGTCCTAAAACTGACCTTTAATTTTACATTGATCAAAAAATATTTATTTCTGTGCCACTGCTTACACCCCATACTCTGAGCACTGTGAGCACTGTCATGACACTCCCAAATACTTCTATCCTTTGGTTTCTTAATAATCATGATCATTATTATTCTTGTTGGAGGGATTTTCACCTTGCTACAGCCCCATTCTGCAGAGCCAGAGAATGAAGTGATTGTGCCTGTGCCTCCTGCCTGTTGCTGCACGCCCCCAGGTCAGCAGTACACTCCAGCTCTAATCATGCTGAGATGACGTGAGCTCCAATTTTTCCCAACCTGAAGGCAAATGCCTTCTTCATCACCAGAGTGTGCTTTCATTTCAAGGCACACAGAGTTAAACCTCCAGGCTCTGGATTCAAAGTAAATGCATTAAGCACATGAGAAACAATTTGGTGCAGCAGTTTGAGGATACACACTGTTTAACCTGAAATCAGGGCTTTTCCTTCTGCTTTCTCCCAGGAAAAGAGAGAGAAAGAAATGCCACACACTTTCAGAGATATGATAAATGAGAACAGTTCGGTTTGGCTTTCTGTTTCAAGAAGTGCATTTTTACAGTCAAGTGAGGCAACACTTCACTGTAGAATAAACATGGGAGTATTTTACATGCAATTTACTTAAACCTTCCCTTAAGTTGGAAGCTAACACTTCAAAATGTCTTTAGGGTTAATGATTCAAGAACCTAACGTATCCTGACTACTAAATACAACTTTCTGTGGCTCTTTTCATGTGCCCACTTGCCTCAAACCAAATACATGTGAAAACCCAAAGCCCAGAGAGTGAGATTTTCTAGCTCTCCTCCCTGGCCTCTGTGCACTCTGACAGAACTTAGTTTGTCCCTGATATCATAGGAACAGGATCAGTATTAGTTTTAAAGCTTTCAATTCATCCCGTGCTTTTTTTACATGATCTTTTCACTTTTCCCTTCTACACCTCTAACAAAATTCCTGGGCTGGAGGCTGTGGGATGAATTGACAAATGTCAGTGTCTGTTAATAAAGTAGGGAAGAATTTGGCCAGCTGTCCAGGAGGCAGAGTATTAGCCCTAAAACACATCCCTCCTCTCTGGTGGGCCCCAGTGGGTTTTCTAGGGAGGCTGCAAAGACATCTCCAAGCCCAGGATGGTGCACAGGTGACCTGTGAAGTTCGGGTCACCCATCTCCTCTCTGTCCAACACTCCAGCCCTGTAGGGCTCTCCACGGCTCTGCTGCTGCCTCACATAGTTGCTAAATCAGAACAAACACACTCCAGTGCTGCCCAGGCACATCTCTGGGAGGGCTGGTATGTGGAGAGCAGCCCTGCTGGCTCTGTCACGCTGCAGGGAGCACAGGGAGAGCAAGCTGTGGTGTTCCACAGAGCCAGGGCTGAGAGCACAACCAGATGCTGTGCCAGGGCCTCCCTGAGCAGCCATGGACCCTGAAGCAGCCACAGGGAGCTCTGCTCTGCCTCTCTTAGCATCCTTTTTCTTCAGCATTCCAAGAATGACACTCAGTGATATTCCCAGGCCTCCATTTCCATCTATTAAATAAGAATATTTGCATGTTAAAGTCCAAGAAATCTAAAAAAGTGCTGAGAAATTTTCCCCAGCTCTGAACGTTGATTTGTGTGCCAGGAGCATTGCTGCAGGTATGAACACACTGTAATATCCATCCTGGAGTGAAACCTCACAAACAACAGCCCCACAGCCTCCCTACCTGCTGATCTTAAGGAGAGATCACAGCCACAGGAACATCATCTCCATGGAAAGATTTAGAGTGACTTCTTATCACTTCCAACAAAACCCAAAGCATCCTGAACTTCCCAGAACAGTTTCAGAAGTGACCACAGCTGACCTACGACTCTGATCCAGACACTCAGGCTGATAAAAGGGTTCTATTCTTAAATCCCTCTGCTGCCTTCCTCAAGGACTGTCCAGAGATGTTTCAGAGCTCAGTCAGATCCTTCAAACTTCCACCACCATTTTTCCATCCTGCAGCGCCTCTCAGATTTAGTGGGAATGTGAACAATGGTGGGGAAATCAAACCTGGACAGTGAAGTCCCTTCCGGAATTTCAGTGCAGACATTGTGATAGGAAACTAAGACATTGTCAGAGTCCTAGTGGGATATAGAAAAAATTGGTGCAGCCTTTTAATTCCTGCACTGATGCTCTGAAGAAATCCTATGGGTATAGAGCATCTTTCTCTTGGTTTAATTTCCATTTCAAATTACAAAGGCTTTTCTGTGCTCTGACTTTATAGTGAATGTGGCATAATGATTCCATCCCTGATCAGAGATTTGCATAACTTATGTTAATTGTAGTTGGGTTCATGTTACATTCTTCATCTTAAAATCTGGGATTGATCAGAGAGAATCACTATTATGAGCCTTAATAAAATATTTTTCCCCGTTTTCACATTGAATTTTACTGACCGATATGGTGTGTTATACAGTGAAGGCAAAGAATTTTAGAGGAAACCAGAGGTACTTTCAATTTTCTATATAAGGAGATCACCCTATCTTTATGATTTTTAACCTTTCTCCAGGTTTGAAGATGTAGAAGCATCAATATTGGTATCGAAATAGATTTTAAAGTGATTACTGCAAAGCTAAGCATCCGAAACCTGCTCAGTATTGGTGAGCAAATGCCAAAATAATTGCTAATACTTTCATAATAATTAAATAAAGGGAATATTATTTAAGATCACTTGCTTAGAAAATCAATCAGAAACTAAGATAAAACATGCCAACATTTTTAACAGCACCCCAGTGCACATGTATTATTACAACTTTAACAACAAAGAAATATACTTAAAAGTCCAATAAGCCAAACCAAAATGCCAAAATCATCTTTTGTTTAGTCCATTACGTTGCTTATCTTTATTTAACAAAGCCTTCTGCATTTTTGAAAATTTGGTTACTTAGTGTGTGGCTTTGCTAGAGAAAGTAAAATGTGTATTTTCTAAACACAATGTTTTCCTTGGAAAATGGAAAATATTTACACCAAAACTTTCCTTCCCTTTCACTTCTAAAAACTTCTTCCTCCAAGCTCAGACTTATAGAAATGTCTCAATTTAAGGTGTTCTCATGGGCAGAAATATTGAATTCTCCCCAGTCAAGACAGAGACATTTGCATGAATCACAGAACCATAGCATGTCCTGAGCTGGAAGGAGCACACAGGTATGGGAATATACTAGGAAGAAAAAATAATATAATAAATCCCTTAATCACACTAAAATGGCACAGTTATTTCCACCTTTGAGAATTCCTTTGGTCAAATTTTGACCAGGAGTGCAGCCCTAGGATAAGGACTGTGCTATTCACTGAGGGCTATTTCTTGTCACCTACACAGGGGACCTTCATCCAAAGATGAGAGCTCACAGAATTTCCTGAGTTACGTGTTTAACTTCACCCTTCCACTGTTTGAAAACTAGTAAATAGGCTAGTGAGCTTTTTTCTTTTTCTTTTTTAAAATAATTCCTCAGGCTCAGTTTTTATTTCCTGCTTGCAGATAGGAAGATGAGCTGGACCCCTTCCCTTTGCGTAGCCTGCTCACAATCCTTCCTGTGACAAACAGGTATAGAAAATTACAAGGATTTGTACAAAAATAAAAGCCAGTTGCTGGTATTTTGTGTGTTTGCAGGAGCTCACAAGAAAATCTGTTGGGGCAGAGCTTGGCCCACTGGTTACTGACACCCCGAGTGAGGGATTTTGTCATTCTTTTGGCCTAATATAAAGTGACATCTACATTGTTGCTGTCACATTTTGCTTGCTTATCATTACTGTCACTATTACACACTGGAGATTTTACTCCCCAGTGATGATTCAGAGCAGAAAGAAAAGTTGTTGGCAATAGAGTTTCAAGAATTCCCTTTCAAAACACTGCTGAGGCAAAGCTGGTCAGATGCTGGAACACAATTCAAGTGCACTCAAATGTAAAAATTTATTTCTGACTTATTTTGTTCTGCATACACAGCCCATCATTACACCCTTCCAGCATGGAGGGTTCAGTTTTCAAAGGATTGATGGGATTTAGCTCCTGTTTCCATTACCACCAGTGACCCACCCAGCACCACTTTGGGAGCTACCTGGGGCAGTTTTCCTCTCTGGCTGCACAGTGGTTTGTACCCCTAGCTCCTCCCAAGGTGAGGAAGAATTTACTTTGTCTCTTTTCTATTCCCTGAGAATAGTTTTTGAAATTACTGATTGATAATCTTCTAAGTCCCAAATTTAGGTGGCTGTTTTGCTTTAGGGAGAGGAGAATCAACAGGCTGAAGGTTTTCCAGCCTTAATATCCCTGTTGTAAATGCTAAAGAGCAGAGTACATATATTTTCAACCTTGCTGAGTTAAAGCTTCATTTAATTAACTATATGTACATACACACAAACCAATTCTGTTTTACAGCCCTTAGCCAAAGCTGCATGTCAATCTAAAAATTAAATAATAGAAAACAGACATTTAGCTTAGTTTATTTAACCTGACAGTGCTCCTATCCTTCCTCTGTTTCACCTAGTGTCATCTTTCAGTGTTCCTCTCTAATTTTATTTGGAACAAAATAAAAAGATTAAGATAAAATAATTCCCAAAAGATAATTGCAAAATGATTTATGTGCAGGTGTTAAATTATTTCTGGCATTGATGTTCCATAGAGTGCAGCGTTACATCATTATGGTATTCAAAAGAGCATCTACATTTGATAATCCTACTAATCATCAAAAGACACTGGATCTGAATCCCGAAGGCAATGTTACATTTTGATTAAATTTTATCATCCGTGATTCTGTTTACGGTTCACTAAGGTATGAATTTCTTTCACATTCCATTGGGTTTACAGCTTATTGTGTTTGACTTGGAACACAGTCAGCCGGAGCTTTCCCTGAGCCACCAGCTCTGCAGCTACTGCCTCTGCACACTCCAGACACACTGAGCCATCCTGGGCAGGGACAATTGCACCTTTTCCAGCACCTCCTGAGCTCCATCACCACAGAGATTAAAGCCAAGTCCCCCACAGCTGGGTCTCTGCAGGCTCCCCAAGACCCAGCCCAGGCAGCAGAACACATTTCCAGCCCCGAATTGCCAAATGGCAGAACAACTTGTAGGGCAGGCTGTTAGCACAGATCAGTGTTGCGTACACTGCTGCAAGTGGTGTAGCAATGCTTGAGAGAGCTTGTTGTAATTAAACTCTACTCCTTCGGAATCTTAATCCTGGGGCTTTCTGATTTGTAATTCCAACTTCACGGCTGCACAACCAATTTTCTGTTCTTCAGATAGAGCCTCGGGCTGTGGGATCTTTCCACACCAGCGTGCACATGACAGCAGCTCCACTTTGAAACCATATGCCTGGCTGGGAGAGCCACGGCTTCTGGAGAGCAGCTCTGTGCCTTCTTCAGACTCATTCCACACAAAACCGCTGCAGTTTCACAGCTCTGCCACCCTACTTCTCCTCCAGGCTGCACCCAGCTGGATCCCACACCACCTCCCAGCATGGCTCTTACTGCATCCCTGCTACCTCTACACACAGCTGAAAGCACACCTGGCAGCTCTGGACAGAACACCCAAATGTGGTCTTCCCAGTCAGCTCAGAGGATCTGGGAGGCTGAAGAAGGGAAATTGTGGCACTGAGAGGACAGACATGCACACACTGGCACAGTGCACCTCACACTGACAATCAGCCTCTCACTGCAGCAATTCTTATAAGCAGGACCACATGAAAAAAACACTTCAGACCCCTCCTTGCCCTGCAGGGATTCTACCATCATTTTAACTATTACTACTACTACTACTACTACTAATAATAATAATAATAATAGTAATAGTAATAGCAATAACAATAGCAATAGCAATATCAATAGGAATAGGAATAGGAATAGGAATAGGAATAGGAATAGGAATAGGAATAGGAATAGGAATAGGAATAGGAATAG
>JAOTQP010000619.1:838392-874847 GCA_026413545.1 Cichladusa arquata
GACATCAGGGAGCCCCACCCTTCACTGGGGGTATTTAAGGGGCGCAGAGCCCTGGAGTGCTCAGTCCGAGGAGAGCCACTCTCTGAGGAGGAAGCAGCTCCCTGGACACGTCTGCTCTTGAGGACGTGAGAAATTACTGAGAAGATGGAGAAGGAGCCCAACGCCCAGGCCACCCAAGGCCCACTGCTGAGCCTGCGGAGGAGGCCAAGAGCAATGGAAGAGGAAGGTAGGGGAGGCCAGCGGATGGAGAGGACCGGGATCTTTGCCCTGGCAAGGGAGCCGTCTCCATCCCACACATCCTCCTCATCCTGCTCCTCGGTGGTGCCCATCAAGTTGCCAGCAGTGCACCTTGGGCAGCCAAAGGTGGGTCCCAAAAATCTTCACTCCTTCACAGTCCCAGAGGTGCAGCCCCAGCGGCCGCTGACAGCGCCGCTCTGCGAGGAGGAAGCAGATGCCTGGATCCGTCTGCGCTTGAGGATGATTGAAATTACGGAGAAGATGGAGAAGATGGAGAAGCTCAACGCCCAGGCTACCCAAGGCCCACTGCTGAGCCTGCGGAGGAGGCCGAGAACAACGGAAGAGGAAGGCAGAGGAGGCCAGCGGATGCAGAGGACCAGGATCTTTGCTCTGCCAAGGGAGCCGTCTCCATCCCACACCTCCTCCTCATCCTTCTCCTCGCTGGTGCCCATCAAGCTGCCACCAGTGCACCACGGGCAGCCAATGGTGGGACGCAGAAATCTTCACCCCCTCACGGTCCCAGAGGTGCAGCCCCGGCAGCCACAGGCAGCGCCGCAGGGCAGCCGCAGCCAGGCCCTGTCCCTCTGTGGGGACAGGCTGCCACCGCTGCCACCTGTGCCACGGCCGCCAGCACTGCCCCGCCTGCTGAGCCCCAGGGACACTGAGAGCCGGGGCACGGAGCTGGGCAGTGCAGGGGAGAAGGGGCCACAGCCCTACAGCCCGTGTCCTCGGCAGCCACACAGCCCCGTGCCCAGGGTGCTCCTGCCCCCACTCAGGGTGGCCCAGGAGGGCACAGCCCGTGTGTCCCCGAGCTGGCAGCTGCTGCCTGTGCCACCCATCCCCGCGGGGGCTGCAGCCATGGAGCGCAGCCTCAGGGGCACAGTGCCTGAGAGACAGAATAGTGACAGCAAACGTCCCCAAGAGGAGCATGACAGTGACCAGGAGCTGTCCCAGGTGATAGAAGACATCGAGCTCTTTCAAGGGGACAGCGAGAGTGAGCAGGAGCTCTGTGCATCTGTGGAAGATGACAGTGAGCTCTCTCCAGGGGACAGCGACACAGAGCCAGAGCTGCTTGAAGAGGAAGAGACCATAGAGGTCATTTCAGATGCCAGCGCAAGTGAAGAGGATCTGTCCCGAGTGGAAGAGGCCACTGAAGTTGGTATAGAGGACAGCTCAAGTGACCACCAGCTGTCCCCAGTGGAAGAAGACATTGAGGTCGATCCAGAGGACAGCACGAGTGACCAGCAGCTGTCCCTGGTGGAAGAGGAGATTGAGGTCGATCCAGAGGACAGCTCAAATGACCAAGAGCTGTCCCCAAAGGAAGATAACATCGAGCTCTTTCCAGTGGACAGCACAAGGGATGAACAGCTGTCCCAAGTAGAAGAGGCCATTGAGCTTTCTCCAGGGGACAGCGACACTGAGCCAGAGCTGTCAGAAGTGGAAGAGGCCAGAGAGGTCACTTCAGGGGACAGCACAAGTGACCAGCAGCTGTCCCCAGTGGAAGAGGCCATCGATGTCATTTCAGGGGACAACACAACTGATGCGGAGATGTCCTCAGTGGAAGAGGACATTGAGGTCATTCCAGAGGACAGCAGGAGTGACCAGGAGCTGTTCCAAGCAGAAGAGACCATCATGGTCCTTCCAAAGGACGACCTGTGTGCTGAAGAGCTGTCCCCAGTGGAAGAGGTCATCGAGGGACAACTGCCCCAAGGGGATTACTATGAGGACGAGAAGCTTTCCCCAGATGTCAAATATGAAATACTGCTGTGCTTTAGGGAAGACTGTGATGTCCAAGACATGTCCCCATGGGAAGCAGAGGACAACAAACGGCTCTCCCTGGAGCGCAGCAGCAGCGACACGGCCATGGCCTGGTTCATCCCCAGGGACGTGGTGGTGGCCAAGGCCGTGGGCCTGGCAGGCAGCAGCAGCAGCAGCAGCAGCAGCAGCTCACTGGGGCTGGTGTTCAGCAATGCTGCAGAGAGGGAAGCAGCAGTTCCCTCAGAAAGGGAAGGGAGCTCTGGGCTTGCCTTGCACAGCCCTCCCAGGCCCTGGCCTGCCCAGCCGGGAGCCCAGGCCCTCCCCGGGCAGCCGGCTGCCCCCAGGAAACGTCCCTCCCGCTTCAGGCGGGCGCTGCGGGCACTGCGGGGGCTGTTCCGCTGTGGCTGCCTGAGGCCACAGCCCGAGGACTAAAACAGGGGAGGAAGAAGGTGAAGGAGATAAATATGATGATAGCGACAAGGCAGATGAAGACGAAGGTGACAAAGACAAAGGTGAAGAACATGACGACGACAAAGCAGATGAAGACAAAGACGGTGAAGACTAAGAATACAGAGAAGACAAAGAAGAATTTCAAAATACATATAAGAAGACTAGTCACGAGTTTAAGAATAGAGGAATAGTTGTATGAATTTAGAAATTCATAGAAGAAGAGAGGAATAGGAATAGGAATAGGAATAGGAATAGGAATAGGAATAGGAATAGGAATAGGAATAGGAATAGGAATAGGAATAGGAAGAATAATAATAATACAACTGCAAGAACTCCTCCAGACTGCTGAACTGGCTGCCAGCTACGGGTGCCAGGCTGCTGTCCCTGCATCCAACAGAAATTGCATCTCTGTCCCATCATGGCCCTGATTTTGACTATTTCAAGTGTATTTGTGCCATGACAAGTAACTACAGTGGCTCTGGCAAGACAGACCTTGGCACCAGAGCTTATTTTTGATGTATCACAAGGGAGCAGCAAAACCTCTGGCTGGGGGAAGGTGAGAGGAAAACAAGAAGATGGATGGTTCTTTCTTTTCTTCAGCTTACACATTTCTCACATATAGAAGAATAGTTTCAGGTTGCTTTTTGATACATTATAATGCCTTGCATCAAACAAATAAAGAATAAAAAGAAAGGAAAATACTTAGAGAACAAAGACAAATGCCTTTAGCACTATAGGTTAAAAAAATGAAAATATGACTATGAACGTTAACTTTATTTTCAACATTCCTCACATTTTTTTTGGTGATAAATGACTTCGCATGCAGTTGCCTTCGGGGTTATATCCACAACTTCGTTTTTCATGTTATTCTGAATAAAATTTAAGGTGGACACTAGAACAGGCTTTGCTAAAACCCAATTGGGACATGCACACAACCCCCATTTGGTTCACACAGGGTAGAAAAACACTGAGAAACAATCATGAAACACTTGTTGCAAACAAAGCTGGGATTTTCCTCCTGCCTACAAGTGCATTGTTGCAAGATTGGCCTTTCTGCTGGGTTCAGACAAACTTCATGGGTACACATGGAAAAGGAGAATGGTAACAGCAGTCAGGCTACTGAGGGAGCACTAGAATTTGTGAAGTAGCCTGGATTCTTTCTTGCACACAAATAAATAATGATTTCTTGTAATGAATGGGTGGCTTTAGTTACAAGAACAAGGCAGAGGGAATGGTAAGAAATCCTCATATTTCATCGCAGGTAATGAAAAATACCAACTTAATGCCTGTAACTTTCTACCAGTCAATCAATGGGGGCACACAGCCAAGCAGTGTGGGGGACGTGTCATTAGTCTTTGTTTTATGAATTTGTTCAGCTCCACTTAATTGTTTCAGAGGTTCGGTTTGAAATTCAAACAAATATTTCTTTATTTATTTCTTTTTCTGCATAAACAAAGAGTTTGGCATTGACAAAACTTCCTAGCTGACTCCTGAGCACCTGCAGCACCCCAGCACTGAGTGCTTCACATGTAGTTACCCTGTTTAGGGCTGGATTTGGGTCGTGGCAGAGGACCTAGGTTATGTTCACCTCGTAGGAAATACAACCTCTAAGAAATCTTGGGGCAGCAAGGGCAGTGGGAGGCTGCTTATCTTTCCCCTTTGTTGGAGAGCTGAAGATTCCACAGAACCCCAGAATCATTAATGCTGGAAAAGAACTCCAAGAGTTCTGTCCAAGTCCATCCTGTGTCCAACCTCACCTGGTTGTCCAGCCCAGGGCACTGAGTGCCACTCCTAGGCTGTCCCTGGACACCTCCAGGGCTGGACAGCCCTGTCTAATGCCTGACAATGCTTTCCATGAAGAAATTCTTCCTGATGTCCAACATAAACTTCCCCTTGTGCAGTTTGAGGTTGTTTCCTCTCATCCTGTCACTGGAGCAGAGCCTGGTGTCCCTGGCCTGCACTGTCCTGCCAGGGAGTTGGAAAGAGTGAGAAGATCTCCCCTGAGCCTCCTATTCTCCAAATTAAACAGCTCCAGCTCCCCCAGCTGCTTCTCAGAGGACTGATTCTCCAGGACCTTTCACTAGCTTTGCTTCTCTTCTATTACTGGAACCCCAATGACATCTTCTGATTCCATGGACAGCTGGCTCCTACCGAACATGCTTTAATTTGTGACACAACTCTGGCTCACAAAGAGTTAATGCCCACTGCATTAGTCCTCTATCTGTACAGATGGCATTTTTCTCCTCTTTTTCTCCCCAGAATATTTCAGTGAACATGAACACTCTACAGGACAAAGAACTTGGCTGGCCATGAAGTGTCTGATTCAGCTGGAATTTGCGTTTCCCCCTGCCATCCTGAGATTTGATGCATGTGCTGCATAATACAGGAAGTCACAGAATCCTGGAGTGGGCTGGGTTGGAAGGGGCCTTAAATCCCATCCAGTGCCACCCCTGCCATGGGCAGGGACACCTTCCACTGTCCCAGGATACTCCAAGCTCCATCCAACCTGGATACTTCCCGGAATGGGGAAGGCACAGCCTCTCTGAGGAACACTGATACCAGCTCAGTTCCTGTTTGTCCATCAGATGTGAAAACAGATTAAAAACACCTTCCTCCAGAAGGGCATTAAAAAGTGCTTCCCCAGGACTCCAAGATTATAGTTTGTCCTATGGCTTTTTAAAGATTTTATAATTGTGTTATAATTAATCAAACCTTAGGATGGATTGTCAGAAGAGAACTTCACCTCACTATGTTTTATTTGGAGCACTATACTCGTAGGGCTTAAAAGCTGAAGGAAATGATGACAGAAACTCTTGATTGGATTCTTATCAAAACATCTTCCCTGTAAACACCTCGGCATTATTTCCTGCATGTAATGTGGCTTTTATATCAAAACAGGGGAAAAAATCAAAAGGCGGTACAGCGCAAACAGCAACCAGAAGCTGACAGTTCAATCTGCACTTGAGGGAGCTGTAATCAATTTATCCTTTCTTCATGCTCAGCTGGATCCTTCAGCCCCCATTGATGCTGTCTGCATTGTCAAATGCTACTCCCAGAATTTCACTGTCAAGCTGTAAGGAGACACAGTCAGTGCAGGACCCCCCAAGTCAAGAAGAACCACTGGAATTAGCCTTCTAACTGTGATCCCAAGGTTGGAGGGCAAAATGGGCTAATTTTTATGTGAGTTAAATGTGTGGATGCACCCAGAACAGTAATGATCAGGAAGTCACAAGAGGGAACTGAGCTTTCCAGCAGAATCACCATCCAAGTGGTTTTGTCAGGAGGCAAAAACTTCCACAGAAAATCGGACACACCTGAAAGTGCAGCATCTTGGAATGAGCCTTTTCTGTGCTGGGAGAAACAAAGTCTGAATTGTGAGGCGAGATGGCAAAGTCTCCTCTCAGCAGGCTGCAGGGAGGGAGCCACTGCTGACAGTAGCAGGGCAAGTATAGATTGGTATCTTGGTAGTAATGCAAGGAACTGCATTCAGAGCAAGAAGTTTGGGAATTCAGAGGAATAAGATTCTTGGCTTACTTTTTGCTAGTGACAAAAGGAAAAGAGGCAGAAATAGCTCCAGGAACAAAGATCCTGGTTCTCTCAGAAAAGATTTGAGTCAGGTTATGGCCATTTTGAGTCAGTTATCTAAAAATACCGGAGGGGCAGAGATTATGGGGATGAAAGGTACACTATTATATTGTTTATATGATCTATCTTCTAATAATCTATATTGAATTCTGTAGGTAATTTTCTGAAAGATGATGCTTACTTATTTGAACAAATTTAGGAGGCCTAAACTGCTTTCAGGCAGCGAAGATCACTGTGTCATTGGACATTAGGATACAGCTGAATCTCCACTGCTGTGCTTATCCAAAATCATGTGTTTTAAGATGCCCAACACAAGGATGTACTTCTCTGGGAATGGAGGAGCCCTGCTCAGAGGAAAATTCCTGCTACTGGGTCATGTAACAAGAGGTCTAAAAACCCTCCTGGAAACAGCTCCTGGCTTTGCAATCCTAACAGTCTGTTAATGTAAAGGTGAGCAGAGAAAATCAAACTGCAAGGAACTTGTGAATAAAACCCCCATCTCTATCTGTCAGTTTGTTTAACAAATACAATTTATGTTCTTTGTGTAATCTATTTCAGAAGTTGCCCCAAGCCACCACTGTAACAATCTTTGATTGGTAATAGATCTTTTCAAGAAACAGGTACAGATTTGGAATCCTCCCTTGTTCTTGACATTTTTGGAAAGCTGGCTTTTGGTTTAGTGGTGCTGCAGCTCTGCATCTTTTTTAACAAGAACTTTTATATAATCATTAGAAAACTTGCTTTTTCTGGAAATTCTAATATGCTGAATAATCACTAGACTTGCTCATTTGCTTGTTCTGGAAAGTGAAAAATACTTCCCATGTTCACAGATGACACTTCCAGTTAAAAGAACATACTGGGACAAACCCAAGTCAATGGCAAAGATCAAAAATACTTAATCTCTTTCATTACATATTGTTATTACTCTTTAAAAAGGGAAGCAAGTTGTAATTGGCCAATAATGCCCTCTAGATAAGCCTGTCTCTCATGCCTGTGTTCTAAAGGCAGAAATGTACTCAGTGGTCACTCTCCAGATGCAAACCAGAGCAGATGTGCCTATAAGATGTGCTTATGCACAGAGGGGAGCGTGGGTGCCAGGGCTGCAGCAGGGCTGCTCTGGGAGCACAGGGACATGGGCACAGCTCCAGCTGCCAGCCTGGCACAGCCCTCGGGCTCTGGGACAGCTCCCCTGGCTCCAGCTCTGCTCAGCAGGTCCTGCAGAACCTCCAGGCTTGCTCTGGGCCATCTGCCCAGGCAGGGTGCAAGGGGAGCTCAGTTCTGCTCTGGAAGGAGAGCCTGGAGCTCTTGGCCTCCTGAGGAGCTTTGCTTCACCACTGTTCTGGGGGTCTGCAAAGGTGAAAATTGACTTCTGCTCTAAATGTGGCATTGCATGAGTGGTTTATTGCTTTATTTATTTGTTTGAAGACAGCTTCATTTCATCCTCATAAAACAAAAGTGAAACGCTGTTTCTCAGAAAGGAACACACTGCTATGAGCAATAAAAAGGGAGGGTCTTTGTTCCTCTCAAGCACCAGTCAGATTTTCAGTTTACAATGCAAACAGCTGCAGATTTCAGTTTCAACTTCTTGAAATTCAGTTCAAAGCTGGGTTGACTGAGGAGAGCTGCAGGTGCCCAGTGGCTGAGGGCTGAGATGCAGACAAGCCCCAGCCACCCTCGCAGGTGCCCACCCATACTCCAGGAGCAGCACCAGCAGATGGTGCTCGAGAATGGGCAGCACAGCCCAGGTGACCTGGGCCACTGCTCCAGCCTGTGCTTCCCGAGGGGCTTCTCCTGCCACCCCTTGCCATGAGAGCCAGCAGTGCACACAGGCTGCTCCAGCAGGGCTTGGTGCAGTGTTTGGTCAGCAGCCCCCCCGCCCATGGACACCCCCAGGGCAGCAGATCCACACCTGGGGGCACCTCCAGGTCCTGGAGTGGAACACAGAAACATCCACTGACCCAAACTAAAGTATGGTCAGCCAGAAGCCAGGCACGTTCAAGGAATCTGATGAGGAGAAAAGGAGGATGGAAAGAAGTGAGACACAGAGAAACCTGCAATTATCAATAGGATGGATTTTCTTCCCTTTTTGACAGGGATAGAGTTACCCAACCTATTATTATGTGGTCCTAATTACATATCTCTGCAACAGATCACTCAGGTTAGGAGAAATATCCTCTGCCTGGGAAACATCACTAATTGTTCCTTTTTTGTTGGCATACTTTCTGATTGGAGTAATTATAGAGCCGCTTCCCCGTGCTCTTTTGCTCTGAACATTTTGAAGACATATTTCTTCACAGATTCCATAAAATTAAGCACCTTGAACCTCTTAATTTTGGCTTTTTTGTTCCTCTTTCCTACCTTTTCTTCCCTTGGACAGAATATTACTGTGTGTGAAGAAATTTAATGCAGTATCTTCAGCATCGCGCCACACTGTGCATTGTATATGCTAAAAAAAGTCCTTGATTTCAATAATTATGAAGTTCTTACACTAATTTTAGAAAAGCTTTTTACTTCCAAAATTATCACAAGTAGCAAAAAGGAAAAAAAAGTTCAGATCTATTAAGTATCTTAACTCTAATATAAGTAGATAGCTAATTGGCTTTGATACCCTGAAATCAAGTTCTAACAGTCTGAGATGCATATCTCAAACGTGTCAGCAAGCTCTTTATCAGGATGCTGCAAACCCAGCCAGAGCTGCTACAGCACCCCCTCAGACAGGTCACAGAACTTTCTGCAGCACAGAGTCTGAACAGGAGAACACAGGAATAGAGCAAGGCCCTTTAATAGGCAGAACTTACAGATTGTTACTGATTCTTCCACTCAGCTCCATAACCTGCATTTCTAGCAGAGCTCAGAGGATGACATTGGATCAGGACTGAGAGATCCAGCAGGGATGAGGACCCACCACCTCTCTTGACAGGTCTTTCCCACCTAACCTGAGAGTTCTACATCCACCCTTTATTGCTACCTTGAAGACAAATTAACTCTCCTGACCCACAAATGTCTCCAGCTGCAGCACTTCCCACGCTGACTCAGACCCTGACGCTTCATTTTATTCCAGCCATAAACATCGTTCTTTATTTATATTCTCAGGTCACTTTAGACATAAGCTTTCTGCTCTCCTGCCATGTTTTTTGCTTTTCTTTACCTTCTTTAATCATCAAAACAGGAGGAAAACATTTATGCCACACTTTTGGGTTTTGCTGTAGAAATGAATCAGAGTTAAAATCTCCAGCACTTTCAGGAGGTTGTAATCTCCTGATCACAGACCTCTGGAAGCCTCATTCCTCTATACAATGAGATGCTTCAAGGTTGAGTAACTCAAGTTCAGTTTTCCTGGCATGGGAGTGCACTTACTCCATGAAAAATCACCATGAGAAGCCAAAGCTCAGCAGTTCCCCTGCCTTGCCTCTAATCCTGTACCATGGGCTTTACAATGGATTAAAAGACAAATACCCACCTGGTTCTGCCCAACCCATGCCAAGTCTTCTCTTGCCTGGGGGCTTCTGCTCAGATCTACATAAAGAAATTCAAGAGCTTGGTTTTACTAAGCAGATCTTAAAACTAAATCCAAATCCCAGTCCAGTCAGGGGGAAGACTTCTTATACCACACACAGGTTGTGGCTGAGCCTGAAGTCTGGGATGATTTTGTTTATTTACTGGACCTATCTCCCAACTAAGAAATGTACTACATTTTCCAAGCATCTGCATAACCTGATGATACGAAGCTCCTTTATGAAGATGTGTATCTTTGGAGTAATTAATTTATCATGTGATGGAACGGTTGCCCTGGTTACTACAGAAATTATTCAACAACAGAACAAATTGGTATGTAAACAGTAACAGTTATCTAACTTATTGGCACAAAAATAACTGCTGACAAGTGCATTCCACACACTCCAAAGGCTCTGTCCAGCTCAAATGTACTTCCTTTTTCAGACTCCTCCTTTATTCAGATCCTATTCCTGATTTCAGTGAAGTGCTCCTCAGCATCCCAAACCCCTGAGAGCACCACCACCAATAGTCAGAGCTGCTGGATGCATCTTGGCCTAGGGCTGAAAGCCCTGCAGACATCAAACACATGGAGTAGTGTCCCAGTCCTGCATTGTCCAGCAGGGTGTTGTCAGCAGCCTCTAATCCTCATCCTATTCCTCATCCTGTTCCTTATCCTATTCCTCGTCATATTCTTTATCCTATTCCTTATCCTATTCCTTATCCTATTCCTTATCCTATTTCTTATCCTATTCCTCATCCTATTCCTCATGCTATTCCTTATTCTATTCCTTATCCTATTTCTCATCCTATTCCTCATCCTGTTCCTTATCCTATTCCTCATCCTAGTCCTCATCCTGTTCCTTATCCTATTCCTCATCCTATTCCTCATCCTTTTCCTTATCCTATCCCTCGTCATATTCTTTATCCTATTTCTCATCCTAGTCCTCATCCTGTTCCTTATCCTATTCCTCATCCTATTCCTCATCCTATTCCTCATTCTATTCCTCATGCTATTCCTCATCCTATTCCTTATCCTATTCCTCATCCTATTCCTCATCCTATTCCTCATGCTATTCCTCATCCTATTCCTTATCAGATGGAGTGCTGAACTGAGACCATTGCTCATAAGGTCACATAACCCAAGTGTGCTGCCCCTCCTGGCTAGCATTTCTAATGAAGGATTCCTGGTGTTGAAAAAAAAGCTCAACAGGAACACAAATTCTCTCCTTCTCTCCCCAGAGGAGATTGGCAGGGTCTGCAGTGACAGGTCAGACCTGGTGTCCATATAAATAATAGGGCCTCACTCTGCCCAGGGAGGCAGTAGTTACCAGAGGGATAAACACATGCTCTTGTGAATGCTTGAAGCCTGCATAGAATAAATTACATAAAGGAGCAGCTCCACAGCTGAAGACACACCTTTCTGTACAGCTCCCTGTGCAAACAGTGTGTGCTTCCAGCACTCTGCTCCCTGGGCTGCTGAGCAGCCATTCCCATGGAATGCAGAAGGTATGAGCACCTTGATAGTATTTCTTCTTCAGCTACATTGATTTTATTTTTAATTGTCTGCAAAAACATGAGCAACTACTGCCTCAGTAAACTATCACATGCAGTACGGAGTGCTCTTAATCCTTAAGACAGCCTAGTTATTGGCTTCTTTTGAATAAATTATCTCTTAAAACCATTCTAAATGTTTTCTGCATGTGCAATAGGAATTTCCACAAATTACTGACCTGGATCAGCCACTGCTTTGCAGGTCCACAGGGTTTGGCTGTATTGCAGCTGAGAAGGTTATTTCTGCATGTTGTGATGCACAAGACAAAACTATTACCAAAGGGTGGGCAATGTTTAAACATCCCTGTGCCCACCTGGCTGCTGCTCCTGTCCTAAAATGAGCCCGTGAGAAAGTTCCTACCTTTTAAATTTGTTAGAGGTTTTAAGGAACAGCATCGCAGAGTTTTTAACTATTATTCGGTGCACATAAAAGTAGCATAGAGAATTTAAAGGTGAATCCTAAGTTCAGACAAACTAAGATGTTTATTTCAACTGGATAAATTTAGAATTATGGGGTAATGAAAGGGGCATTGACAACCACTTGTGAGCTCCTTTAACATATCTATTTCCAGGAAATGTAACATCTGGTGTATACCACATCCATTATCCTATCTGTCCAACTTAAGTGCACACAAATAATATATGTGCATGACTGATTTCCCTGCTGATGTCTTTATTATTACTTTGAGGAGATGAAATCTAGACCAGTCTTTTACTGTTACATTTTGTTTTCTGCATTCCAATGTCAAATTGCTTAATTATGTGATATTTGGTAACACTCTGCAAATGTTTCTTGCAGTAATTTTAGTGCCCAGTAGTTACAGCAACAGATAGAAAACCCAGTCAAAGTGCAGAAACATTAATTATTTTGATTCAGAAATGTGTAAGTCCATAACTACATTGCTTATAAAAAACAGAAGCAAAGTCCTTAGTGATTGTCAAGCACAATAGCTAAAACCAGAATCTGCTTCCTGTGATTCCACCAAGTCCAACCCCTGGCCCTGCACAGGACCCCCTGACAATCCCACCCTTCCCACCCTGTGCCTCAGAGTGTTGTCCACACTGAAGGGAGCACTTGTTTGGTTTTACAGAACTTTCAGAGCTCCTAAACTTCCACGGATAATGTCTTGTACACAAATAAGACCTCAACGGGGAAAAAAATCATCCCAGGCTCATCTTGCCTTCCCCAGTAGATATATGCTTCTATTTTGAGAGGAAAACAGCTCTTAGAGGAAGCAACTTGTAGATTTAGAATACGACTTTTAAAGTGCCCTGCAGGCCACACAGCAGCTTGGAAGCAGTACAATGCAAATGAAATGAGTGGGAGATGAAAGATCTTAATAAGCACTGAGAGCAGGATAAGTTTGAAACAGCCACAGCAGTCATTTCTTGGCCACGGGACTGAGTGCCAGGAAAAGAACCAAGAGCCTGAATTCTGAGTGTCTGCCACAGCCCCAGCACTTGCAAACAAATCTCTGGGGGCAGAGCACATACAGTGGGGCTGGTGACAGCAGTAGTGCAGGTGGACAGGAGGTGCTAAAAGGCTCCTGGGTTTGAGTGCTGCCTTCTTTTTGCCATCACTTCCTGGACTGCTGCCTCTCCAGAACTCAGGGGAGAAAAAGGAGCAAATGCATGGAGGGAAAAATAAGCTGAGAAATGGTGGATACAGAAGCTCTGCCCCTTTTACCTGAGTTTTACCACGTTCCCATGTCTGGGGACATCTCTCTCAGTGCCTCTGTCCAGCTCTCAAACCATGGGAGCCCTCAGCAATCCCTCCCTTTCTGTCAGTGGGAAAAGGGGACCTTCCCTGCAAGGAGCAGAGGAACAGGGGACAGCAGGGATGTGAGCAGGGGCAGAGCCCTGAGCGCTGGGGCTCTGCTGGGACAGGCACAGGCACTGCCACAGAGCCAGAGGAGGCAGGAGGAGTATCCTGGGCCCTGTGTGCAGAGAGGCTTGAAAAGCAAGGCAAAAAGTCAATACCTACACAATGTTCCAAGGGGTCAACTCAAAATACTCTCTCTTCCAAGGCTTGGGAGCTTGGAGTCAGGTTCATGGCAGCAAAGGACCATGAACACCTGTCCTGTTCTTCCTGCAGACTGACTGCACATTGCTGCTTCCAAAAAACCCTCTACAACATTCCCTTCACTTGTCAGCTCTTGGGCTACGAGTTACAGATTGTTTTGCCAGTCCTGAACCAAAATACACTTGATCTCTAAAGAAGATCAAAAAGTAGAAATGAACCTCAAATCACATCTTTCTGAAGACTGAGAAAGTGAAGAAACAAGGGCATGAGTATAATTCAACACAGCAGGTACATTTCTCATCCCCCACCTCTGCAAACAGGCACCTTGGACTGTACCAGCTGCCCTGAAGGACAGGAGTGTCACTCCTGCAGTGACAGACCTACTCACCAAGATATTATTTACAGACCCTCCACATCTGCAGACTGGCAAGATGAAACCATTCCTCAGCCCCCCCTAAGCTTTACAATCCACGGCATCATAACCACCCCAAGTTCATCTGGCACTGGGAGGGGAAATCTCCATGAGAGAAGGAAATGCCCTTCTCAGGGAAAGAGGGAGAAAATCCCTTCACCACCATCACCAAATCACTTACCATCCAGTGTGTGTCACCAAGGAAGCATCAGACACCTGGAATTTGTTGACAAAATGCTGGAATTCCGATTTTCAGGATGCCAATCCCTGTCCTCAGCTCAGCCCTACCTCACAGCAGTTATTTTGGCAATGCCAAAGGGAACAAGTCCAGCTGACTGTGCCCTCAGGACTGGAAAGTTTTAGCACCATGCTGCAGACTTGCCACATATCCTAGATCTGTTCCTCTGGTTCCTCTAAAGCATTGGGTCTGTGCCACCTTAACTCTTCGTGTGAGGAATTTGGAAACTTCAGTAAAGATATATTAATGTTTTGGAATACATAATCTTAACTTTATGAGTTGTTTTCATCATCTGCTCAAACCATTCAAACGGCTGCTCTGTGTGTTCATGAATGTCCAGGCCACCTGGTATTCCTCAAAATGTTATTTTTCATTTTAAAATAATCTGAAAGGTGCCTTTGAAACAGCATCATCTCTGCACAGGTGAAATGGTACTGAAAGAAGAAATGAAAAAAATATAAACATGCAATGAATTTTGCAAGAAATCATGAGGAGAGAGGGTTGCAAAACAGAAATCATGCTCTCTGGGCTCAGGGGCTCTGGGCTTTGCTTTCCAGCTCTCAGCCAAAGCAGGACCTGAATTAAAGTGCAGCCACAGCTCTGGGGCTTTCATGCTGATGCCGCACCCCCCATTTCCTTGCTGAATACAGAAGCCAAAACAAACGTGCAGGATGAGCATTAATATTTCAAGCCCCAAAGAGAGGCACAGAAACATCCCAAACGAGCCAGTCAACACTGCTCTCGAGGAGCCATTCCACTCTGTCCCACCCCCAATCACTCTTTCCATAGGAAGTTGCTATGGTGATGATAATTATTCTTGATCAGCAGGATACAGTAATTATTGCCATAAAAATCACATAAAGCTTGTCACTACATGTGTGAGACAGGGATTGTCTCTTCAGTTATGCACCTCTCCTTGCCCTCCCCCTCCCTTTAAGGGTGTTGAGGGTTTTTTTTGTTGTTGCAATTATGTAGTAAAAGATAAGAAATTCAATTATTCCTTGCTAATATCAACTTTGCAGGAGATGATGGCAGTTGCTAGCAGCTGTTTGGATGATCCCAATCAGGCAGTTTCTGATTTTTTCCACAACAAAGGAGGTAAACAGGATTTGAGAATTCATGGCAAAAATAAATGGCTTAGTATTTCAGAACAGAATCTGGAGAGTTTTGACTAGTGGTCTAAAGGTTTGCCACCATGGGAGGCCCTCAGTTCTCCTGTAAGTGTTTAGTTCATGCATCTGAAGCTCAGCAGAAGAGCCCCCAGGTTCCAGTTCCCATCCTGGCTGCAGTCCCTGCTGGGTGTGAGCAGGACAGGGCCAGCACAGCAGAGCCCTGACTCTGGAGCAGCACAGAGCATCCCAGCCCAGTGCTGGTGGCTCTCACCTGAGCAGCTCTAAGGCAGCTTAAGCTCCAAGACTTGTTTACCCCCTATTTGTCATTTTAATTGGTCGACCTTCATTTTCAAAGTAGTTGCGAACACGCTGTGATTGATGGAGGGAGTAACATGATATCAATATTCTGAAGACATCCATCATGAACTCTAATCTTAGATATAACTGTACATTGAAGCCTTTTTAGAAATCAATCTCCTCCTTTGTGTGCCTAAGTGCACATAAGAAGTTAACACACACATTCAGACAAAATCACTTGGCTTTAGGACATCCTCTGCATTTTGAGCTGGGAGAACACCTTGAGTCATTCCTGACTGGCTTTGGGCATTTGATGCTTTGGGTATTGCTTACAAACTGTGCCAGACACGGTGCCCAAAGGTTTCCATCTCCTCTGAGCCCACAAACCATTACTCATGGATCTATTGAAATTGCATTTTACAGTATCTCATTTCATTGCTACATTTTGTAACTGCTTTAGAAGAAGCAGGAGGAAAACAATATCACAGGATATTTTCAGCAAGTCATACATTGGACAATAGCACGGCAGAAATCAATCAGCATTTCAGTGATGCAGATGTTTTAAAGAGCACAAAAAGTTGTTGATGCAAGTTTAAGATCTGCTGAACCAACAGATTTTGAAGCACTGCCTTAGGAAGGTAACTGGGTTTTTTTTTTAGTACCTGTACGACACAATATTTTCCTATACTCCTCTATGACATCATGTTCTGTAGTCATTATCTGGGACTAATCTCACAGGCATCTCATCTGCCCTCAATGGAATGGAGCTGGGCCAGATCCTTAAGTATGCAAAAATCCAAGAAAAAGATTTATCTGTCTATCAGCATGTATTCATTACACTTGAATTATTATTTGCACACTATCAGCTTAACCAGCACTTAACAGTGTATCAGAAATCAGAGGGCCTCTATCAAAAGCCACAGTAGGTTTAGGGGAAAACAAGAATTCTGCCTCCCTTGAATCAAGGCAAGAGTGAGAAACTACAGAGCAGAGTCAGTACAGGGAACACAACCATCTTTTTTGTCATATTATAGGAGACAACAGAAAAGGAAAATGGCAAATTACCTCTGATGCCTTTGACAGGTCTGTTTGGTTCATTCATTGAGCCAGTTGGAATTTTAAACTGTCATAATTGCAAGTCTCAAAGCAAAAAATATAAACTGGCATTATAGATGTGGATCCTGGAGCCAGAATTCGTGTTCTACTGCCCACTGACCCTGACCTTTATCTGTGAACTTGGCCATATCAATCAGCCTTAAATTTAATGTTCAATAATTTGAAGGTTTTCAAATTTGGGAGGATTTAACAAAACCCCAGATCTTAGTGCTGGCACCCAACTGTCAATTGAAATTACGTCTATGTCCTTCTTATATATCACACATCTCAAATATAGAAACCACCATAAAACTCTTCAGAAAATACTCCAGAATCACCTAACACAGAGGGTCTCACAGCATGAATTCAGCATCACCTGAACCATCAGAGCTTTGTCTTTTGGGCAGGTTGACCACCAGGAGCTTCTGCTGTGGCTTCAAATGACAATTCTCAGTTCCTTTTCTAAATCTAAATTTGTACACACAGCGTGTTTCTAAATTAAAACCAAACTTCACCTCGAGCTCAAGCCCTCCCCTCACTTTGCTGTTTGTTGCAATCTCCAATTATACTGTGAATGTTCTGTTTTCTGATAGTCTCATTCAAGAAAACCAATGTTTTTCTTGCCAGAGAAATCTCTAGAACTTCTGCTCACTCACCTGTGGGATGCCCTAGGACTGACTGGCCAGTTCATTCACAGCATGTTGTTGTAATTTTTTCCTTCCTGAAAATTCCCAGTTTTCCATCCAGCACGGCAGGCAGGAGGGGGTCGGTGTTTTCCTGTCTATGTGAGGTATGCAGACCTCTCTGCCCCCCAGGACAATGCTTCACTTGTTCCCCTTCCCAAGGAGATGGCAGGAAGATGCTCTGGCCCCAAGGAGATCAAAGAGCTGCCAGGGCGGGTTGGTCAAGCATTTCCCTTTCATCTGAATATATTGTTTGTGATTCTGAGCCATTCCTGAAGGTGAAAAAGGGTTCTAATCATTGCAGGAAGAGCCCTTGGAGATGACAGCAAGAGAAAAGGGAAGATTAAGGATTGCTTGCAAACACCAGGGAATAGCAGGTTACATCTTTGGAGTAAACTGCGTTTGTTGATTTTACTTAAACAGCAACAAAGAGCTAGAAATTCACACAGCATAAAGGAAACAATCACTTAGCATTGGTACCTTATAATGCAACAGGGGCTGCTTTATTCCCAGAATATGTATTATACTGTAAGGTGTGCATTTTGTAGTATTTGGCATCTCCAAGAATTAACACGCACTACAACAAAACGGATTTAAATTATTTTCATTACACTCAATAATTTTGCAGAGCACCACTGAATTGATAAAGCAAAGCAGTTCTGTGTTCTCATAAATCACACAGAGAAACTGAAAACAAGACAGAGCTTTCTAAACTGCACAAAAAACCCCCAGACCACGGAATTTTAACTTTCTTCTAGCACAGTTCTTCCTTTTAGTTCAGCAATCCATTTCTAAAACGGCAAACCGAAATTTATCCAAATTTCACTTTGTTGTTGTCATCTCTCATAACAAAGCAGACCAAACTCCATGTACACACCCTTTTGCTGTAAGGATAAGCTCATTATCCCTAGAAGGAATCTGCTAAGATTTCTGTAATTCAGTAGAAGGGAATAAGGATTTTTTAAATTTTATTTTTCACTTCTAATTTTCCCCACTGTGGCAGCACTGAAGGAAGAGCCAGTGAGGAGCAGACCCTGTTCAGGGTTCTGTAAAACTGCTAACAGCAAGCTCTCAGCTGGAGAGAGAGGATGCCAGGATCCAGGAGCCTGAGCCAAGCCCTGCCACTGCAGCTCCTGTTTTTGACCTCCAGGTAAGCAGAGAGCTGTGACATCACATAATTTTCGGGACTGAAATATGCTTGACATCCAAGGATTCCAGCTCATTCAGATCCACCAAATGGTTTAAGTGCTGGATAAGGGCCCAGGGCTGCTGTGCTTGACCTCCCTGCAAAGGAAAGCAGCAAAATCTTGGTGCTCCCAGAAAGGAAAGGGGCAAAATCCTGGCGCTCCCCAGGTCCCCAAGGCCTCTCCCAGGGTGACTCTGTGCCAGCAGCCTCCAGCTACAGGCTCCTCTTCACTGCTGCTGTCACAGGAGCTCCACAGTGAATAATCAGTGAAACATGTTCAGCTTCCAGAAGCAGATGGAGCTACTCTGTGCAGAAGAGCTGCAGAGTATTCCTGTCCTGCTCTATTTTAATAGCAATATTTTCACTAGAGCAAAAGGAAAACAAGCAGTATTAAGTGCAAGTATCTCCTGTATAAATATTTATCTTAGGAAGAAAAAGTGTCCTTGTGTGCAGCCACAGGTGCACAGGCAAACACTTCAACACCAAATTCCATAAAATAGCCTTCGGACAACGAGCTGAGCAGTGTTTGGACAGATGGCCAGTTCTTCTAGAAATGTTTCATTTTACTTCCATTGTTTTATTCAGGAGAGGGTGCTGTACTGGGAAAATATTCTATAGCACCCCTTTAATTTAATAGTTTCCATGGATTATACAAATCAGAGTTTACCAGAGTCCAGGAATAAATTGCAGGGTCACTAAAACCTTGAAGGCACTTTTCTTTGCACTGAATTCACAGAGTGCTCAGCACAGGCTGGGGCAGTCCTGCTTGCAAAGAAGGAACTGGGAAAGTTGAAAGCCTGGAAGCCTGGAGGGTCCAGAACTGAAAGACTAAAGAGTCCTATCAAAACTGAGAGGCATACTTAAAAAAAAAAAAAAAAATTCAGTGAAAAGTGTCTGAAATCTGAAATAGAGGAAAAAATTCTTTCAACTCCTGCAGCTAGCTGAGGCAAGTTCCTTGGTATTTCTTGACTGGGAAGTTTCTTCCCTTTGGCTATACAGCAACCCATGCCTACAGGAGAGGAGAAAGCTGATAACCAGGATTAGGTGAACTGGTCTAGATAAAGAACTGACTTGAACCTCTGCCCAAAGTTTGAACTCAAGGCTTGCTCTTAAAATCAGGTATTAGGAGGCAGTTTTCCTCCTTTCCTTTTTTTCCTTGCTTCCCCTTGCCCAAATCTCTTCTTTTCCATTCTGGGTGAAATCAAATGTTTTAGGAACTTGCATGGCAGAGAACCTTTTTGCTCTATTTGACAGTCCTGTACACCTTGTAGCTGCTTTCCCATGTGATTATTTCCCAGATTTGGGAAGACAGGGAGTGTGGAAGCTGTGTCACAGCCTCTCACTGCCCCTGTGCAGCAGGGCCAGCAGCAGCAGCTCCTGTGCTGGGCTGGGGCACTCCCAGAGATCTGAGCCCTGAAACCCCTGAAGGAGAAATCACAGGGTCATGATTATATGCTGCACCCAAAAATGTGAAGTAACCTGACATTTGTGGGGGCTTCTGCAGCCACAGCATCCTCTGAGCTGTATGGAGGGGACACAGCCATAGGATGCATTGGCACATTTGAAAGCTTTCCTGGAAGCATTTCATCCAATAGTCAGTCCAGGCACTGCTGCTGGCAGCCAAAATCACAGGCTGAATGCAGTTGCAGAATATTCTCTTCTAAAGCTGCACTCTGTGTATTCTGAGAAGAGAAAAACTCTTTTTAGTACTTGAACATAAGCTTAGAAAGATCTATAAAGCTGCCAGTCAACATCACACGTCTTTCTGCAGACAGTCTCTTTTCTGCAGCCAGGGGGATGGTACCAATAAAAAGAAAAACCAGAAATCCTTCAATTCTGTAGTCATTCCTGCTCCCTTATTCTTTAAATATTTAGCCGATTTAGGGGAAAGGCAAGATCAAAATGCAGGATAATCGATGTAAGCTAACACAAGGCCTAAATTTTATCTGCCTTTTCTTATTTCTCTTCCAAAATATCAGAAGATGAACAAATATGATTTGAAAATGAGCATAGTTAATACACCCTCGAATGAACAATAAACAGCTGAAACGAGCTCCTCAGCCCATTCTTTTAAAGTGTCTGATGTGTAATCCTGGTAACACTTAATATTCATTTGAATATGAAAAGGCTTCAGGCTAGAGGTGCTAATAAGAACACCCCACACTTCAGCTTTAAACAGACATGGCAATTTGTATTTCAATGAGGAAAAAAAATTCAGTCTTGAGGAAAGAAATACCTCCACTCCTCCACTGTATCCATTTACAGTACTCACATGCACACGTGTCAGCATCACTAATGCAAACCCAGCGTCAGGGAGACAATTTAAATTGCCCTTCAAAAGGCAGAAAAAGGAACTTATCATTAGCATGACATCTCCACTCCTCTGAAATGCATGAAAGGCTGGTTGTGCTGCACAAAGGTGCAGGTAGGTGTAAATGAGAAAATGCATTCTTTGCTTGGTAATAAGGAAAATGTGGAAACAGAAACGCCAGAGTGACAGATTGTCTTCTGCTCTTTCTCACTCTGCATATCTCACCCTTTCACATTGAAGCTGTAATCCTTTACCTGTTGGGAATGTAGGACTCATTAAAGCACTGCTGATGCTTCAATAAGGAGAAAATAAAAACTCAACTCATCACCAGCACTGTGTCTTGTTCTCTCATTTCCTGGGAGCCTCATCAACATTTTCTGTCCTGTCAAAGTTAATTTTGATTGCTGCAGGATGTTTTTTGGTGCCACCTTTTTTTGGAGCCAGGTCTGACTTCAGCTCCTGTACATAAAAGAATGTTCTGTAAGAAACCTGGCATAAGTCTTGAAAGCAAAATCCTCAAGAAAGTTTAGTTTTAACTGCCTTGATTTTTTTATGTTATTAAACAATTGTCTGATTTGTTGTGGAAGTCAGAAAGAAATAATTTTTTAATGAACTGCTTCTCTCACTTCTAACTCATCAAATTGAGTTTGAATGACAAATAGTTACTTCTAAGAGCATATTAGCAAAGCTGTCCCAGAAAAATCATGTGCCTGTATATAGATGGACATTTGCCTATATATTAGAAATTCTCACTAGGAGATACTGGAAAGTTGAGGGGAAAGTCCAAAGCATATATTGGAATGAAGAAATCAGCATTAGTTGTGTTCTCTTGATAAAACAGAATTGATCTGCCTGAACTGTTTTAGATTTGATCACTCTAGATTCAGGGCACATTTCTGCAGAGGCTGCTTGTGGAAGTCACATATTCCAGGGTGTTCTTTGGGAAAGAGGAGAACATTTGCTGTATGGAAATTAGTGCAGGCTGTTATGGGAACACCTTAAGCAATTCCATGGAAAACCTCAGGAGCTGCCAAGCCAAGTTTTAGGCAGCAAAGGGGAATGATAAAGATAAGTAGTTCTGAAAAAATGTGGTGGAAATAAAAAGCTGCATGATAAACTCTGAACTTCTCTCTGTGAGCTAAAATAAGGAAGAATTGAAGCTTATAAACAAATCTAACATTAGGCTTTCTGATATAAATTTCCTAAAGTACACTGATTTCATCAGCCCCACCCATAAGACCTGAGACATAAGGCTGCTGCTTCTCTTCCTTTTTTTTTTTTTTTTTTTTTTTTGGTGGTTTTTTACCCCTGTGACTTCTATGCTTTTGCCACTGTTCAAAAATATCTTCTAAAATCTGATGTAATAAAGACAGAATTACATCCCGAGGGCCTCAGGAAGATCAATAAGCAAGTTAATTTCCTGAGTGGCCATAGAGCTCCTGGTTTGTGAGAGAGGAAAGGGGACTAAAGGATGCAGAAATGAGAGCTCCAGCAGAAGCCTGGTTCCTGCAGGCTCGGACACCTGTGATGTTTGTGCTTTGCTCTCTCCTCCCTTTGCACCCAGACACACCCACAGCTCTCAGAAATGGGGAGAAGGTGTCCCAGTCCTGAGGCAGCATCCCTGGGCACCACGGCAGGGCTGGAGGGAAGGAGGGAGAGGGGCAGGAGTGAGGAGGGGTCTGGGAGGGCTTTGCCTCATCCTGCCCTTGGCACAGCAGCACTGGAGCCTCCCCTGCCCAGGCAGCAGCCACAGCCCTGCTGCTCCCTGCTGCTGCTGCCCATGGATGCTGATCCTCGCTCCTGGGAATAACAGGCCAGGAGCAAACAGAACTGATCACAGGAGGGGGAAAGGTCCCCGTGTGGCACTCCACTGTCCTCCTTCCAGACACAAACAGGTGCACACAGGGATAGGAAAAGAGAGGATTGTCAAATCCTTCTGATGAAGAGAATCCTGATCTTTCTCATCCCGGCAAAACCAGCTCCTCTGCTCCCTCCTCAGCCAAGAGCCTGCTGATGCAACCCGGAGATGACAAACTGGAGCCAGATTAATGACAAACCCTGAGGTAGCACAGCTCAGATTGCTGTGGAAATTCATCCACTCAATGATTACTCCCCAGTTTATAGTCAAAGGTCTTGTTTGAGCAGATTTTAATCCAATTTGAATGCACAAGTTTCTTCCACTGTTGCAATTTAACCCAGGAACACCCAGCCCAAACCAAAGTGGCAGATGCAGCAGCAGTTCCCCCAGACTGGCACCCTGGGCACTGCAGGAAGAAAGGGTCTCTGGGGAAAGAGAAGTGTTAGAAAAGTTAGAAAAGTGAAGTTACTTAGTCTCATGGCTGCTGGAAATTAAGAAGGTTCATTTTTCCTGCACTGCAGTCCCTCAACCTGGATACCTGGATAAAGGCTGAGCTTCTCATGGTTTGCACAGCACAGAACCAATGAGACAGATGCTGCCATGGAGAAGTGAAAGAGTTGTGTCTCTTTATAGTTACTGCACATCCAGTCTCACCAAAACCCAGCTCTAACTTGAAGGCTGCCTGGAGCAGTTATTTCATCAGATTTGTCTGTGGGAGAGCTCTAGAAATTGCCACCTGTGAATGTTTCCAGGAGAGAACAAATGGGTGCTGAAAAACCATCATGTTAAATTTCAGATAACACATACAGTTTCTGCACTGTGGCCTTAGTTTTCAATTAGTCAGGTTCAAATGTAGCTTATCAAAAGTTCTGGGAGCAATCAAGTCGATTTCAATGTTCTTTAGTAAAAAGGGTAACATGTATAAGCTTTCCTAAGCAGCCTAAAAAAAATGTTTACATTAAAACATGTAACAGATACACAACTATGCTTAAATATTTTTATTTGTCTAACATAAGGAATAAAACAAGTTATAGCAAAGCATGAAATCTGATTAGGATTCTACCTTAAGGAAAAAAAAATTGTCTTTTATAATAGCAAATAGTTGGAACCAGCACATTGCTTTCGCGACATTGTTCCCTTCAAGACAAGTCCAAACTGTTCAACATTAAGAAAACTCTGCCTATTGCTTTGTACCAGAAAATTTATTGCCCCCAAATCATTTACAGCAGACAGCATGCATTCCAAAACTGATTTGTTACTTTAGGCCACAACAACTCACTTTCAAAGCTTAAAGAATCCATTATACTGTGCAAGAAAAGCCCGTGAACAGGACAGATATTAGAGACAGCTTCAGATGGAATTCCATTAAAAAGTTTGAGTGGAGGATCCCGCAAGCATGGCCACACAATTCACTGGAAATGTTCTGGGCACCATGGGCTGGGGAAAAGATTGAATAGGATTTTTATTCCATAAAGTGTGCGAGCATTTGTCACAATTTCAGCAAGCTGCTTGGTTGGCTGGGAGAAGGAAACGAGGCAGCTCGAGAAGTCCAATATGATTAACACAGGAACTCTTCTCTGTGGGAGATGTCATTACCTGCTGCCACAGAACGGGGCATTTGTTTCACTTTGCTGCAGCACAAAACACAATGTGTGTGCTCAGCACTACTCTGCTCCTCTGATTTTGTTATGAGCCAAAACAGGCACTTGGGCCAGTTTGATTGATTTGATTAAAATGCCTCGGACATTTTCCAGGTATGGAGGCCACTGAAATTTAACAACTCCTGGTCTTGGAGCTTTCCTGAGGGCAGAGGGAGTGGAGGAGGCAAATGCAGCTCTAGGAGAGCAGGCAGTTCAGAGTTCAGGGTTCAGTCCCACAGAGCTTGACCCCACCAAGGGAATTCAGTGTGGAGGAGCCCCAGGAGGTGGGAGCAGCCCCCAGTGCCAGGGCACAGGTGAGGGCACGGAGCTGATGGCACGGAGGTGACACGGGGCCTCAGGTGCCTGACTCTGCCGTGGCACCCGGCTGAACATCTGCCTCTCAAGATCAAAGAGCTCAGCAAGCAAAGCAAGGCTTACCTACACACTTGATTTACAGCCTCTTTAATCACAAGGGACAATTCTCAGGAATTTTTTAAGAAATCACTGCAAATTCACATCACTTAGAGTCTTTTTCTGCGAAGTTATCGCAAAATTTGGAACGTGACATAAAAACAACATCTACAAGTGATACATGTTTGGTTTGCATTTGAAAGTCTGTATTCCTTTGAACCGATGCATACCCAAAGAGCTCAACCAGGGCTTTAGATTGTAATTCTATACGAGCAAAATACAGGAAACTGCTTTGAAAAGAAAACAAAACCCTACGGCACAAGTGTGAGGGACTGGCTGTGGGTGCTCAGCTGCCCCTGGGGTTTGCCCAGAGCAGGAGGCACTGAGTTCTTTGCAGGTAAAATGTTGTTCTGAGTTCTTTGCAGGTGACAGTGTTCCGAGTTTAACATGTGGTGTTTGCAACTTGTTTTTTAATTCAAAGCCGTGGGACAAAGGAGCCCCAGCATCCCTGAGCCTGGCTTGGTGCTCTCAGAAGCTCCTCATAATCTGCTCAGGGACTGGCAGGTGACAAACTGGGTCCCTTTATCCACTGTCTCTCCCTGAAGTCATGTTCTAGTGCTCTATTTTGTAATCACTATTGCTGGAAATTGATTGTTTTTATTTTTAAAGCTGTTAGACATCTGTTCTTCCTTTAATGTAAACAACTCCTCTCTCTCTCTCTCTCTCTCTTTTTTAATCCTACACCTATTTTGCTTTTCAGTTCTCTTTTGTAAATATTGACTGCAAAAAAATCCAAACTGGCCAAAACCACTCCAATCTATTCTGAGCACACTGCTGCAGAACGAAGCACAGAGTAAAAAACATCATCATTGTCTACCATTTAAATGATTTCCAAAGCTACCATTAAAGACATGGGTTTTCTGTGATCTTTGTCCAAGAAAACTCACCAGTGACCTTAATGAGATTTCTTTAGGCACACACACCACAGCAGTGACTGCTCAGGGGATTTTATAACACAGAACCAAGGCTGCTGCAGGTGAGCAGCAGACCCAGCCAGCAGCAGCCAGAGGGGCTCCTCAGCAAGCCTGCATTCAGCTGCTCTTTCTGTCCTCCAGTGATGTTACACCTGAGTGAAGATAACACACCTCTGGTTTGCCCACAATAACACATAGACAGGCTGGGAGAGCTGGGAGTGCTCACCTGCAGAGGAGAAGGCTCCAGGGAGAGCTCAGAGCCCCTGCCAGGGCCTAAAGGGGCTCCAGGAGAGCTGGAGAGGGACTGGGGACAAGGGATGGAGGGACAGGACACAGGGAATGGCTTCCACTGCCAGAGGGCAGGGATGGATGGAAATATTGGAAGAAATTCCCTGGGAGGGTAGACAAGCTGTGGCTGCCCTTGGATCCCTGCAAGAGTCCAAGGCCAGGCTGGACAGGGAGCAACCTGGGCCAGTGGAAGGTGTCCCTGCCCATGGCAGGGGGTTGGAATGGGATGATTTATGGTCCCCTTCAAACCCAGACCATTCTGGGATTCGTATTTTGCGTCTGGGCCCACTGGCCATGTGTATGTTCTAAAATCCATTTCCAAACACAGGCAAGTTCTGAACTGTAAATTGGCTTGGAAATCAGGCAAGCAGACCAAGTGCAGTCCCAAAACACAGGTTCCCTGAGTTCTGAAAATCCAAACACTGCAGCTCAAGTACATGCAGCAACACAAAGCACTACTAGAAAGCACCCAAAGGCAGGTGAGTCCACACCCCAACCCTGGCTCTCCAGCCAGTCTCTGCCTCAAAACCTCCATGAGGTCAGTTGAGGAAAATGCAGCCCTGCTTCCAATAGAAACACAGCTTCCAGTCCCTGCTTGCAATTTGTGGTGTCAAGTGTTCCACACACTCACCAGTGAACACAGAGTCCCAGGAGTGTGATCCCAGTTCCAAAAGCAGCCAGGGCTCCAGGGCTTTTTGGCTTTTCTGGAAGCAGTAGTTTGCTGCAGGGAAGGTGGGACCAGCACCCCACAGTGTGACAACACGGGGATCACTCCACAGCCTTGTGGCACCAAAGCCCTGCCCAAGGCAGGTGTTGAAAATACAGGTTAAAAGGTGAACTTTTAAAGTCCTGAAGGGTTTTGGGTTTTTTCCACCCTGTTTTTTCTTCACATTTCTGGTTACTTAGTAGTGTAGCTGAATAGTGAAAACAAGTTTGATTTGATTATTACTCTGTTGGAAAAGTTATTTAATCAGACAAATAAAAACATTTGTAGTCATCCCAGCCAGCTCTGGGTACCAGAAGCTCTTGACAGCTGGCTCTCCTGGCCCTCTGTGATAGTTTAGGGCCACATCCTCATTAAAAACAGATGCACCAAACAAAACTTCCAACTGTATGGACATGTGAGCACCCTGGTAGTAGAAGAGACACATTTAGAGGATGCTGAAATATAATTACATCATCTATCCATTAGAGGGATGGTCTCTGCAGCTCCCAGAGAACTTGGCAGAGCATTAAAAGCCCGTCAAGGCTGACCACACAATAACAGAAGGGGAAGAAGAAAAAACATATCAAACCACAGAAAAAGCCTGAGAAAGGATTTCTGGAGTGCTTTTGTATTTTCCTTCGATCTAAAATAGAAAGGGTCTTCTGAAAGGGTACCTCAGGCACATCAGTGAGAAAGTACCCAGCACACCTCCACCATGACTTTGCTAACTTCCAAAACCCAAAGGGCTTATCAGCAGAATCCTTTCCTCTCCAAGGACATCCCTGTGTCCTATTCCCTCTCCAAGGACATCTGTGTGTCCTATCCTCATTCCCAAGGACATCCCTGTGTCCTACCTCCATCCCCAAATACATCCCTGTATCTTATCCCATCCCCAAGGACATCCCTGTGTCCTATCTCCATCCCCAAGGACATCCCTGTGTCCTACCTCCATCCCCAAATACATCCCTGTATCTTATCCCATCCCCAAAGACATCCCTGTGTCCTCTCCCATCCCCAAGGACATCCCTGTGTCCTATCCCCTCTCCAAGGACATCCTTGTGTCTTACCCCTTCTCCAAAGACATCCCTGTGTCCTACCTCCATCCCCAAAGACATCTTCCACTGGAATGTGGGAGACAAATGTTCAAACTCCAAGAGTGGGAAAAGTTTTGCAGAACTGCTACTGAAAACTTTTCCAAATAAGTCCCAGCTGAGCATCTATCTTCATTTGAAATCTGCAGTTTTTTTCCAACTCCTGTTTGGAGCATTCTTTTAGGGGATAGAAAAGAAAAAGTAAAACAAATAGCAAAACCAAACAATGCAAAAACCTCAAGACTCAAAGAAAAAACCTTGAAACCCCCATCCAAACACAGCTCTGTTCATCCAATGCGTCTCCCAGCCTAGGAAATCAATGTTCCACCTCTGTGAGGGAATAAAATACAAGGTCAGAGTATTCCAACTTTCCTACTCCAGGCTGATAAGGATACTAATGCAGATACTGCTGCATGTTCCTGATTCCCAGTCCCCACAGGAACAAAACTCCACAAACCCACATATCATCTCACAGAGACCAGCAATCTTCAGAGAATCAATATAACATGATGGAAATTAAAACAACAAATGCTCAGCCAAGATGCCTCCTTTACCTTATAAATGTTTTTACTAGAACCAAAGTGAATTGATATTACAGGAAGATGATGGAGAAAGTAAAAAAAAGCAAGCAAAATGAAAGAAATGGGGTCAGCTCAGACTTTTGGACCCAGGCACAGTGACACAGAACCAGTTCCACCACATGACAAATGCAGGGTGAGCACTGACTGTGCCTTTCTGGCTCCCCCTTCTGCTCACTGTCTAATGAATATTGATCTTTGAAACAGAAAAAACTCTTCTTTAACTGTGTTCTTTTCACAGCTAAAAACATTGCCCGATGCATCCTGGTGGCCTGATCCCATCGTGTTCCAGATCTGCAGGTCTGCATCACCTCAGAGATTCACTCAGCTCTCATGCAAACAGCCAAAAGATGAGAAAGAGGAACATTTTAAGTAGGTGATTGTACAGGAGTGGGTGTAGGGACCAAGCAAGAAAACCCACCAGGTAAAGGTTCATACTCACACACATCACACATTGCATCAGGGAGAACCATTTGGAACACCTTGATAATGCCAAAGCAATCCTCTCTTACCCCTTTATAGCAGTATTTTAATCTCTTTGCACTCCAAACATGCAAACTTGCCTTCACGTGCCAACTGCAGAGTGAGCCAGCCAGGCAGAATTGCCAGCCACAGCCTGAGCCAAGCCCTGAGCCTGAGCCCTGCAGGAATCTCAGGGTGTATCTGGACCCTGCTCTAGAAAAACCTCCACCAGAAACATCAAAGCCAGCTCTTCTTTAGAATTTAATCCACTTCCCTCCATTCCCTTCCATCATCACTTTCAAAAATCCAGAGGTGAGATGTGCTTGTGCTACTAACACACTGAGGACAATTTGATGTAATTCAATAAAGCTCTCCTGTTTTATTGCAAACCAGTGTGCTCTCCATGCAGGCACTACTGCTTTATAGATTGTGCTGCTTTTGATGTCCTCTTTGATCAGATGTGTTCCTGAACATCAATGGAGCTATTTCAGAGCAGCACCTGCCCGGGTGACAGCAGAGCCAGCACATTCACATGGTTTGAATTTCAGCATTGACTGAGAATATTTGTACCCAATTGCAAACAACTGCAAATGAGCAAATTTTATTTTTGTCTAAAAATAGACAAAGTGCAGCATTAGCAGCACATTCTTCCCACCTAGTGCATTTTTTCTTGTTAAAAATGTATGAAGTATAAAACTCACCCAGCACAGTGTAGGACAAAGCAAGAGCCAGTCCCTGTGGCAGAGCTGATGTCCAGCATCTCCCACAAGCAGTACCTGTGGACATCGTTCATGTGCTCCATTTCCCTGGCACAGGGACACCAGTTAGAGAAGGTTCCACTGAGCACAGAGAGATTAAATCCCTACACAGAGCAGAGGATTGGTAGAACAAGGAAGAAAAGCAGATTTTGTTGCCATGCTCCAGTGTTAGCCTTGTGATCTCCTAAAGGAGTGACACAGACAGGGTCACCCCACAGTGACAGCCTTGGCCTGACCTGCTCCCCATATGGACACCTGCACAGAGGGCAAGGCTGGGAAAAAACAAACCCAGGACATTTCCCAAAGCCCAGCAAGCCCACAGTGTGTTCTTCAGTTAGAAACTCACAAAGTGGTTTAGAGGTGAACATGGCAGTGCTGGCTTGACATTGGACTTGATGATCTTAAAGGTCCTTTTCAACCTTAACAATTCTGTGATTCTGTGATTCTAAAACCTCACATAAAGCCAGTGAGCAGTTTGCTTGGCAACTGACTCCATCTGCTGCTTTTTTCCTGGGTGCCTGAGAGTTTTAGCTGGTGACAGATTGTCATCTGCTGACAAAGGAGAGCAGGGATGCTCAGAACCCTGCCATGCCACTTTGCTTCACAGCCACCCAAATCCCTCGTGAAGAGCTCGACTTCAAGCCAAACAAAACCACACTTCTGTTCATATCTGCAGTGGAAGATCTGTAGGGCAAGAAGCCAAAGCTCCAAAGCTGGTAGGCAACAGAACCCTGAGATATTTATTCGAAGCCTGCAGAAGAGGCACCGAGAAAAATTTGCTGTAACCTTTCACCATTTCTCCACATAAGGGAGCAGTTTCTAAAGCATTCTCCAAAACAAGGTGCAGGGGAAGGCTGATGATTTTTGTCTGTGTGGGTGATGGCACCTGTTTAGTTTAATCCCCTAACCCAAGAAGAACAAACAGCTATTTTCACCATAACAGTTTGTTTTTCCTGTCTCTCAGTTTTTCAAGCCTCTCTTGCTCCTGTTCTATCTGCAGATGCATCTGGCTGTTACCCACAGATAACACAGTGCCCTGAAAGCCCCTCAGACAGATTTGTTCTAACATCCTTCGGAGAAGGACAGAATGAAAGAGCTCTATAATTTCTAGACAAGAAGAAATTAATTTGTTTGCAGAATGATTCCATGGACGTGCAATAAGCTGAGGCAAGACCAGGAAATCCTGAGGCAGGATTTCAGCTTGGGGCAGAACCTCTACTGGAGAACTGCCAGATAAAGACTTTCTGGAAAAGGGAAAGGGATGGGGAAAATATTAATTAAAAAGCATAAGTCAAATCCAGGAAACCATAATTTATGGCTTAATAAAAAAAAAAATTAAGAAGGCCTAATTTGCCATAGTTTTAAAATGGAGTGATGATACAGAATAGTCTGAGAGCTGCAAGTGGTTAACTAAGGGATCAGGAGGTCCAGACAAACCCTCCGCAGTTATCTCCTCTAGAGGCAGCAAAATAGCAATAAATCTGTGTTTACAAACACATTTCCTGAATGTGTTCATTAAAAATACAGCTTTTAGAGCAATAACCTTCCCAGAGAGAAGTGTCCTGGCTGGGGAGGCATTGGTGTGGCTCTGCCTGTGCACAGGCAGCTCTGCAGTGAGGGCTGGAAATGGCACAGGAGAGCAGGCAGTGCAGCTGGCACACAGCTCCCTCATCTCTGTACAGGGAGGTGATAAATCATCCAGAGCTTCAGGGATTAGGGACGCCTGCCAAACCCTCAAAAATATTTGAAACTTGATAAGAAAGAAACAAACAAAGAAAAAGTCAATACTATGTAAGTGCTAGTTCTCTAACTTGGGAAACATTAATAAAAAAATTATCAGAGCGTTTTACACAATTTATGCCAGACTTCATTACTTTGCACAGCCTGAAAAAAAACACTGAATAAGACTGATATTAAATCCCAAGTCTGTGCATCCAGTTATTTTATTGAAGGCAGATGGTTTATATGTAGAAGTCCTTGATGATTTTCCTGCTGTTATGACAAGGAAAAGGGGGTATTATTAGCTACCTCTGGCGTAAATTTTAATGCCATTGAGATCCTTTTCAAAAATTGCTTCAAAACAGAAATAAACAAGGCATCCTGAACTGGTTAAAGGAGCAACAACTTGTTCTGCTGAAAAAACTGTGAATTCTTTTTCTACCAAAGCTGGGGAGCTACACTGAAGGGTATGTGAGCAAACCAATTTACTGTGGGTCAGATTCATGTTGTTCTGGGTTAGCAGGGCCACTCCTGGCCCTCCACCTGCAAAGCTGCTGCTGGAGCTTCTACTATGCAGAGGGAACTCCCAGTTTGGCACTGTTAACACCTGCCCTTTGGGCATGTAGGCAAGTCCTGCTCAGCCATGTGCTTGGCTGATCCCAAAACATGTCAGGAGCACTGCAGTGCCCTTTAGCCCCAGAGCTTCACTCTCTGGAGGGCAAACCACAGACATTCAGTCTCTCAGAGCCCCTGGAAGGAGGTGGGAAGTGCCCAGTGCTCCCTTTAGTTTGGAATTGTGTCTCCAGCTGGCAAGAGGAAGAGTTACTTAGACAAAAGCTGAAGGCCAGGCACTCCCTACAGACCATGCCCTGTAAATCCCTGAGATCCTAGTGTGGCACTGAGGCTGCCAAGGAGCCAGCCCTGCCTCTGCACACAGCTTTGTGTGTTTGCTCCACCACTGCTCTGGGCAGCCAGCTCCAGGGAGGTCCAGACTGTTCCACAAGGCTGCTGCATGCTGTGCACAGAAGTATTTCCCTTTTTTCTCTCGTTTCAAGTCAGTTTTACAGCATTTCCTTCAGCTGTTTGCTAGCACTAATGTTGTAAGATTTGATGCACAGTTCCACACTTGATTCATCCACCACAGTTCAGGCTGTCCTTCTGGGATGGCAAATCCCTCCTGAAAGAACCCAACGAAGGGCAGCAGAACTCACAGAAGAGCAGCAGAACCCAAAGAAGGGCAGCAGAACCCAAAGAAGGGCAGCAGAACTCACAGAACCCATAGAAGAGCATCAGAACGCAAAAAGAGCAGCAGAACCCACAGAACCCATAGAAGAGCAGCAGAACTCACAAAAGGGCAGCAGAACATGAAGGGGCAGGAGCTCCCACAATCCCTGCCCCAGGCACACACAGTGTCACTGCTGCAGGATGTCCCAGCACAGGAGACACATACATCTCAGTTTTCCTGTGTTTGGTATTGTGCAGTGGAAGCTCTGATCACAATCTACTGATACCTGGCCAAGGGATCAGCTCCCAAAAACCAGTGCTATTGAGGAGGATTTACTGAACAGAAGATCTTTGGTTCCAACAGAAGAACTCAACATGTGGTTTTATACATTCTGCTATTAACCAAATAGAAGCTGAAGTTTAGCACTGGCACGGCTGCCTTGGGCCCAGCCTGAGCTCTGCCCTGCAGAACAAGGAGTTAATCTTTTGTGTGTGAAGGACACGTGCCTTCCATCACAGCCAAAAGCTGGAGCCAAGCACCAGGCTTTTCCCAGAGCCCTGCAATGTGTGACTGTGTCTCTGAACCATTCAGCCTGGCACCTGCCAGTGTGCCAAGCAGTGTGACACAGGGACTTGTCCCCTGCCAAGTGCCCTGGTCCCCTTGTCTATGGGGAAACTGCTGCATCTTGTCAAGGCAGTGATTTCCTCTGTCCCATAAAAGCAAAGAGAAAGTGGAGATGAAAAACAGCATTCAAAAAGTGGAAATCAGAACTGTAGCAGAGCAATTTTCTTTGGAAAACATGACAATTGCTCAAGGCACAGGAACAAAGTGGCAAATCCTATTCCCCAGAGTAGTGGGATCAGTAGCAGAGTCATGCTACATCCCTGCACCATGAAACAGCTCCTGGCAAGTGGAGGCAGCTCCTGTTTCATCAGCAGCGAGCCCTGCTCAGGTCCTGTCAGCTGTGCCTGCCCCAGCAGCTGCAGCTCAGGAACACAAAGCCCCTGCTCTGACCTCTGCTCTGGGCACACCAGGCACGGCTCTGGTCACAATGGGACTGCAGCTCCTGCTATGAAACCTCCTCACAGCTCTCCTGATTTCCAGTCCCAAAGCAGCTCCAGAGGCCTGAGCCTTGGCTCAGGGGAGCATTTACTCTGCTTCCCAGAGATTGGGGTTTTTCTGCTCTCCCCACAGCCACTCCTGCCCTCTCAGGCCAGCTCAGTGACCAAGCCCACGTCTGAGCCCCACTCTGGCCACACACAGATCAGTGACCACACATCTTTATTCCATTTAATCCAATAAAAGAACAAATTCCCCAGATCTCCTTCACATCCTCCTCCTTACAAGAGCACACTTCAGCAGCCAAGACTCTGGAGCACAGGTCTGTTTAGCCTCAGGAAAGTGCACACAATACCTGCCTGCCTCCCAACTTGCTGCAGCTTGTGCTGTTTTACTCTGTGGTCATGAAATAAAATTAAAGATCAATTTAACCGCCTGGAAGAAACAAACCTATAAATAAGTAGTCATAAAACCTAGAAGACAAGACAGGAAGAAACAAAATCTAACGAACAAGAATAGAGGCTGAAAATTCAATTCCAGAACTCACTGAAGAAAAAATGCAGAATAGAACAGTTCTGGGAAAGAAAGGAATTCACAATTTTTCCTGGAAGCACTTGCCAGTCATACATATGCTCTGCACAAGGCAGATTCCTGTATTTTATGGTTTTTGCCCTTTGGTGCAAACTAGGAGTTGCTGCCCTGAAGATTTTACATTCAGAGAGTGTGATCACACTGCTGCTGTAGGTGTGACAATTTCGAAACAAACAGGATTTCATTAGCAATCATCTACATAAATAACCATTCTCCAGGAACTCCTGAATGAGGATAATAACATGGCCCAAGACATTATATCACAGCCCCAGAAATTATAACACAATCTCCATATTTGCAAAGATGTGCGACTCCTGGAAGAATTTCCAATTCAACCTTTTCTAATTCAGAGTGTGAAACCATCACAGAGAAAGTACAGATGTGGGGGGAGAAGTGCTGAATGGGGTATACTCAATTTCTGCATTGCATATTACAGAAAATACACTTCGCCAAGTTAAAAGTTTCATTAAATCAGTGTCAAGGATCCTACTGACTGCTCTGGAACCAGGACTCATTCTCATCAATGTGGCATAAGAATCTTGCCCAAAATCCAGATTATTAATAAACACTGACAAGTAATAAAGTCAGGAAGGCCCCTCTTTGCTGCTGTAAGGGGAACAGACTGTGGAACCCAAAGGCACCCACATGCACATCCTTCTTAAGGATAGTAATTACAGTCTTAGGATAGATTAAGCAATATATTCAAGGGGTGAGGAAGAGGGAAATCATAACATTACTCAATTCTTTCCCAGAGCAATTTATTTTCTCTAGTTCTCAATGTTTATTTTAGAGATTTAATATCAGATATTTCAAACTGCACTTCTGATGCTTCTGGTGCTTCGTGGATAACTTATTAACCTGTTAGAGAGAGAATGTTTTAACCTCAAATCCAGCCCTGGATTGTGGGATTCCTTGGTTGGCTCAGTGCCTGTGTTCCAAGTCAAGCTGAACTTGCAGGCACAGACCTTGAGGTGTCTGCTCCGTTTGGGTGGGGATTTCTCTCCAGAGTACATATCCCAAGGGGTAAACATTTGTTGCTGCTTTTACTGCTTGCTGAGTGAGTTTTCTTCACTGCTGATTTGCAACATGACAAAAAACAAAGAGTAACTCAGAATAAGAAGTACCAAGACAAAAACAACTCTGTCTCTTTCCTTAGGGTAATAAAATGTCTTGACTGTTCACCAAACACGGAGGCTGTAAAGCACGAGGATTTTACGTGTTAGGAGCTTTGCTGATTCAAAAGAGTCTTTTAATGTCACTTCCAAGTGACACTGGAAACTCTCCTGCCTGATATATGCTGATGTTGATCTTTTTTCTCAGCAAGAAGAAAAAGATTTTCAGAAACAGATCAGAATTTCCTCTTAAGTGTAGTGTTTCTCTTAAGTCTTACTTGTTTTTAAGGAAAAATAAAAGGAAAAAAAAAAAAGAGGTCAGGAAGTTTCCTTCACCTGAAAGAGAATCCACAGACCTGGGTAGTTGGCACTGTGTGGTAGCAACAGGAAGAGACAGTTTAATAGGGTTCTTTCAGCACTGTTTCACCTGGAAAAAAACCCCATATAATGTGGGTTTCTTCATCAAAGTTTGCCAAATAGTGAGTTTGCCATTTGGCATCCTGGTATGAGATACTTCCACCTAGTAAAAACCAGGGAATCAACCGAAAGATTTTAAGTGCAGTAAGAAATAACTTAATTTCTTTGGGCCTCCTGTCCCATGTCTTACCAGACTTGTGCTGTTGGTCACAAACAATCAGAAAGGTTTGAAGTACAAAGAGTCTGTTTCTCTTCACCAACCAAACATTTATCTTCACACAGAATATTTTGTGAGGATTGGTTTTTTGGGGTGGAGTTTGGGTTTTTTTTTTACTTGTTTTGGGGCTCTTTGCTGTGTTTTGCTGGGGATTTTTTTTTCTCTTCCCACTCCATCCCTCTACCAGCCCTACTGTTCCTCCTGCTGACTCTCCAAGGAGTTGTATCCCTGCCACTGGGCTGAGCAGCTCCTCAAACTCTAATCCTTCTACCTGGGCACAAATGCAGTTTTACAAAGGCATCTTGAGACAGAAATTAAGCTACTTAGGATAGAAGAGTCTTAAGTAATGAACTTATTTTGGAATATTTATTCAGCTATCTGAACAATTGAAAGCTGAGGTGAGACTGAGGAGGGGCAGGGGAACTTCAAAGCCCCAAGCCACAGGTCTCTCTTGGAGATTTTTGCAAAAACCACCTGAGGAAATATGTCAAGTGGTGGGTGTTATGCAGTGATTTTTCATTAATTTTAATTACTGTCATTCTATAGGATAGTGAGCATCCTCAGACCTTCACCTCCAAATTGCACTGGGATTGATGCCAAATTTCTTCTCCCTCTTTGGTTCCCTCCAGCAGTATTTAGTAATGGAGTCGCTTAAACATGTTTAAATAAGAAGGGTAAATGCCAAACACTTCTGAATGAGAAGGAACGTGCATTTTAAATGGCACATGAAGCCTTTATTCATAATTCTATAAACTGAAAACCTGGGCTATTTGGGATCAAATAGAAGGCTTGATCAGGCTTGAGAAGAGAGTAGATGGAACATCCCCATTTAAGGAAAAGCAAAACAACACACAAAGTGACTCTTAACTTTCCATAAGCATTAGGAGTACACATTCGGGGAGGAGGAGGAAGAGAC
>JAOTQP010000619.1:886136-904186 GCA_026413545.1 Cichladusa arquata
ACTTGCTTTGCTTTTAAAATAAAACCTTTTGCAATTTTTTTTTTTTTTTTTTTTTTTTGAAGGGGGGTGTTTGGTTTTTTGGGTTTTTTTTTTTTTTGTTCATCTTTAACCCTTGCCTCTCTATTAATCTTTATGCTTTGGACAAAAAAATCTGAAAGACCAGCACAACATTCTCCACCAGTGCTGTTCCCTATATTTGGTCAGATACAAAACCAGCTGTTGTGACCTTGGAAAGTGTGGGTTCAGCTCATCTTGAAATGTGTGGCCAAAAGGTGTCCAGCCAGTACCAGGTGGGATGGCAGCCTGTAACCATTCCAGCCTGGAGCCAAACCTGGGATTCCCTCATCCACCCCTTGGTCCTCCAGGGCTGCTGGATCAGCACAGCCAGGAGAAATTGGGCAGGAAGTCATCCAAGGCTGGATGTGGCTCTGCTGACAGGGCCCCCAAGCCCAGGGAGAGCCCCAGGCCCAGCCCTGCTGCAGGGCAATAATCCTAACTCAGGGAAGATGCTCAGACCCCTCACACATGGACACCCTCTCCCCCTTCTCTATTGCAATCTGGATGTATAATAGATTTTCAGGTGGAACGTTAATATTTTATGTGTGCGAATTTTTGCCCTTTTCAGGAAATGTCATGCTTTGCTTCCTATTCCAAATTTTCAGCTGAAGTTGAAAAATACATCTTTATGTATGAAGAGAGATAAAAATTCACGTTTTGACAAACATAGTTCATAGTGCAATTCACCACAGGTAATGATTTCCTGGAGTTCCCTAGTTAGGGTTCCTTGGCTCAGTGTCTCCTGACTAACTCAGGTGACAACGGCTGACAATTGCATTAATAGGAACAGCAAGTCCTAAATCAGTCCAGAACAAAAGTGGAAGGTGCAGGAGATACCTGATGCTCTCTGCAGCTGTGTGCTAAATACTGATAATAATCCTAAATATCTACATCTTGAAGTATTAATTTGTTATCAGAGGATCCTGGAATGCTTTGGGATGGGAGGGACATTAAAGCTCAACCCATTCCACCCCCTGCCAGGGGCAGGGACAGCTCCCACTGTCCCAAGCTGCTCCAGGCCCTGTCCAGCCTGGCCTCAGACACTGCCAGGGATGGGGAATACATCCAGTAGGGTGGCAAAGTTAAACATTTTTCCTGCTCTTGCCCAGGAAAAGGAATGGCTGGGAAAAAGCAAGACAGGGACAAACAGACACAACAGTGCCAAACCTGGCAGCCCCGGTGCTGTGGCAAACAAGGCTCTCAGCAGCTGGCCACAGCTGCACATCATTTTACAAAGTGCACAAAGTCCAAGTTCTCATTCAGCTGCTGTGGGTATATGAAAGGTTTACATAAAATACACAACAGTCATGCTCTGCTGCTGGTTTTGTTAGAATTCAGGAAAATGCCTTTAACACACAACAGTTCCTTGCACTGCATCTGTTCTGTGAGGGTCTGCTGGGCTTTTTAAAGTCACAATTTTGAAATGATAGTGGGTTTCGCACTTTCTAAAGGCTTTCAAGTCTGAATAGTTCAGACCTGAAGTAAGTCTTCCCTTAGGGATTTAATGTATTTAATTATCTCTGAAGTTTTATCCATCATAATAGCTAAGTGAAATCATTGCTCTTGTATAGAACAAAGGGAAGCCAAACATATAAATCAATATTTGATTTTTTAAAGTTATTTACTGGAGTAACACATGACAGACATCGAAACAGTAAAAGAATTGCCAATAATTACTTTTTTTACAAAATAAAAACTTAACAAAAGGGTATTTTAAAACAACAAAATTCAAGACTAATTAGCTGAGAGAGATGGAAATGTCAGCAGCATGGTGGGAGAGGCAGAATGATGAACAACGGAGACTTGTAATTACTTCTGCATTACTTTTGTGGGGTTAGTTAAGACTTGACTGGTCAGTGCTTATATAAAAGTGATCTTGAACTCGCCTCAAGATGCAAAAGACCTTCACAAAAGCCCAGGGTAGTGAAACCATTTTGTGAGTGTTGTTCCACTGGGAACTTCATATTGGTTTCCTTTGTGGTCACATCATTGTGCAATCTCTGGAGTTCAGAAAGGGCTTGGGGACATCAATTGCTCTCCAGTTCTATCTTTCAGCAAATCATAGCATTCCTCCCCCAGGATGCACAAAACTACAGATCCAATGCAGTCATGTGACTTGTGAAGTGTAAATCCAGGTGGTATTTAGGGGATTACATCAAAGTTGCAGAACACATCGATTTACTTTTTATTATATCCCCAAATTTTGTTTTACATTGCATGTATTTCCTATCACCCTATTAAACACACAGTCTACAAGGGATACGATTGGAATCATTTCCCTACCAAGCATAAAAAAAAATTGATTAATTCTCAAGCCCATTAATCAATGTTTTGCCTCTTGGCACGGATCCCTCGTTCCCCCCTTGGAGTGGTGGTGCTTGGAGCTGCTGGCACTGCAGCTGGAGCTGGGAAAGGCTCTGCCAGGCTGGCAGTGCTCACACTCCTTCAGGGGAGTCAGACTGGCACAGGGGCGAGGGAACAAACCAGAGGATTCCTGCCCACCCCTCCCGCAGTACCTGGAATTTGTGTGTCCTCCCTCCTTGCTCTGGGACACTCCGACATCAGCAGGGCCCCACCCTGCTCAGACAGACAAAGGCAATGCCACTCCTCTGATAAGGAAATTCGAAGCATTTCCTTGGATTTATCAGCTCCCACTGTTTCCTGGCCCAAGGAGTTTTTGCCCGTGTAGGGTGAAATCTGACTCTCATCTCCTGTGCTATTGCAAAGGACACAAGGACAAAGCATTACCCCACCAATACAATGTGGAGAGGTTTGACAGACATTAGCAATCAGCATTTTATTCTGCTGGAAGTGACTGTTGCTGACAACAGTGGAATAACACCTTTGAGAAGGAGATTCATGTGGAATCCCAATTTACAAACACCAAAAGCATAGAGAGGAAAACAATTTGCACATCTTCCTAAGGGGAATCAGGACTCCTTGGGGAATAGAATCCAAGAACCCACATCATAAAACCATTGTTAGAGGTCATTCATTTGGTAAACACCATGGTAAGTAACAAATGGTAACCAGAATCTATTCCAGCTGTGCTTTAGGTATCAGCTACAGCCAGGTGTGCGTCCAAGCTGGCATTCTCCTATTTTACTGTGGCGAGGATGCAGTGAAGGACCCTAAAACTGAGCCACTTATTGCAGAACTAATTCCAGATGAAAACTGGAAGAAGAAACACAAGCACAACTGATCAAGGAACAGGATGTTCTATACATTTACCAACACCTGGAGAGATGTTCAGTTGAAGGAAAATAAATTATCCCAACCAGACTGTTAGAAAATTAGTTCCTGGGCCATTTTGGTGTTCTGTTTAAAGGTAACCCTGCAGCAGTTAGATACCAATCACATCACCACCACAAATATTACAAAGAACTAGGAGGAAAAGAGCTGCAGTCCAACACATCCACCCAAGTTTCTTTAATCCTTTTTCCTTTCAGACAAATTCCAGATGATTCCCACCTGCCTGCTGTACCCTTGCTGATCAATTATCCTGTTAAACTGGTAGTGAACCTGCTGTGAAGGGTTAAGGTGGCTGCACTGTCCCAGAGCCAACTGCATTGACACAAGATGTATAAAAGTCTCCCCAGGGGAGAGAAGAGTAGCAATGTCATTGATGTGCAGCTTAGGAGCTGTCTGATGGGAACTTTTGTGTTCTTTCATTCAATAAAAGGCATTACTTTCAGAGACTACTCCTTTACCAAGCCCTGAAATGATCAAGAAGGATGTCCCAGGCACAATACCTGTCTGAGACATCAATCATCATTTATGGATATAGATAATTTACTGCAAAACAATGCAACCTCACAAAAAATATGCTCATTCTTTGGTTTAATGAGAGCCTTAAAATGTGAAGCTCTTTGGCTTATACCCTCAGAGGACACCAGGGACACCAGAAGAGGTAAGGTTTGCAAAGAGCAATTTTGTTTATCCTGACACTGAGCTGTAAGTGCCACACTGCACAGCCCACACTCCTTGGGCACCATTCTCTATTTGGCTGCTTTGATAAGAGTATCAGTAGAAAAACCATTTAGTGACACAATAATGGTTAAATTGGGATACCTGTGCTCTACAAACAGCATCCAGAATTACCTGCCTTAGAGAACTCACTAAACTTCCCTTAAAATTGGATTGTCACTATCAATCTGGAGTAATTTTGGATTGCTGTCTGCTTTTACAGATGCCCCATTTTTCTGCCTGGATGTGCGGATTAGGAGGTTGCATAACTGACATTGCTCAAAACTTCGCATGTTGCACGATGCAGGCAGATTCTCTCCTCTGATTTAAACTTCCAGAAAATGATTTGGTTATCATTTTGCCCCAGCACTTGGTTTTCAAGAATTCTGTCCCTGGAATTTGTGAGGATTATCTTGATCTGGAAAAGATTCCCCCTTTCCTCGTTCCAGCCTTGGGCATGTCCTGACAAGTCATGGCATTCTGTGAATGCCAGAGAGAAAAGGCAGCACAGGGCACTGACGTGGGGACTGTTCCCTCTGGGCCAGGACCAGCTCCAGCTCACCAGCTCATCTGGGATTCACCATTTCTTTCATTTTCTTTACAAAGTTAGGATGACCAGTTTGTTCCAGTGAACAGTTTGCTTAGTGTGGAGTCTGAAGGCTCTTCTAATAAATGGGCACCTGATCATCTTCCCTATTAAATTAGCAAGTTAAGAGCCTCCCCAAGCCTCAGAGAATGATTTGGGATTCATCACCATAACTTGTTCAACAACATTCTACCCTCACCAAATCAGTGATCAGATGAGGAACTTCCTAGAGCCAGACCCTCTGGAGAGGTGGAATATTTCCTCATTTTTGTCTACAACCAAATATAGTATTGGAATGGTTTTCTAAAGAAATGTGTTGGTTTTTAAAAATTTTCCATTAAACATATCAATAACCAAAAGAGTAAATGTAATCCTAAATCTCAATTCAAATAGCCCAGAGGCCAAGGGAAGCCTTTACTGACACAATCCCATCCCAAGAGCTGTGGGAGTACTCAGAGTGGCCATGAACTAATTCTGAATTGCTGGAGCACACAGATCTGTCACCAGGTACACTCGATTCAAATTGGTTTTTTTCCTCAAGAAAAGACATTACAATTTTTCACTGGGTCATTGCATCATGCATCAGAGACACTTTTATTTGCAGGTATCAGGGACTACATCTCCAACCTGTGTGAAGTTGCCAAAATTATTGTTCCATCAATGCTGAAAGTGGGACCTTGAGGTCAATGGTAGTCTGGCATACCTGAGCCATGCTCTGAACTCTGCAGAACTGAAGTTTGGCATCTCCATCTCACAGAACTTTAGTGTTCTTCCCAGTGGGACTGAGCTCCCAGAGGCTAAACAGGCAAGTAAGCTGCATTATATTGAATTCGTGGCTTTGGACACTGTTATAGTGCAATAAATGCCCCATTGATTCTCTGTCTCAATAATTTAAAAGTGCGAATTCTGTACAGGTGGCAATTCTGCTTACAGGATTTACACTTTGCTCATGACCTACCCTGAATGTGCCAGTTTGAGAAAACTACCAATAACTCTGGATGTTCAAGCTACTGGGAGCTCATCTCTGCCTGATTTGGCAGAGTCTCCCTTTCCAATGGGCACTGGGGGCATTCAGCATCCTCTCCAGATTCATCTGATGTTTTTCAAGCCTGTGAGGATGTTCTGATTCCACAGCCCAGCAGAGCAGCAGACAGCCACTGCTGTCCTGTAACAGGTGAAAAGCAGCAAAGTCATCCAGGTGCTGCCTTTGGGTTTGCTTTTCCCTTCCTTGTGTGTCCTTACCACACTTCATTTTCCTCAGAGCCCAAGAGCTTTCATTTGCACGGGACACACAGGGATTTGCTGCACCACTGTGCACAACAGAGGTGCTGACACCAGAGCCTGCAGCTCCCACACCAGCACTGCATTTGTCTGAAACAAGCACAGGCAGAGCTCAGAGGCACACTGTGATATTAGGATGTTATCAATGTGCGATGCAGCTTCCCAGTATTTGGAAATGCTCTCCTATAGCATCTCAGACACTGTGCCAGAAATCAGAGCTTTGTGAACTCATGGCAGTGATCCCCCAAGTCACATTCTGCAGTGTCATGTACCCCTGAATAAAGAGGAACAAAGAAAATTAAACAACCAACTCAGAAAAATCATTATTATTAACAGCAGCACAGAGATACTCAAAGAAAAACAAGATGGGACTCTGCAGAGTCCCAGATATACCAGAGAAAGGACCTTCCATAAGGAGACAAGATAGCAGTTGGTCACGAGTATTCCTCCAGACCATTAATTCCAGATGCATGATTTCCCTTTTTTTTTATTACAAAAGTTAATGAAATAAAATCACAAAACTGCCATCATTCTCTAATAACTTCTGTTCATCACTGTGTAGTGAACAGAAACAAGTCTAACAATAATGGGCTCTGTGACTGCAAAGAGCTGGTTATTGTTTTAGTTTGTCTTTGGTCAGAATAGAATGATGTTACAGATTTGCTGTTGCAGTTTGGTGTTCCGTGGATTTATCTATTAAGAAGAGACACAAGAGATTCATATTTTGCTCTGACTTAGAAGAGATTAAATGACCAATGCCACCAGCAGCAGAGCTGCTGCAGTTGGACTGGTCCCGATTGTTGGTTCATGGTTGGTGCCTCTGAGGTCTCAAAATACACAATTTTCCTGCAGCTGGGGCACTCAGAACATTTCTCACCTGTTTCTCTAAGAATTCACCCTCTACTACTGCCTTTTTCAGTATTAGGGAGGTCTCTTACCTTTGACCAGGTATTTTTGTGAATACTGGTGGAACTTAGAAAGCATTGCCCCTTGCCCAAATCCAGCTGGAAATAAGCTCACTATCAGAGACTGTTGGGAGAATCTCACCAGTTCCTTAGAAAAGAAGATAAAAAGATAGATGTTGAAGAAATTAGGAAAATGACAACAAAAAGTCTTTCTCAGCTATTAAACTTAACAGTCTACATACAGTTTAATTGCCTAGTCTGTTTTCAGTTTTGAGCATATGCTGTTGTAATCATCAAGTAAAAACAGGGTTTAGGTATGCAAGATAAGTTTGTGGATAATGTGAAGGCAAAAATGTTGAGGCATACTATACCTTGAGTATTTACATTCCTGTTTTTATAATTATCTTAATTAAAGAATAATTATTGCACTTACAGATAGGCTTATCTCTAACATGAAACTACCTGTCTACCATAATAAAAATTGGAAAACATCAAAATTGCATTTTTTTACTGTCTTTAATAGCTGTTCTGTACTTAAAATGCTGTCTTCACCACAAAGAAAACACATTGTTATATTCCCTTGGTATTCTTAATTTGTCAAAAGCACGCAGGTTGCTAAGAATGGAAGCAGGATTTCCAGAAGCACGGAATTAGCTGGCTAAGGAAAATATACTTTCATTGTATGTGAAATGAAAGACAAAACCATAAACTGCAAACACAGGGCTAGGTAAGAGCAGAAGGAAAATGAGGCAGAAATCTGTGCAGGTCCCTGTGCTCCCTGTGTGTGCCTGGGGACAGCTCCCAGGGCCCTGGGACAGGCAGAGTGAGCCAGGAGCAGCTGATCTGGTTATCAAACATTTTATCAGCTTCTCTTTCTGGCTGGCATCTGCCTCAGGACTGCCCTGCCAGGCAGAGCCAGAGCTCCTCAGCCCCTCCCTCAGAGCTGTCCTGCACATAAAGGAGTGCTTCTGTTTGGAGATAAACACCAGCAGGCAGGAGCTGACAGGGATCTGTTTTCACTGGGACTGACCTCTCTTGCAGCCACTTGACACCTCACCTGCACTAAGCCCAGATCAAAGTGGGACCAAAAGAGTGCAAGGTCTCAGGGAAGACACAGGGTTACTGAGCTGCACCGAGACCTGGCAGGGAAGCAGGTGGGACTTCAAAACAGTTCACAACCCTTAACCAGCATGTTTAAAACATGGCCTAGAAATAAAATAGGCAAGGTCTTATAAAGCTGCCAGAAGTCAGAGCGAGCCTTGCTCTCCCTGAGGCCAAGGGAAGCACTCAGCAGACGGATCAACTCTGTCCCTGGTGTATGTGCTGGTTAAACAGAGGTCGCTGCACTCAGCACCTGAGGCAACTTTTAACCCCACTTATTTTCTCAGTCTAGATATTTTTATCCTTTTATTTAAAATTTAATAGAGGAAAATGATGCACTCGTTACCCAAAGCCTCGCTGCTCAGCTGAGCCTGAGCTTCCTTCTACTTCACTCAAAACAAGCCCCTCATCACCACCACTAAACAAAACACAAACCAGGAAACCAAACAAACCCCCCCAAAAAAACCTGCTTGCTAACAACTCACAGAGATCATTTCAGCATAGCACCTTAATCTTTTAACTAATAACTGGGACAAGACAGAGAAACCACCAACTACACTGAGACCAGAGAGTTCCTACAGCTGTCCTGGAATGATTGCATAGAAGGTTGATATTTATTGCAAGATATACATTTTATTTCTGCAACTAGAGAAATTATTAATATGTCCAGTTTATGTGGTTTCAAAAAAACCCAAAAGGTAAATTCCCAAAATGCACACCTATTTTTGACTCTCAAAGGCTGTCTGTAATGCTAACATTCAGCTGAAGCCTGTGTTTACACTGCTGTCTAAGGGATGTTTCTGGGTTTTTAACATGGGGGTGTTTCCTCTGCTGCATGATTTGCAACATACTTGAGCTGCATCCCTGCTCAGGCTAGAGGGTGGAACCAAACCATCTTTAAGGTCCCTTTCAACCCAAACTGTTCCAGGATTCTGTGATATATTCTGTGACCTGAGTGCTCAAGGAGGCTTATTCATCAGACTTAAAAAAAAAAAAAAAAAAATTGTTAATTAAAAACTTTTGACTTTTACTCAGAACAAATGGACTTCCCCTCTAATTATCTGTGCCAAGATTTCACTGTAATAATGAGTAGAAATGGGGCTGCAGAATACAGAAGAAAAGTGTCCTGCACACGCAAATCTGTGAACCAGGTGCAGTCCCATTTTTGAAAGAGCTTTCTTTTGTTTCTATCCTGCCCTCCAGTGGTTTAACTGCGGGTTAACTGGAAGACAGGTCAAGGCAGTGCTAAAGAAAACCACCAATCAAAACATTATAGCCTATTTTTGTGACTGGCTACAGTATAAAAACAAGACAGGTCACAGGCTAAAATTACTCTATTTGCAAAAATCAAAATAAGGTAATTTTTTTGTCTGATAAAGTATTTCACCTGCTGAGAACAGCGTTAAAAAACCTGCATAATTCCCTCATCCACAGCACATACATGAATGGTTATTATTTCTAGTTGTACAGGGCCTTTGTTTCACTCTGACAAAGCCTAGGAGAATACTGATTTTATTCTGCAGAATAATGGGAATGGAAAGGAGATTCTTTCATAGGCAGCTAATGAGATTATTGCTCACAGCACTCAGAGCTGTGAACAAAAATCTGCCATAGCAGCATTCAGCCCACACCAGCACTCAGGATGTGGATGGGAGCTGTTCCTCTGTGTTTGACACCCTCCACACCCAAATGCTTTGCCCTAGTGCCCAAACCAAACCCAGTCAGTGCCCAAATCAAACTGGTTCCATGTGAAGAGTCCACATCCAGGTATTAATTAAGAATGTGTAAGATACAGAGACAGGACTGTGCTCCTTACCAAATAAGCACCGATTTCTGCAAAGTTCTGCTAAGCAGTAGTGAATATTGTTTTTACAGGAGCCTTTTACAGCAGTAGGGTTTTTGCACAGCCAGTGGATACCTGGTGTGAGACCAATTTCAGAATCAAATACCAAAAAGGAAGCACACACATAAGGCATGGCAACAGATGTCCCAAAAGGAGTCAGACTTCTCTTACAGTCTGGAGTGGAGCTGTTCAAAAGTGGAGGCCCCTCCAACACCACAAAAAACTATGAAAAAATATTACAACAGGTCAAAATCTGCTCTTGTTTCAGCTCCTATTTCTGAATATTTCACCTTTGATGGACTGAATTATTCAGTATTTCCCATAAGGGCACACTAGACTGGTCCAGGTGAAGCCTTGGCTGGGCACAAACACTAATCCATGAGCTCAGTTTTCCTCTCGGTGTCACCAGAATGGCTGAAACAGTAAAGGGAGTTTCTGTGATCACACACAGCTCCCTGTAAAGGGAGGGCAGCATTTGGCTCTAGCTGGGAACATTAAAACCTTTGATTGATCCTTGTGGGCCATTAGGAAATGCCACCAGTACCTGCACACCAACACAATTGTGGTTTTGGATAAACTTCTATTGTGCCCAGAAGCAGGATTGTATAAAGTACAATAAGAAATTGAGAGCTTCCATTCCTGTCCCACCACATGACACAGTTTTTTCCAAAGGGAATGTTTAAACATTCTCTATGTAATGTTTAATCGCAGGGACACAGAGAAGGGGAAGGAAAAAAGAGAATTAATAATTATATTACTATAATTAGTTATAACCACCTGTAAAATTATTCCCTTCATTTACCATAAGTGGACATGGAACGGGAGATTAGAGGCATCTTGAATAAGTGTTAATAATTGATAATAATAATCTTTATTATTGTTTTTATTATGGCAAACTTCCAAAAAGCTGTGCTAATCTTCAGTACTAGTTCCTCCAGACAATTAGAACACTGAATTAATATAATGTTAAAAAACCTAGAATCAGTGCAGTTTTCACAAACCATAAGCATTCTGTGAGTGGCAGATCCTGCACTGATTATTGTCTCCTGGTTCATTAGTGAATCTCCTCACCCATTCCATCAGAATGTCTCTGGTCCATTTCCCATCACTTGGGATTACGAAAAACAGCTTGGCACTCAGTCAAACTGGGACAGCTTTACTGATAAAGCCAGCGGGGGAAGCAAATAATTTGTCAACTCTCACAACTGCTAACCATGAGGAGCCCTGGAAATCAATCCCCGGAAGGGCTCTGGGTCTGATTCTGCCGGAGGGAGGAAAGGGCAGCACCGGGCTCAGTCACAGCTGGCTGAGGAGAGCCCTCCCCAGCAGATCTGCTGCTCACTGAGAGGAAACCTGTGAGATACTGGCTCACACTGGGGCGGGGCAGGAGGAGAAGTGAGGAGAGATTTCTTGAGCTGCACTTTCATTAGGTGAACAAGGCCCCATCCCTTCTCTGTACCCACAGAGCTGCTGCCTGTCATCAGATGGTGAAGGAGAATTTCACAGTTTCTCATCAGTGAATCTCAGTGAACTTCAGTTTCATGTCAAAGCACTTATGAAGAGCCTAGGAAGTAGCCAGGGTGCCACCTTAGGCTGCTTTTATCTGGTTCCATGTTACCATTAGACACGACTGTTGTTTTGTGCCATCTGTAGTTTTGAAAACAAAAACTCCGACCATGCATGCAATCCGTTTGCCAAATTAGCATTCAAAATTCCACGTTTTTGCTGATGGCACTCACCAAAAAGTTTATTTCATTTTTGTGGAAAAATATTTGTACCAGTGAAGTAAAAAGTCAGGCCCACCTGAACTGGCCCAACCTGTGTGCTGACAGTGCTGCCCACCTCCCCACACTAAGGTGCTAAATTCAAACACGTCCAAAGCCTGTGCCTGAGCCCTCATCTTTCTGCAAGGACGCTGGGGCAGCTGAGCTGGTGGCAGCACAGTCAGTATTGTCACAACTTGCTTATTGGCAAGGCAGGGGTTATCCCCAAGAGCTCAGTTTTATGTTTCCCCTGAATACTCATTGCGATGTTCTGATCTTTGTAGCTACATTTCTTTTCACCCAGAACTATGCAGAGAAGAAACATGAACACGAATTTAATGTGCTTTTGCTTCCCATCAGTGTCTCAGGGCTGACACTATCAGAAAGGAAGGTAAATTCTTTAGTGTGATGATGGCCTGCAGAGAAAAACAGCCTCTGTTTTGCTCAACCCCTTGGTATCTCTGACATGGATTTCATGCTTCCCAGGCCAGTGCAGATCCCGTGTTCAGGGCAGGGCCTCTGTCTGGCTAAACATTTAAGATGTTCCTGTCTCCTCTTTTGACCAGTTAATCTTTATCCCACAGGCTCATTTCTCAGCTGCTCCAGATACTTAGCCTCCCTGCCCTCGAGCTACTCAGTTGTCCCTCCAGTTTCTTTTCACCTGGGGCTGGCTCCTGAGTTTGAGGAGGCAGCAGCCAGCCCCTAAGGGTGGCCCTGGGCTGGCAGAGGGCATCCCTGCAGCACAGGGGCTCTCATCTCCAGAGGGGGAACAGAGCTGGGGCTGGGTGTGTTCCTGTTTCTCTGGCATTGCTTCCCCAGGCTGCAGCTGGGTCTGTAAATGAACATGGGCATCCTGCCCAAAGCAGACACTGCTTACCCACCAGAGGCAGGACCCACACAGCCTTTCAGCACTGAGAGCCAGCTGAATTAACTTCAGCTCTTTCACCTGGTGTTCTGGGCTCTCCGGGACCCCGCAGCTCCAGCAATGACAGCGTTACAGCGGGTTGCTCAGTACATCTTGGAAACACTCACACTGGCCAGGAGAGCAGTGCCTGCACAGAGCCATTCACTCCTTCACGTTACAATCACTGTACAAAGCACAGCTCCTTTGCCCCAAATCCTTTGTTGCAGCCCGTGCAATATATCAGAACTTATCGCCTTTGACAAAACAAAGAATCTCCTCTGCCAGCATTCTCAGCTCACAGCCAGCCAATTAATTCCCCTTCCTCCACCAGGGCAAGTACTCCAGAGTTAATACCACACTAAGGAACACCTTCTTAGGGAAACTGTTCCGTTCTGGGATGTTTAATCAGGTATTCTGAGAGGGGAGAAAATCTGAACCCGTTTTTCTCTACAAGAAAGAACATGAAATAATTAGAAGGATCACAGACATACAGTTTTATTCTTTTAGATTGAACATTCGGGGATGTGAATTACAGCAATTGTTTAGGAACCTTGCTTCTTTGGAGCTGGCTGGATGTGAGCTTCTGTCTGGAAGGTATTTAAGTGTATCTGTATGGCATGATGACTGACTAGACTCAAGACAGCTGATCTTCAGTGTGCTTGGAGAGCAGAAAAAGAGCTCTCTGCAGTTTCTTAGACATATTGTGAAAATTAAATGCTCAATCAGGTGTGAGATTGTTTTTTTCTAGCCCCTATGAGAACAAGAGACTGCAGAGGAGCCTCTCTGAGGAATAACGTAGCTGGGTGTAGAACAGCACCTGTGCTTTATTTCAGAGTAGACACATGCACTCACACCAGGAGCAATGCGAGATCCCAAAAGGATGCAGAAAGTTAGAGCCTGCAGTGAAAACTAAAACCCTAAGCTGGGGTCATGGATTCCCTGTGTGGTACAGGAGCTTAAAAGCTCCCTGTCCAAACTCAGCCAGCAACTGATTTAAACAACATATAACAGCAAAGTACAGTATAGCATCAAGACACCATACTTGAAAAAATGTCTCTTTTTGAAGAGACAGATTATATTATAGGATCAGATTATATATTTATCAGGTCATAATACAGGATCCCAAGCAGAGACTCTGTAAAGAAAAATTACTGCCATTTACCTCATGTCAGTAGAATTATTACCCACATTATATTTAGCTAACAACAAAAACGTTACAGGGCGTGAGCAGACTTTTGCAGGAACATCCTCTGGCAGCTGAATCACGGAGAGACATTGACTGTGGCCTTGGGAGGAGAAGGCTGAGGGGAGATTAGCGTTTTCCTGCGGGTGGGAGGCACCCCAGGGCCTGCCTGGCTGCTACAGCGTCATGTCCAGAGGCTGGGGACATTAATAAATGCCAGGAGGTATCACCTACTGAGGATTGGGTCAGAGTCATGGAAGGCTCATCAGAACCATAAATCACCTCTTTCCTGCCCATCTGCCCTCCTCTCCCCTTGCTCACATTCAGGAAGCACCAACACACTCGGTGCCCCCGTGCCCAGGGTGGCAAGGGCACACAGAAGATCAATTGCTCCTTCCTCTGGAAGGGGCAGTGCAGGCTCAGCCAGCCCTCAGTGGGATTGCCATCCTCATCTGCAGTGCACATGCACAGCTGGGCTGACCTGTACTGAGCTGAGGAGAGGTGATATGTGAGATAGAAACAAATGTCAGCGGGTTCAGCAGTCCTAATTACACAACTGAAAAGATGCAGTTCTTTCCTACTCAGTCAGGATCAAAGAGAAGCCATTCTTGGGGGTGGGAGTTCTGTGCTTCTCCTTCTTACCTTTTTTTTTTTTTAATTAGGAAATTAAAGGTGTTCCTCATGCTTTCAAATATTTGGTTATTCCTGGCTGAGCATCATGGCAATAACTGCATTCCTGTCTCACAGAGTGAGATGATGTGCCCACATCTCCAGCCACTGTGTCCCTTCCCAGAGCCTTGGTGTGAACCGAGGGGTCCCAGGACACGTCAGAGCTCCTGAGGGACACCAGGTGACCCCGTGGGTGCATTCAGGAGAGGGCACAGCTCAGCGTGCTGAGCTCAGGGCTGTGCACAGGCTGTCTGTGGAGCTCAGCAGCTCTGCAGCACAGCCCTGCTCAGCTCCTGCCACAGGAGAAGCAATCACTCAAATGGGCAGGGATCCCTCCTTGGAGCAGCATTCACACCGTGTGTGACTGGAGTAACACCAGTGGGGATGTACACACACCCCGAGGGAGGGGAACGGAGCTGCTGCTAAAACAAAGAAAAGCAGCCTGTGTCAGAGTCCCACATCTGCAAGAAAACTCCCTTCCTGTCCTCTGCAATCAGCTGAGAGAGCTGGTGCTGCTGTTCCAGCTCAAGAGCCACTCACAGCGGCACATCAGCCTGGGTCCTTTCTAAAGGAATGTTTTCTCAGCAACAGAAGGAAATGTGTACCTTGGTCTTCAGCAAAAGGAGAAACTGCTCTCAGCTGAGAGTGGCCCTACACACGGAGGGGATCTGCCTTTGCTGCCAGATGGAATGCTGCACTGTAGAGCCCTCCAAGGAACCAGCTCCTCGTGTCCCCAGGCAGGGCTCTGGAGCCTGGAAATGCTCAGGGTTAAGTGAAGGCTTGGGCAAGATCCCAGTGACAACATCCAGCTTCCCCAGGAGCAACTGGCTCCCATTGTTTCCTAGTGGCATTTTCCACTTGCTTCCCAAGTGTTTATGTGTCTTGTAGCCTCGGGCTCTTCAGGATGGCCCGGCCATAGAGAAGGCTCCCCAGGAAGCCCCAGAGCCTGGAGGGTGACAGAGACAATGGCTCTGGAGCCAAGATAGCAGGGCCTGAACAGCTCACAGTCTGCCTGCAATTAAGATAATTCCTAAGCAAATAAACACATCCAGCCTGGAGGGCTTGGGCCGTGCCTGCCTGAGAGGAGCTGTCAAGACAGGGAACCTGAAAGAAAGATTTGGGGTGCAGCTGGACAGATGGAAGAGGCTCCTTTGGCTCCCTGGATTCATGAAGGCTTTTTTCCCTGGCAGAAATTCACATTCCAGTGCCACGGGCAGGGACACCTTGCACTATCCCAGGCTGCTCCAAGCCCCAGTGTCCAACCTGGCCTTGGACACTGCCAGGGACCCAGGGGTGGCCACAGCTTCTCTGGGAAGCTGTGCCAAGGCCTCCCACAGGGAACAATTTCTTCCTAATACTCAACCTAAACCTACCTGTCAGTTTGAAGCAGTTCCACCTTGTCCTATCACTTCAGGCCCCTGGGCAAAGTCTCTGTCCCTTTCTTGCAGGCTCCCTTCAGGTGCTGGAAGATCACAATTAGGTCACCCCAAAGACTTCTCCTCTCCAGGCATCTTCCAGGAGCTCCTGACTCCTCATAACCAGCTCTAAATGTGGAGCACACACACAATTATCACACTGGGTGCAAGGTGTGTGGAGGTGAGGCTAAATTGCCATCACCTGAAAGGCTCTGAAAGCACCAACACTGCCATAAGAACCCAAACTCCACTGTCATTGCTGCTCTGGGTTACTTCAAATCGTTTTAAGCTGAATGATTGGCTACTCTGTTCTCAGCTCTCAGCTCTCAGCCTCATACAAAGGCTTTGAAAACTCTGACAGTGGTTTTTTTTTTACCTCTTGGATACAGAATCTTTTACCTGCATTAAGAGTTCTGTTTGCTGCTCTTAATGCATGATGGATTTTATGAACTACTTAAAGCCTTCTTGATCTTTCCTTAATGAGAGCACAGCCACTGGGAGAAGGTTGGTTCCCCCCCAAAACGAGTGGCTTTAATTCTCTAACTCAGCATCACTTTGGGGAACATGACAAAAGCAAACAGACCTGGATGGTCTACATTCCTCACCTTCCATTTTTCATAGACAGCTAGGAAGATCCACTCACTTTGTTCTCCAGGCTGCAAGCTCTGCCTTTCTCCTGCACACACAAGTTAAATTATGGTACTATATACTACAGGATATGTATGGTATCTATATGATAGGGTATCTATGGTTTCTACGTATCATATACATATTTGGTTTCATATTTCTCTAGAATTTTGTTCCTTGTGTACTCAGCTTGCATTTATCCATTGAGATAACCATTTCCCTTATGTAATAGGTCCTGGAACTCTCACTGTGGTCAAAGGCAAGAAGACAATAATATTTCCACAAACTGAGATTTTTCCAACTGTGCGAGCTTCTGCTGGGAACAGGTGAGCCAGAGCTTCCCTCTGGTTTTTCACCCACATTGCAAGGCAGTTGTGACCAACCCAGCCTGAAACAGCCCAGGACTGACCCACACTGCTTTTCCCCTCGTGGCTTCTTGCCAGAGCTGCTGAACCCTCTGATTACAAAAAGGGCAAGAAATGGGTGTTCTTTGGGTGGACCCCACAATGCTGGAAATGGTTCTTTATCTTGGCCCACACAACTGAAATTGTTGCCCTGCTGTGCATAGTGGGAATGAGAAGGTTTGAAGCAGGTCCAGTTCTGCTTCCCCCGAAGACCCAGAGCAAAAAGGCCTGAAGGGCCCTTGAGCTGTCATCATTCACCCACTCCAGCCAGGCTGGGCAGTGGCACTGTGTGAGATCAGGTCTGGGAGGGCAGGGAGGCCCTGGCAGGCTGGGTTTGTGCAAGGGGGCACTGGCAGTCAGAGCAGAGCCCAGCCCCTCTCCCAGGTCAGTTTGCTGCTCCCAAGCCTGAGACAGCATTAACAACCCAAGCAGCAGCAGCAGCAGCAAGGATCTGTTTGTGCTGCTACTGCCAAGCAGACACTCTGCACTGGCAGCCTGGGATAGCTTTGAACTTGTATCACTTTAAACACAAATGGTTTTTTTCACTTGGCATGGAGCTGGGCCAGTTGCACAAATGCTGAATCCTGGGGTACATCCAGCAGCGTGTCAGGCTTAGCTTGGCTCTGAGCGACTCCTGAGGCCTCTGGCGTGCCCAGATGTAATCTGCCTTGTCCTGGAGGTGCCGCTCACAGGTCACATCTCGTGCGTAACACGAGGTGACAGCTCGAAGGAAGCAGGACACATCACTTATCCCGAATCAGCGGATTCAGTTTTTAAAGTTTATAGTGAAAGTTTCCTTTAGAAATACCTCCTTTTTCCCCTCACTATTTTCATTTGTTAATGAAAAATATTATGTGCTAGGGTCAACAGTGTACTTGGCACATGTCTGTCCCAAGGAAAAGAATGAAGCAAGCAATCACACACGTGGCCTCTCAGCAGGGAAAATACCAGATTGCAGCCCAATTCTGACAAGACCTATGTGGCCATGTGGCCATGTTCCTTTCAGTATTCTCTGTGGCCAGACTCGTTTATCCTAAATGTAGACTGCCTGGAGTCAGCACTAAAGTGCTGCAATATGGCTGAGGTTGAGGAGCACTCCAGAGCCACCAAAGGCCTCAGTCTAAGGCAGGGTGTTGTGGTAGCTCTGGGGACACCTCACACTGAAGGAATGCATCCCTTCCACTGATGGGACCCAGCACACCACGCTGAGGAGGGGCAGCACTGCCCTGGACTGAGGGGACACCCTGCACTGGGGAGGGGACACCCCCCACACTGAGGGGGACACAGGGCCCTGCACTGTGGGGACACTCCATGCTGAGGAGGGGACACTCCCTCACACTGAGGGG
>JAOTQP010000619.1:923376-950929 GCA_026413545.1 Cichladusa arquata
GTCCTTGAAGCCTCTGAAAACTGTCTCCTGCAATCTCTCATCGCCAAATTCAGGGAAAAACCAGGATTTAAACCACCTGAATGTCCCCCTGAGGTGATCTCGGGTCTAAGAGAAACCTCGGGGCGCGGACAGTGTAATCATGTTTTTAAATGGCCTTCATCATTATTTATGTCAGCATCTTCCAGATGTGATTCAGGCAATGATAGGAGCACATGTCATTTGTGTCTCTGTTCCTCTCTCAAGGGGAAAATTAAGTTATGATTAAAGCTGTGCCTTCCCCCAGCCCATCCACTCCAATGGAGCTCTGCATCAACGAGCTGTTGGGAACCTGTGGAAAACTCTTTCTCAGTGTTATAAATAAGAAACAAAAGTCTCGATATTCAGCAAAATTTAGATTGCTTTATTTTATATAGATGGAGCAATGCAGCGCTGGGAAAATGTTCCACTGAACTTTGGTTTGCAGCTCCTTTTTATAGTATGGTTTCCTTGTAGTAATCAATAATTGTTATTTTTTTGTTGTCCTAATTTTGCCAGGTAAGTAGTGGTGGTCAAAACATCTGTGGGACCTCTGGACGACGTGAAGTCTCTAGACAATTTGTCAAGTCTCATAAATAACCATCTGGTAGACAAGGAGTGGCAGAAGTCAGGAAGTCTGGTCTCAGTAGATAGGCTGCAATTGATTACACAAAGGCAGGAAATCTGATTTTGCAAAATCTGTTGGGCTGTGTGAAAGCCTTAGTTTGCAAACATAATATTTGTAACATTTAAAATTTAGATTTTAAAACAGAATGATTTAATCATGTATTTTCCTTTCTTTAGTGTCATGCTTCATTTCAGACCTCAGTATTCTGGTTTATACAAACCCCAATACTTTCATGATTAACACGAATGTTTTATCAATTATCACACTCAAGAATATTGTCTTTTCCCCAGCAAGCATGACTTTCAAAGTCATTGAGGTTGGGTGTTTTGTTGTTTCTTTGCTTTTAGAGCTCCCTGAGTCAGCAGGAGGTGCTGGTGGCACCCAGCACAACTGCAGGTTTGTGGCACCTGAGAACAAACTCAGCCTCAGCCACCAGCACCATCCCTAGTTCTGCTGTGGGAAATCCTTTGGAGACAGGAACCAACACAAGTGGGGTTTACTCAGACTCCAGGAATGACAGTGCTCCACCTCAAGTGTCCTTCATCAAAGATTGTCAGCTTTTTTCCCATACTGAAAGCATTCCACACACATTTTCCTGCTGACTATCAGTGCTGGGGAGGATCTATCACCTTCTATGGTGCATCTGGCTGCAACCAGTAACTTTCCAATCAGAGTAAGCCAAAATCCCTCCCTGGAGTGGAGCCCAGGGGAGTTTGTGCTGTTGTCAGGAGCCCTCACTGACAGAGAAAGGCATCTCCTCCCTCCCATTCCCTCAAGGCATTTATGTCCCATTTTTGGATGTATTTTCCTTACATTAGATCAACTGGTGTTACTAATATGTTTCACAACTCCTTTCTAGTAATGGTCACACAGAGGAGAGTTTAGTGGTCTGCACACTGGAGTCTTATTTGTGAATAAAATTAGATTTTACATCTGCCCCCTCCACCCTTCCCCAGAAAGGACTGCATTCCATACTTGTTCTGTTGGGGAAAGCTCTGATTCCTTCAGATGGCCCTTTCCATAGTCAGTGCTTCTCTTCATAAACTTGAGATTTCCTCAGGAGATTGAATACAGACTATTAGCAATGAACCAAATCTCATGAACTGTGCAGGGCAATTAGCCCTCAGCACAGGAACCCCCTGTGCTCCCGTGGAGGAGTGCGGCCTGAGGCCCAAAAGGATCTAAAACAGATCCTTATCCAGAGACAGAGCTTCCAAATAAGTCCCCTTATAGTTGGTGAGAAGAGAGCTGCCCCCATTGTGTTCAGGTTCTTCATGTTAATAGCCTGAACCCCATTGGTCTCCTTCTCTTCTTTTGGTTCCTGGGCCCTCAGACTGTTTGCTCTGTTGCTCTATCCCACCCCTGCCATCCCCATATAAATCCCCATTTCTCCCTAGTTCGGGGCAGCTCTCATCCCTGGCACCCTTCACAGAGTGGCCTCCTATAATAAAGGCTCTGCTTCCGGTCCTGTCCTTTATCCCTGTGCCACCTGGAGTGACTTCACAGGAGAGCTAGAAATCACTGCAGCTGCAGTCACAAGAGCTGCAGTCACTGGAGCTGAAATCACTAGAGCTAGAAATCACTAGAGCTGCAGTCACTACAGCTGAAATCACTGGAGCTGAAATCACTAGAGCTGAAGTCACTGGAGCTAGAAATCACTAGAGCTAGAAATCACTAGAGCTGCAGTCACTAGAGCTGAATCACTGGAGCTAGAAATCACTAGAGCTGCAGTCACTAGAGCTGCAGTCACTAGAGCTAGAAATCACTAGAGCTAGAAATCACTAGAGCTGCAGTCACTAGAGCTGAATCACTAGAGCTAGAAATCACTAGAGCTGGTATCACTAGAGCTGAAATCACTTGCCTATAAGGGCGAGTGCCCCTGAGGACGTCCCTTCTGGATGCTGCTCCAGGAAGGTCATGGCACCCCGGGAAGAACATCCACTGGACCCCCAGACTGCAGCAATGAACCCTGCACAGAACCAATTTCATTTCTCACACGTTCTGGGCTCACTAACCTGACCCAGGGTCACCTGTAAGCACAAGGAATCTCACCTGAGACCAATTCTTTACCTAGAGTGAGCCCAGGGTTTGTGTCCCTTGGGGCTGGCCTCAGTCTGAGATCAGAGACTCAGACTGAGATCAGACACTGCTGCAGGCCAGCACCAGCACCAGCAGTTCAGCTCCTCCATGCCATCCCCAAGGCACTTCCCATGTTCCAAGGAGCTCAAAGTCCTGCTGTGCATTTATGCACTGAACACAATTCTTGGCTGCCACACAGGAACTCGCTGATGTGCAAAGGCTCTGGTCCCACCCCTCCCATCATAGCGTGTAGGGCAGGCACCACAGTGGCATCCTCTTCCTTTCCAACCCCAACTAAAAAGGGAAAATTCACTGCAGATGTTGTCATCTTTAACTCCCAACTAACAGGAGCCCCAGCTTATGGGAAGAGAGTGTATATGAGAAAGAACTGTGCTTTTGAAAACAAAAGGCTCGAGTTTGTGACTTCAGCTTCACATCACTGAAACCAGATATAATTAAATCCTGCTCTTCAGTAGCCACTTCAAAATGAATGTCCCTGTGATGCAGAGAAAACCAGAAGTGTGAAGACACTTTGTATTTGACCTCAAAATCTATTTTTACTCCAGAATCCTAATTCTCCACAGCTGGAACTTTCTTCTCCCCCGGCATGGGTGGGAGCGATGGAAAGACAAAGCCAAAAAAAGGCAAATGAATGGGAAAAACATCTCCCTAGGTGTGAGGCCGGTCTGCAGAAGGACACAGAGGGACACAGAAGGACAATGTGTGTGTGCCTCCCATGGCAAGAGTGTGCCAAAGGTATTGGTGTGCCAGGAGCTGCCCAAGGGAACAGGGCTGGAGCGGGCTCAGCCCTTCCCTTGCTTTCCAAGATGCCCTCAGCTGACAGAGGCACTGGGACCTTTGCACAAGAGGCTCTCATGCTCTGAAGTTGAAGAGATACTGCAGAATGGCCCTTATTACAGCTTTTTACCATAAAATCAGTCTGAAATTTACTTCTGTCCTAAATCTGTTGTAATTGATGTAACTGACTGAATAACTTACAGAGAAATAACAGAGAATGAAGGTCTGCCTGGGATATCTTGGAAGAAATGTAAAAATTGGGGCCCATTAACAGCTCCCTCCCCTGCTCTGGTCCCCCAGTGTGAGGGAAGGAGCAAGACCCAGGCTGAGCCATCCAAAGCCTTTCCTACTTCAGGCTCACACAGGAACGCTGGCATGGGCTGGCCAGTGCCTGCAGTGACCCACAGACACGCATTTACACACAAAGAGATTGCCAACAATTCCCTGCTCCAGAAATGGAACCATTTAAAATACAAGGTAAAAACAACCTTCTCCCTCCTGTCCTGCTATTTCAACTCTGTTATATACATTCCAGTCCAAACCTGATGCTTCTCTCTGGAATAGACCCACTCAAATTTCCAGCAAACACACAGAGGAACATTTCTTCTTCTTTCCAACGGCTCATTTGGTCTTGCTCAGTCTCTGGGATCACTGGATCTCCCAAGGAATACCACAGCAGAGTGCAGAGAGGTCAGATTTTATCAAGGCAGGAGCAAGTAGAGCTGAGCAGAGCAGGCCTTGCTCAGGCAGGTCACAGCAAGGCCATTTCCATCCTGGGGAACACACCAATCATCTGAGTTTTTGCACTTACAGAACAGACGCCCCAAGTCAGCTGTAATTCTTTATGAGGTTTGCAGCTGTTGTCTTCCTCCTGAGTTTATCAGCTTGCACAGCTCTTGTGTAGCTGTTACTAATTCACCTCAACCAGGCAAGGGGTGGGGTGGCCACAAGGGACCAAAGGGAATTAATGAAACCTGTTTAAAAGAAATGAAAAAGGAATACAGCCCAGGCCTGAACTCTTTCCACGGAGACCTCCTGTGTATGTGGACACACACACACACAGGTTATCCAGCCAAATAAAGTGGAAGGAGCGTTCCTGGACAGAGTAAAGGGTGCAGTGCTGACTGCTCCTGCTCCCCCTTGAACTGACAGGGACTGGAAAAAGGCAAAACCCTCCTCTGGTTCATCTGGAAGCAGAAGAATGTGAAATTATCTCCTGAAATCCTTCCTCTTGCTTTTACCAGTTGCATTGAGCAACCCTTTCCAACCTTTCCTAACCACAGATGAAGACAGCCTTCTTCCTAGCAGAGCACTTTCCTCCTAATAGTATGCAAAGCCTTCCCTAAAACTTTCTTCATCAATTACCTGTCTAGAAAATGAAGAGTCGGTGCTAGAAACTGCCAGATCCTTACTATGATTGACTGTGGCTGGTTTTAGTCAGCAAAAGGTCTCCCAGTAACAAATGACTTGTCCATTTGTTCTCTGACAAGACGCATAGTCGAGGCCTGGGTATCATTTGTGCTCAATCAAATCCTAATGCTGATGGAAAACTTCAGGTTTTGGTGGTTCTTGACGTGCTCCAGTGGGGCTTGGAGAAATGTGTCACCCCTGAACGTGTGCAGGATGGATCTGGAAGGCCTGGAGCTGTAAGATAGGAATTAACTGGAATGACAAATTGCACAAACATGTGTTTCTCAGTTGGCACTTCCCTGTTACACGCTTTCAAAACCTATGTTACCTATGGAAAACAAAAGATAGATGGAAGATCTTTTACTAAATGGTTTTTATAGGAAAAAAAACAGAGAAGTTTGATGTATGCAAGCTCACAGATAGTCCTTGTTTTATAGCTGAGGAACATAAATAATTTTTCCCTGCTAATGGGATTTTATGATCTGAGATACAGAAAGATTTGCCCTTTATTTTAATAAAAGGACGTCCAAATTAAAGGAGTGACTTGAAGTAGTAGAGATTGGCCTGGGGATATAGTGAATACAGCACATTAACTCTCACCATATAGGTGATGTTTACAAGATTTTGAGATGCAATTTTTACAATATAATGAAACTTGAATATGGCATAAAAATGTGCTAGATTTAATTTCCCCATTTTTTTTGTGTACACATTGATCAAAACAAGATTGACTGTAGAAAAGAACAGGTTATTGTTTTGCCAAGAAAGGTTGGATCAGATGATCCTTGAGATCCCATCCAACCTGGGATTCTTGGATTATTAAAACTGCAGAGAAATAAACATCTGTATCTTACAGCTATGTTTTTCCTTTAAAACATTTTGCAGAATACTTACAGCTGGAACAAAGGAAGCTCAGAAAATTGTAACACTGGAGCTTTTCGGGGAAGGAAAAAAGAAGAAAACAGCCACAAAGAAGTTCTGATACTAATTTCTAATTTCTAATAAATACTTTGATTATATTATGCTTTGCCAGATCTGGCCTCCAACTTTGGACTTCATCCAGTTCCTTGAAGAACAAGAGGAAATCGAGCTCAAAACTGTGCTCTTTTCTAAATGGCAAAATACAACCCACCGATTTCACTGGCATTTTTCTCTGCATCATTTGGCAACACCACTGGAGGCATCTTCCTAAAGCAGAGAAGCAACTCCCCTTTTTGTCTATTTAAAATTTCAAGTTATTGCTCAGGGACATGCCCAAACTTTAAAATAAGGAGCAGTAACTATGATTTCACTATTTCTACTTGGACATTCCTTTAAGAATTACAAAGCTTCAACTCTGTACTTATAAATTACAGAAAATACATAGAGGAACACCAACACCTTTAAAGACAACTACTAAAAATGGCAATGTGAGCTTTTACCTTAGAGTGTAACATTCTGGTAAGGCCTTGGTCTTGCAAATACTCAGCACATGAGCACTCCTACTAAAGCAAGATTCATCCATAGGCTTTTTCACTGGTGGAGTTTTCTTTTATTTATATATATATATTAAGGCAACAAATTATGAAAGTTGGAAGGAGGAAAATAACCCAGGAGCAGGAGGTGGGGTCACCATCAGTGCCCACGGATGGCCTTGACTCAGCACTTCAGCAGAGACACTCCAGTGAGGCCAAGCCAGAACTTTGTGTCAAAAAAGAGAAATAATTCCATGTTTTTTCCCAGTACTCCCACATGAACACCTGCCCTCTCTAGTGCAATACCCTGCAGACGTGACTACACCTAAAAATCATTGCTAAGAAAAGGTTGCAGCATTTTTCACAAGGTCTGTACTGCCTTTCTAACCCTTCCTTTGTTTGTTGGCAGATGATGATGTACAGAATTGCATAAGAAAACAGAACATAAAAAGATAAAAATTAACTTAATTTACACAACCAATAAGAAAGTTTAAAGCAATGATAGAAAAATAATATAAAGGCTAGATACATTAAATGCCAGTTCAACGGTATTAAGCTTTGGTAGAACACTTAAAGAGCATAGCACCAATAAAATCCAACGTCAGCACAGGCTTCAGTAGGCATGAGCTGTGATGAAAATGTAGATTTTGGCAAGAAAAGTGGTGTAGGTTCCCTGCCGCCAGAGTTTCATTTCCACATCCAGGAGGAAGTCTCTGGGCTCCCTGACCTGGCGCTGCAGGTAGACGATGCCGGTGTAGGCGTTGAGCCGGCGGGTGCTGAAGAAGCCCTCCTCATTGCCCTGGGTGATGGTGAGCACGATGCTGTCCCCGGCGTAGGCGGGCGAGGGCCCGATGCGGAAGATGTGGGCTGGCACCACGATGTTGGTCTGGAAGTTGAGCTGGTAGTAGGTGATGCGCACCGGGGTGTTCTGGCACTCCAGGTAGTTGAAGCAGCTGATGCGTTCACACCTCCTGGGAAAGAGGCGGGAGGCAATTCAGAGGCCACGGAGCAGCGGGAAAAGCATAAAAACCTCGGGGTATTGCAAAGGATCAGACAGATTCCTCAGGGTTTTAGCTTTTCTATTTTTCATTTATCTGTAATTCTGCAGCTCTTTAGTGTACTCCACACACAGTGTCAGCTGCTGCTTTCCCATTCCGGTCAGACACAACAATTCCTCCCTAGGCCTGGGAATCAAGCTCACCTCACTGCCTCAGGCCCCGAGAGATGGAAACAAAAGTGAGCTGGGGGGAGCAAACTTAGGGCAAATGACTTCATTACCTGGAGCTGAAATTGGAGGATTAACCCCCAATATGCAAATGGATCAAACTTATCAAAAGTGTGAAAACCCCTGACCCATGGTCCATTTTTGGGTGTAGCCCCTGGGGGACTTTGTCTGCCCTTTATTTACCTGAAGGCCCTTCAATAAATAGATTTAATTTTGTCTGGCCTCTGTTTTTAGGTAGTCCTAGGACAAACCGCAGCCCTGAAGCTCAGCGTGTGATCAGCCTGTTCTGTCCTCCCAGTGCCCACAAACACTTCTGAGTGTGTAACAGAGCAGTGCAGCCTGAGGAGAGAACATTTCTGAGTGTGTAACTCACAGAGCAGTGCAGCCTGAGGAGAGAACATTTCTGAGTATGTAACAGAGCAGTGCAGCCTGAGAACATTTCTGAGTGTGTAACAGAGCTGTGCAGCCTGAGGAGAGAACATTTCTGAGTGTGTAACAGAGCAGTGCAGCCTGAGGAGAGAACATTTCTGAGTGTGTAACTCACAGAGCAGTGCAACCTGAGGCAGAGAGCATTTCTGAGTGTGTAACTCACAGAGCAGTGCAGCCTGAGGAGAGAACATTTCTGAGTGTGCAACAGAGCAGTGCAGCCTGAGGAGAGAACATTTCTGAGTGTGCAACAGAGCAGTGCAGCCTGAGGCAGAGAGCATTTCTGAGTGTGTAACTCACAGAGCTGTGCAGCCTGAGAGAACATTTCTGAGTGTGTAACTCACAGAGCAGTGCAGCCTGAGGCAGATTACATTTCTGAGTGTGTAACAGAGCTGTGCAGCCTGAGGCACAGAACATTTCTGAGTGTGCAACTCACAGAGCAGTGCAGCCTGAGGCACAGAACATTTCTGAGTGTGCAACTCACAGAGCAGTGCAGCCTGAGGAGAGAACATTTCTGAGTATGTAACAGAGCTGTGCAGCCTGAGGCACAGAACATTTCTGAGTGTGTAACTCACAGAGCAGTGCAGCCTGAGGCACAGAACATTTCTGAGTGTGTAACAGAGCTGTGCAGCCTGAGAGAACATTTCTGAGTATGTAACAGAGCAGTGCAGCCTGAGGCAGAGAGCATTTCTGAGTGTGTAACTCACAGAGCAGTGCAGCCTGAGGTAGATTACATTTCTGAGTATGTAACTCACAGAGCAGTGCAGCCTGAGGCACAGAACAATTCTGAGTGTGTAACAGAGCAGTGCAGGCTGAGGTAGATTACATTTCTGAGTGTGTAACTCAGAGAGCAGTGCAGCCTGAGGAGAGAACATTTCTGAGTGTGTAACAAAGCACAGGCGTGGGGATCTGTGTGGGGAAGCTTCACCAGGAACAGCCAGAGCCAGGCTGAAACGGCACTGAGCAGGGAAGGGGAGCCAGGGGTTCATCACTGACAGGGCTGGGGCACTGCTCCAAGGAAATAAGAATGAGACCCCTTGGAAAGGTACCTAAAACACAGGAGTGGGAAAACTGGCAAAGCTGCTCAGTTCTGTAAGGCAGGAAAGTATGTTTTAAGCCATAAGCAACTAAATATGGATTCCCAAAGCACTGGCAGCCACCAAGGCAGGAAATGGGTAGGGAGATTTTGGGGCTCCCGAGCCCCAGCTGCTGAGGAGCTGGGGATGTGCCATTCCCAGAACCCTGTGGCCTGGCAAGCTCAGTATCCTGCTCCCCTTCAACACTCCCTGAGGAACTGCAATCTGAATATTAAACAGGGAGCCTCAAATCCACTGTAAAAGTGGAGCACTGAGTGGCCTGGCTGCTCCTACTCTGATACAAACAGCACAGAAGATCTTACTTTAAAACTTAATTATAAACAGAGGCATTTCAGAGCTGCAAGGAGAGCTGCAGGCTCTGATCTCTGCTGCTCCTGCAGCAGCTAGAGGGCAAACGGGCTCAAGGGCTTGTGAGAACAAAGGATAACCAGACACAAACTCTGCGTGGGGAAGGTCTGTGAGCTCCAGGTGCCAAGGCAGCTTCTCAGAGCTCTGAGCACCCACACCCACCCACAAACTAAGCACCATGTAACAACAGAGGCACTGGGCTGGCTCTGGTGCTGCCCCAAGGCCATACTCACATGTCAGACACCTTCCTGTAGTTGGAAGGGCACTCGAAGGACAGGCAGCGGAAGCTGCCCTGGATGTTGTAGCAAGTCTCTGCAGCTGAACAGTTGTGGGTTCCTATTGCACATTCATCAATATCTAAGAAGAAACACAAGAAAAAGATGTTCTAAGTTCAAAAGTAAAAACTGATTCCTAGTATTTTTCAGGAATAAACAAACCCACACTAAAAGCCAGCAGGACCTTCTCACTGACTTTTTGAGACTGGAGAAAGCTGGGCTGTGCCAAAAGAATGCATCTGTGCATGAAGGTAGCTCTGGATTAAAACAGAGCAACTAAAATAAATCTGGAGTTAAAGTAAGCAAGTGCAAAGTGGTTGCTGCTGTTCTACAGGATCCAGGAGATGTGAGACATGGGAACTTGGAACAACACTTCAGAACAAGGCACACAGTTTTGAAAACCTAAATACAAATATCTCCCCACAATAATGAGATGTAATTACAGAAGACATAATGAAGAGCACTTAAAGCTCAAAGACACTTTATGGCCCAGAGCATAAACATGGTTACCTAAATAACATACCCACAAGCCCAAGCCATGGGCCTGACAATGCTGAAAACCAGATGCAGGGACAAGGATCCAGCCTGAGCAGAAAGCATTGGCAGGGCCCTCACAGTCACACTGTGCTCCCAAATGTCTAGACAATGCATGGAGACTTTAAAATGAAATAAATTCTAACAGATGAGGCATGTGGACTGTGTAGGGCCCTGCAGCTCTGCCAATTGTCACAGAGCAGAGCCTCTTTGAGGGAAACCATAGCCTTCCACTCCCTTCATTCCCCTGGGATGAGAACTGATCTCACACACCGAACCGGCTGCTTTAAAAGTCTTGCAAAGAAAAGTATACAATAGGAAATAGGAGAGAATCAAAGTCAAGTAAATCCCTTGCTGATTCTCAGCAGTGCCCGTAGGTGAAAAGAAAATTTCTTCCATATTGCAATCATTGTCATGAAAGCACTCCCTGCACCACTTTGGCTGAGCTGCAAAATACCACAGGCAGTTTCTGCAAAAAAGATCCATATGTTGAGACATTACTCCATGAGATACAACTCATCTTTTGAAAAAAGGGTACAAGGAACATTCCACCAGTAACTCTTCAGAACTGGTCAGAGGATGATGAGTAACTGGAGCTAGATCTTTAGCTGGGGGAAACCAAGATCATTTCCCTGCACTCAACAGAGCCAACACCAACTCAGCCTTCCTCCGACCACGTTTTCAGACACACCTCAGTATCTGCCCAGACTTGTAACTACAGACCTGCAGAACTCCAAACAAGGGGATGCATCCAGGGGAGTTACAGCTGCAGTTTTCTAAAGGTGAATTTTACCTAAGAATTTAAGTGCATGTGGATATTACTGCAATCATACTTAAAAACATATTTTAAAATATTTTAAAATGTTTTAAAAGGATTTTAGCTGTCATTTAATCTGCTTCACTGCTCCACAATCAAGATTAAGTATGCTCATGCTGCTCATGATTTACACAGAGCAAATTCACTGTCATTAGCATTCAGAATTCAAGCACAGGAGATATATAACTGAAGTCCCATGAACGGTTCCTGAAAGAGCAAGGGCAGGAAATGCCTGGCAGTTGGTGTAAGGATTGTAGGAATGTGCAGAGTACTAAAGATAATCAGATCCTCCATCAGGTTACACAGGCAGTGCATCCTTTGAAAAGGGGGGTTCAGCTCAGAACCACACAGCTGCACACCAGATGAAAACCACCAGACTCCCAGAAGACATCTCCACGATTCTGAAGAAAAGGGGTGTGTGAGGGGAGAGTACTTGTCATTTCACTAACATTTATTAATGCCAGCAGGGTTAGGCTTAGGTGACACTGCTGGATGGCCAAGTTCCAATTACGGCTCCAACATTTAATCTCCCAGTTTTCTGGAGGAGAAAACTGTAACTCATGAAAGAAGCCACAGATTTCTACATCTGGCACATCTGAAATCCCTGACACCGAGTGCTGCACCAAGGTGCACACACACCTCACATGAGTAATCCAGTGCCTCAGTTTGAAGGATGAAGTGGGCGCCTTGGGAATTCATTTAAGCAATTAGCTCATGCTGACAGCTGAGCTGCCACAGCACTTTCTTCTAACACAGAAAAACTGACTTTGCAGATACCAATATCTGGCAACTTTATCGAAGACTGCCTTTTGAACAGTGACTGACACAAACTACTGAGACTTGACTGAGCAACTGCAATGGCTGACTGGTTCCAAGGGTATTGATGGCCCAGCCCCCAGGTGCTGTCACCTCTGCAGGTCCTGCCGTTGGCTGCCATGGTGTAGCCCTGCTCAGGACAGGCACACTGGTAGCTGCCAGGGACGTTGAGGCAGCGGAAGGTGCAGAGGATGCCGGCGCTCTGCGTGCACTCGTCAATATCTGCGGGAAGAACAGAGTCAAACAAAGCAAAACAAAACACAGATCTGCAAAGGGAGGCTGCAGGACACCAGGAAACTCTCACCTGACACATTTATAATACATTGCTAAACGTGAGGGCAACCATGGAGGTCTGGCACTGCTCTGGTGCTTTCTGAAATGCTGAACACAGGCCTGCTCCCAGAAATACTGGCTGCAAGTAGTACATATGGGAAGGAATAATGAGGGTGGGGCACATCTGAGTTTGAAATACTCTCTCTCTGGTGCTTCTGTAATTGAGAGAATCATAGAATCACTGACTGGTTTAGGCTGGAAGGGAGCTTAAAGCTCCTTCCCCCCACTGCCATGGGGAGGAACACCTTCCACGAGACCAGGCTGAACCTGGCTTTGAACACTCCAGGGATGTGGAATCTCTCTGGACAAACTGTGCCAGGTCCTCACTACCCTTTCACTAATGAGTTTTTCTAGGAATTCCTGCCAGGCTTCCCTGTGCTAGGAAGGGTGTTGGCTTCTTCACCATTCCTTAGACAGAGACTCTCCAGTGTGTCAGTGCTGGTAACTTCAGCTAAAAAGGTAAAACCCTTCCTTTCTCCACTATGATCCCTCTGCTCCTCATTCACCATGAGCAGCAGGCAGAGCAAACCTTCACTCAGCAATGCAGGTGCTCATTGATGCAATACAGGAATATCTTCCCACCCAATTTCTTCAGTCATAAGTTCTGCCCCCACGATGCCATTACAGAACAACCTCCCTGGCTGTGCAGCTCCACAGGTGTGCTCCACCCACTGAACTGCACTGTCCAGTAGCTGGAGGGACCTTTTGCAGCCTCTGTGGCAGCTGTAACTCACAACCATCCTCAGGCAACACCTGCAGCATCAGGGGCTGCTGAGGGTCAGAGAGCTCTTCTGCAGAGGATCAACACACACCCTGACCTGGTGAGGCAGCACCTTACCTTTACAGGAATGCCCATCTTCTGCCAGCTGGAAGCCTTGCCTGCAGTAGCACTGGTAGGAACCATAAACATTGGCACACTCCTGGCTGCAGGGACTGTTATCACATTCATTCACATCTGCATCCAAAAACAAATGCACAGAGATGGCCATAGTGCTTCAGAACAGTTTCTTCCACCTTTCCTGCCCCTGAAAACCTCTACCTCCCAGTCAGAGCGAGGAAGGACTAATTTGTCCCTATTTTTTCTTCTCCCTAGGCAGAATGCCAAGAAGCCTGAGCATGTCTGTTGCACCTGAATTTCATTTCTCCATATGCCAATGGAAACACACATGCAGACATTTCTTTCAGAATTTATAGGTTTCAGTTCACTAAAATATGTATTTGTTGCCCTAAAAATATCATGGCGATCTCAAAAATTTTCCATTCAATTCAAAATCATTTTTGTAAGTTTGGTCACTACCAAGTTTCACCTCTATCAAAATTTGAATGGTTTCCTGTTTTAACTTTGTTCTCTTCTCCTTTTCTGTCACCTGAAAGGAAAGCAGAAAGTACATGGGAAAGAAAGAAAGAGGAGAAACTTGTTGACGCTCATCTAACAATTCCAGCGTCTGCAAATTTGAGCACGCAAAGGTTTCTGTCTTTATATTTCGCCTCAACACCACCTTCTCTGAAGTGCCCTAATCCTCAGAGCAGTCCCTTCTCCAGGCTGAAGGAGGCTGGTACCTTCGCAGTGCTTGCCGTCGTAGGAGAGGCGGAAGCCGGAGGAGCAGGTGCAGTGGTAGGAGCCAGGGGTGTTCTCACAGGTGTGCTGGCACAGGCGCCCCGGGTAGTTCCAGCACTCGTTAATGTCTGCAGCACAGCAAGAAACACACCATCAGCCCAGGGACACGAGCTAACCACCTGCAGAGGGTGCTTCTGAAAGTGCCAGGGATTGATCTGCAGAGTGTGAAGTGCTGCAGCCTGGGGTTTGAGACTGTCTGACTCCCAACTCTAATTGGTGCATGGGAGGGATGAAAGACAAAGTGCTGTGCCATGGCTCTTGGGAGGAGAGCAGTGGAACCTTCAGACAGACAAATGCCCACGGCAGCAGAAGCAAAACGCACAGGGGTTTCTATCTCTGCAGATGGCTTCAGGTGACAACCTGCACTTGAACCAAGCCAAGGGCACCTGGTCTGAAAGCCCAGCTGGGAGTGCCAGAGCCCTGGATGTGCTGCCCAGCCCAGCTCTAGGGGTGATGCCTGGTCTGAAACCCCAGCTGGGAGTCAGAGCTCTGGATGTGCTGCCCAGCCCAGCTCTGGGGGTGATGCCTGGTCTGAAACCCCAGCTGGGAATGCCAGAGCTCTGGATGTGCTGCCCAGCCCAGCTCTGGAGGTGATGCCTCTTCTAAAACCCCAGCTGGGAGTGCCAGAGCCCTGGATGTGCTGCCCAGCCCAGCTCTGGAGGTGATGCCACCCTCTCCCGAGGCCCTGCACTGCAGAACTCAGACTGCAATGGTGCTGAGCACTGCCTCAGGGCACAGGGCTCAGGCAGGGGAGCTCCCAGCCCCTCCCATGCCCCACCTACCGATGCAGCTGCGGCTGAAGGAGTCGTACTGATAGCCCATCTTGCAGTCACAGCGATAGGCCCCGGGCAGGTTGTGGCACAGCTGCCCCTCTCCACACCGGTGCACCCCAGTCTGGCACTCGTCCACATCTGCAGAGCCACACAGGGAAAGCTGCTTCAGTACAGTTTCCTTAAAACTACTGTTTATAAAGAGACACAAAAAGGTCCATTGAATAGCAGGATTAGAAACTGGACAGGAGAAGTATCACCAGTTTCTCCCTCCTTGCTCTTCCTAGAGGCAGTTGAGTCAAACCTGGGAAAAGCAGAGCACAACCTCCAAATTGAATATGGTAAGTGGACTTGCAGTGGGGCTCTCCCAGTATATTCTGCATCTCGATGTAAATACACTTTGATTCTGATCGAACCATGACATTTAAACCCCCCACTCTGATGTTCTGCCATTCCATGAGTCACACCAAGCCATTTAAAGCAAAACAAGAACCAGCCAGAAATTCTGCACATCCGTCAAATTAAAGCAACTGCTATTTTCATCTCCACTTGCCCTCTCAGTCTGCTCCTGCTGTCTACCTTTTGCTCTTTCCTAATGTTGATCTTTTTTCTTCTCTCAATCAGCTCCCATTTTGATATTCCCCACGGCCTCTCATCCAAAATCCAATACCAACAAATTAGTTGCTTCTCACTCACACACATCATTTCCAATCTCATTTAAACATCCTCAGAGGAAGATGAGAGTTTTCAATACAGGCTGATTTACAAGACTTGCAACATGACTAAATAGCTCATCAGCATCTAACAAATCCCTCTTACCATCTGTGACAAGAAGCATCAAAAAGTCTGATTAACCCTCACAATTGTGTATTTCTTCAAGTATCCCAAACTCTGCCACTTCCTAAGCCAACAGACTCTCCTTTTTTCCTATTGTTCACATCTTCAACTACTTTTACAACCCAAATCCCTGTTCGTGTAATAATCATTAGGATGGATCTCTAAGGCTGGAAATTCACCATACTGCTCTATTTGAAGTCATAAATTTGAGCACTAAATAATTTCAGAGGGTTCCTGGGCAGTTCTCCATCAAAAAACAGCCTTGGAGAAGCTGCACCCACAGAGTCCCTGCTGGCACCAGGGTGAGGGACGGCAGGGAATGCCCCTCACCATGCAGGAATTACTGACAGGAACTGAGATTTCTGCTGGAACACTGAATCCTTGTTTTCTTTTAATCAGCAGTAGCACCAAAAGCAGGGAAGTCTCTAATGCAGGTAACAATTTGTAAAGTAGCAGCTTTATTTGTAACGAATTCACGTGTGCAACCATTTTGTTAGTTTGTCCGAAGTTCTGTATTCCATTGCACTCAGACTTTAATTAGTTCTAGGGCATTACACCATCAGAACTGTGCCATATTTCACACTTACAGCAGTTTTCAGCTAAATCTAAGAGGCAGTTTTTAATAACTCATTTGCTAAATCAGAAAATCTGTGCATTTTAAAGACAGATGAATTCTCTAAACAGAGGAGATGACCCTACAAGTGTCATTCTGCTGAAGAAACATATGCAGATGATGCTTTTACTACTGTGAATAAATCTGATTCAGGAATCTAATTAGCTATTGTAATGCCTCAAAGACACTAGTTTTTATCACAGAGAGAGGAAAATACGACCATATGCTTTTCTTCTTTCTTCTCTGTGCTCTCTGCCTACTTAAAAAAGCCATTAAAAAAAAACAACAAACCAAATGACACAGAACAGCATCAGGGACAGAGTGCACACAGCAAAGGCAGAGAAATCACTGATTAACATCAATTATGTTTTCCCAAAATAAAGCTAGAGAAGCCTCCTTATGCCTGCTCCTGAACAGCCTTGTTAGTGGTGTAGAGCAGAGACAGAGGGCCATCAGGAATCACAGTGCATTGTGTTACCTCACTATGCTCTAGAGCAGAGATGCTGGAGGATTAATGGCAATTTCCTCTTCTCACATGGATTCACACACAGTCACTTTTTTTAGGAACAACTGGGGAGAAAAGCTGTGCCATCAATTTGAAATTTAGGAAGATAACTTGCCCCAGCCATTACAGAATCACAGAACCATTAAGGCTGGAAAAGGCCTCCAAGATCACCAGCCCAGCTGTTGGTCCAGCACCACCACATTCAACACTAAGCCATGTCCCCAGGCGCCACACACACGTTTTCTGACCACATCCAGGGCTGGGGACTGCACCCCTGCCCTCGTTTGCAGGGCATGCAGAAGAAAGCTGCTGGCACTGCAGCCAGGACAGCTGTGCTGCTCAGGGCCAACTGCTGCCTCATGGGGAAAATGTCATTCAGGGAGACTCTGGCATGGTGGTCACCCTAAAAACAACCTCACGGTCACCACACTCCACCTGGTGTAACCACAGCCAGCCCAGGTGACCTGAGAAAAGCCTGATCAAAAGCAGCTGCAGAACTGTGTCTGCACAGAACTGAGAGATACAAGACTTCTGGAGCTTCTTTTTGTAAGAACTGAAATATCCCAGGCTGTAACAGGACAGCAAAGAACACAGCACTGCTTTGCCCTGAACTTACAAAACAAAGTATTTGGAAGCTTTCTCAATTTCCTCAGTTGCACACACAAACTGTTCCTTCCAAATCTGCTATTACCAAATCTTCTCCACCTTTCCACTGGCCACGCGTGGTCTGGACAGTCCTGGGGGTAAAACCATGAGGGGAGGTAGAGGATAATGAAGAGCAAGAAGGTGAATGCAGAAATATCAGTGGCAATGGGGTCCAGCTGTACCACTGGTGTGCACTACAAGTTGCTAACCATGACCAATATAATGGCCCTCAACACAGTTCCCACCCCCCGGCAGCACTACAAAGCACATTTTGTTAATCTGTCATCCTTCCTTTATTCCAGGGGAAAGTAGGTAAAAACCACTGGGGTATCACCACTATGCAAACTGCTGCTTTGTCATTTCTTGTTTTGTTTCCCTGCTGTCATTTCAGGATTTCCTGTCTCGTGTAACTCAGAACAATTACAGAACTCCCAGCCAGCCTTGCCTTGGGCACCAGGGACTGAGCCTCCAGTTCTTGGTGCCTCATGTGCTCATTTACAAACAAATGCTAACAAGTGCTGAAATCTGCCATTCTGAGTCAGTAACACCCTCGACACACCAAAACAAATACAAATCAGGATCAAGCTGCATGCCATCCTAGATGAGTATTTCATATACTCGTTTTCCTCAGAACTCTTCTCACACAGCAAGAACTTATCCTAAACACCCTCACAAGTGGATGTAATGGGGAACACTATGCACAGAACATCCCTACAAAGAGCATCCACTTGGTGCTGCTCTTTGAGCCCCCAAATCCAGCATTCCTCATTTGCTGCAGATCACTCTAGTACCAGGGAGCTACTACAAAAAACACCAAGGCACTGCGGCCCTGACTGACAGGATGGGTTTTACAAGTAACTAAAACACAATCTCTCCAGCGTGGAAGCCAGTGAATCCCATGTGCAGCCAAAACCAGTTGCTGAGCACACCAAGAGAAAGTCCATGGAGCAGTAACAGACATCAAGATCCTGCAGCACAAACAAATCCCAGAGCTGCAGGGACAGAAAATTCCCATTCCTCAAACACATTTAGGAATCTGGAGGTAACCCCAAACATCTCTCTGGAAGTGAAATGGATTTTTGCCCTGAGAGAGGCCCCTCCCCGCCCTCACCGACACAGCGCGTGCCCTCCTCGTCGGAATGGTAGCCCCTGCTGCAGCTCAGCATGTTCCTCTGGCACGTGTAGGACCCCACCGTGTTGATGCAGTTGAATCCTGGCTTACAGGGCTCAGAGAGGGACGTGCATTCATTGATATCTGGTGAAGAAAAAGAATACAGCAGTGAGAGTGCTATTTAACCCTTCTGTCTCATTTCTTCTGACTGTCACTTCTTTTTCTTCAATTTCTTGTGCTACCAAGGTAAGGCTGATGAAGGTCTGCTGTGGGATGGCTCCAAATTCAACATGCAAGTATTCACATCTTTAAATGGCCAGCACTGTTGACATTAAGTTCGCAGCAGGGTTTGAGGCAAACTCCACATCCAAGGGGTCAATGCCCAGCTCCTGAGAGCTGCAGCACAGGGCACAGGCTGTGCTGCTCACACTTACCCACACAGTTGCCCTCGGGGTCTTGCAGGAACCCATCCATGCAGCGCTGCTTGGACTCACAGTAGAAGGAGCCCTCTGTGTTCTGACAAACAAAGTTCACTTTGCAGCTGTGAGTTCCTCTCTCGCACTCGTCGATATCTGTTCATCACACCAAAACATGACACTGGGGTGAGTTCAGCTCTACCTTTCAGGAGCCTTCATGGCCAGCTAGCCTCCAGAAAGGAAAGTGGGAGCCATTATTTCAACAGTAATGGGTGTTACCAGTGGGAAACCTGAGGGTTACGTGTGTGTGCTCTTGGACATCACTTCAGGATTTGTCAGGTCCTCCAGCAAATTTAATTCAGGTCCCTATTCCCTCATTCACAGCATCTCTTGCAACCCACAAATACCAAAATATCTGGAGTTTTTTACAGGCTACTGTAAAACAATTTTTAAGTATTATAATCCTCTATATAATCTAATTTCAAGACTCGGAAGTAAATTAGATCAGTAATAAATGTTAGAAATGCTCAAGAATCAGACAACAGAACAAGACATTGACAAAACAGCCTCTTCAAGTAAACCAAGCTTTATTTACAACAGCTGTTTATAAAGGGAGATTTCTGAAAATTTCTGTTTTATAACTTTATGTTCTATGTCAAAAGCTAAGCTCTTTCCTTAGGCATCTCTTACTCCAGCTCTCAGGAAACCATAAAACTTGTAGGTGTAAGTTACAGTGAGTTTTGCCCTGAAGGTAGGGCCCGTGTGTCCCTTGCCCTCTCCTGTGCTGCTGTGAGTGCACTGATGTTCCCTTCTTTGTTAGACACCTCCAGAGACCAGGAAGGGGGGATGAAGAATAACTTCTTAACCCCATGACCATTCCAAATGGTTAAATGTAAATGTAAAATGTAAATAAATGCTGACAGAGTTTATAGCACAGGAAGCACAGGGCTGTCAGCCCCATGATCTACTCAGGCTGGGAATTTTTGCTGGAATCACCAGCAAACAGCATCAGCTGAGCCAGGCAGAGGAGCTAAGGGGGATTCTTCCATCAGGAAGGCGGGAAATCCTAATTCAGAAGGTTTCACCTACGTTCTAAGTAATTTATAGTTATCCCTGGAAACCATTTCAAATGAGCAAATGTGCAGGAGGAGCCTGCAAAGCCCAACACTTCATGGTGAGCAGCCTTTTTTAGGTGCAGCGCTGGTATCACAGGGCAGCAATACCAAAATGCTTTGCAAGCCCTCCCTTCCCTCTGTGTCGGAGCTGAAGAACACTTTCCTTACCCACACACTCGCCGTCCTTCAGCTCGTGGCCAGGCTGGCAGCTCAGCTCCTGCAGGCAGCGGAAGGAGCCCATGGTGTTGACACAGTGCTCTCTCCTCTGGCAGGTGTGTCTCTCTGTCACACACTCGTTGATGTCTGTGAGAAAGAGGGAACAGATCAGTGCCACAGGGTGCCACGGCATCTCCCTCTTCCTGCTCTTCTGGAAGGAACAGAAAGCTCAAATGAAAGACTTTCACATGAAAGACAGTCAATACAGGCTTTGTTATAAATGATGGAAGATGTTTGTAGCCCGGGGTCTTTAGTTAGCACAGAGTGACTGAAGTGACACAAATCACAGGAGGATTTCCTCCTCCTCCCCTCTTCCCAAACACCATGGGGATGGTGCAGGCACTGAGATGGACAGAACTGAGGAAAGGCAGGCTGGGCACAGGACTGATAGCCAGCCAGTGGTGAAGGGATGGAACTCCTGGACAAGGGAATGAGAATGGGATTAATGCCCATTGCTCCTCCCCAGACCCCCACAGCCCAGGCCAGTGGCCAGCCCTGCTGCCTTAGGCTCCAGGGACGGCAGCTGAGGCTGCCCTGCTGAGCTGATCCTGCTGGCACCTATTCCCTAAGGAATGCATCGTTGGGACTGGATATGCAGGAACTCATGGAGAGGAACCCTGACGGCTCAATCAAGTTTGGAAATTCATATTTAGAGATTTGATTTCAGCAGGTGGAGTAGTGGAAAAGTTCTTTTTAAAAAATCACTTGAACACAAGATTGCAGAGCGTGGGACAATTAGGGAAGGAATATGAAACACCTTTAAAATGACACGTTTTGATAAGCTTGGATGAAATCATCTCAACTTCAGGTTTTGCTTATGTTAATAATGAAAGCTAGAACAGCATGATGAGCAAACACTTAGAAGCAACAAAAAGGGGCAGAGACTGGGAAGAGAAATTTTCTTGCCAACCTCCACAAAACCTCACATGTTCCCAGTTCTATATAAAGCTAAGAATTGCTAGAGCTAACAAAAGCCAAATGTGACCACAACCATTAGCAGTCCTCTGGCTGCTCTGTGCATGAGGCTGTTTTCATACTACACAATAAAGCAAGTATTGTTTAAATCAGATTTTCATTTTGGCTGTGGAACCTCATTCTCAGATAAGTACATCAGATATATGACTTCCCCTATGGAGCATGAAAACAGGAAAAGCCATTGAAAAGATTTTTGTCTTTAAAAATGTGCCAGCTGGTTTTCTAGCAAAGAAATGAGGAGGAGCACCAAAAAACTTGAGTTCCTGGTACGCTCCGGTAACTGGTGCTGTGCACTGAGTTTTGCAAGACCTGCATTAGCTTGGTTACATCATTTCACTTATCACTTATTACTATTTTACTGGTTTTTTTTTTTCTTTTTCTTTTTTTCTCTCTCTGTGTTTGCCATGGCTACTCTCCACATGCAGTGGACTTGCTTTGCAAAGCAGTTGGTTAATCCACAGCAAGGTCCTGGCTATCCCCTGGATCTCTTTCTACCTGACCCACACAAAGTTTCAGCTCCTCCACAAAGGGGCAGGTCCTTGTCTGCCCCAAAGTTCCTACAGGTTATGTCCCCCTAATGCCTGTGCACTTTCCCAGTTTCTATTACTTCTATTTATATTTCCCAGTTTCAATCTGTATTTCCCAGTTTCTATTCACTCTATTCATTAGAGTGAGGAGTACTTTCACAAGTGATCCTGTGGGGTTAGCAAAACCCCCTCACATGCTGGGAGATGAATACAAGGTGCTGTAGCAGATCCCTCTCACCTACTTTAGACTTCGTTCTTAAAATTTTTTTTTTTTTTTTTTAAAAATTATTTTAGAGAAAACCAGCAATGGATGGCCCCTTAACAGCACCCAAAGCATTGCAAGACTTTCTGCTGGCTGTACCACAGATCTGAGATTATCTGTTCTTGCAAACCACAAGAAGGCCATTCCTATAAACAAACTGACAGCAGCACACTGCAGATCATGAGTGTGAGTCAGTCCAGCACCATGTCAAAAGAGAAAATATACTTGTCTGAAATACGAACCAGAGGGTAGGAGGCATTCCACATGATCAGCAGGTGGAATATTAAGTAACAGGCATAAAAAAAGTTATTTGTGATTTCACAGAGGGAAAAAGAAATCTAATATGATTTCATGTTTTGTCTATATTTTTGATTCAATTTTCAAAACTCTGAGTACTTGAAAAAATATGCAGACCTGGCTGGAACACATTTGAGGAAATTCAACTGATGGAAACTGGCAGATTACAATGCAGAAGTCTTTCAATGGAAGTTTTGTGCATTTGAGACACTGACAAGCTCTAAAGCTTGACTGTGAACTGGGCTGAGCTGCAAAGCTTAAACCCTGAGCCATGGCCCTGGCAAAGCTCTGCTCTGCCTGCCCAGAGTCAGTCAGAACCTCTGGCAGTGCCATCAGCCAGCTGCCAGCCCACCACAGTCCCCTGGTCATTTATCATGCAAACATGCCTGGTTTCATTCGTTTTTCTAAACAAACCCCTAAATTTGCCATAGAATCCAGAGTGCCCAGGACCTGTCTCCCTCCTGTCCTGGAAGCCAACTGCACAAGTCAGTAAGATGCCTGACAGAGCACTGGGAATAACAGGAGTTATGTTTTCAGTCTCAAACACAGTGAATTCCAACACTGGACCAGCTGTGGTATTCATCCAACCCAATTAAGGCTGTGAGGGAGGGTAAGATGATATTTACTTTCAAAAACAGGAAAAAGAGGAAAAATAATTCAGTGCTATATTGAAAACAAGTCACACAGTCAATTTTTGAGGAATCTACTCAATCTGTGTGTCTGGCAGCAACATTCCTCACTTTATGTCAGCAAAACCCAGAATGATGTGCAATCATGTAATAACTCCTTTTTTTTCCAGATTTGTTGCTGCAAACAGCAACACACACACCATCCCTGAGCACATCTGTTGCATCCAAGAGCTGGCATTTTTGCAGAGGAGTATCAACATTTACCTAGTGCTATTTATTTCAATATGTACTTTAACATAAAAAACCTCTTTTGATGCACCTTCTATTCTCTTGTGCTGCATCTGGAGTTTTTTTTTTTTTTTTTTCTCTTCAAATCACCTCAGCTCTGCTTGTTTTATGGGACACATCTGTGCAATGCAGGCACTTTGTTATTTTGCAACCACCCACCCTGTGGTCCAGGAATAAAGAGACCATGTCCTGCTTCCTGTCAGGAGGGAAACTGAGGTGGGAGCAGCAAAGACACGAGCAGAGCAGTCAGTGAGCAGTGGGCGGTGAGAATGACTTTGCCTGAAAGTCACAGGAAAAGCAGCACCCAGCCTGGCTCTCATCTCTGGAGAACATGGAGCTTCCTGCCCAAAGACATTTCAGCCTCTGCTCCCAAAGACACACAGAGGTGCTGTGTGAGAGCTGTTTAAACAGCTGGTGACTCCTCTCTGTGCACGGCTGGCTTTTGGGAATCCTGGGTGTCTGCTCCTGAATGCACCCCTGCCTCTGACTAAAGGAAATTCCACAGATCAAAGATTATCAGCTGCTTTGTGGCTGTGCAAAGATTGTTCCTCCCACCCCTAAAATATGCAAAGCGTAACATTGTTAAACCAAAAAGAATTTGCAAACTAATTACCAAAGGTTTTCTCCTGGTGTTTGGGACAGCTTAAGGTGGAGAACAAAAGGAATGGATTATTAGGCTGGAAAAGGATGCCCCAGGAGAACGAGGCAGTGAGCAAAACACAAACCACAGTATGCCTGTGGCTTTCCCCCTGGACTACAAAAGTAGGAAAAAATGTTAAACATGGCAAATGTTCTGCTGGCACCATACACAGAGCAGAGCTGGATGGGAGTGGGGAGCACGCCAAAAAAAAGGAAGAGAATTTCCAAAGTTTTATAGGTTATTTAAAAGGATACCTGTAAAAACTGCAGTGCCTTAGAGGAACACAGAGGTTTGGTGTTTAATGAGGGAGAAGGGCTTCACAAATGAGAGCTGTCTTTGCTTTCATGAGTAGTGCCTGAGGTTTATCTGGTATCAGTCATAATAAAACTGTTCTAATGCCATGGGGCAGAGGGAGAATGTGAACCAAAGGAAGCACCTGGCACAGCAGCTCCTGCCAAAGCTGCAGACACAGGCACTGGTTCAGTGTCAGAACACTCCTGGGAGAGGTGAAAAAGGACAGATCCATCCTCCCTGCACAGACCAGGGAAAACATCAGGGGGTTCAGTGGCAGAGCTCGAGGAGGGGCCGTGCCTGGAGCTGCCACCTCCCATGCAGGAGTGTGGTGCCTGCAGGAGGCTCTGGGTACACCCTGGGCACCTCCAGCACCAGCCTCAGCTCAGGCTGAGCTGTCTCATAAAGGCCTCCTTCCTTCCAGTGCTATTCTCTCAGCCATTTCACTGAAACCAAATAATTTCATTAGTTTTCCATTCTTACCAGTACCTCTGATTTCAAAATAAATAGTAACAACTAAGAAATAAAAACTTAACATCAAGAATTTAAGGAACACCCAAAAGGTGATAAATCACAGTTCTCTGGATTCTGACACTGCAGAAGTTTTCCTGCTCATGCCCAAATGCCACATGGTGCTTTTTAATCAGATGGGATCATAGAGCTTTAAAGACAGGAACAAAACCAAAGCTGTGGTGGTCAGGAAAACAGTGTTATAAATGTAGGGAGGAGGACACGGGTGGAAGAGGGCACTGCATTCACACAGGACACTACAGTCATGGGCACTGATGCTTTAATGGATGACTGGAGGTCTCCAGGTGCTCCATTTATCCAGGTAAGGCTGCTGCTGCCTCTAACCCAGCCTCTAGAAAAGTACACAAAAAAGAAACTATTTCACATAAGCTGAGGCTCTGGATGCTGGAAGCAAATTAAATCCTTATAAATACACTTTATAAGAAAGGATTGGTTTCTTACATGAAATCAAACAGCAGGGATGATCCAGCAGAATTATGATGTATCCTTGACTTTCCCACAAAGAAATTCATGCCAGAATTAACAAAGGACTGGTGAATTTTAAAATGCCCTCCCTTTGGAATGGATCTTTTCCAGTGTCCTCACTCACGTGGACTCTTGAGCTGTGTTTCTGAAGTGTTGTTGTTTGGTGGTGTCTGGCAGTATTGAACTGTGCAGAGAGATCAGCTGCTCTGGCCCCTCAGCTCAGTCTGCAGCCACCAGAGCTGCTCTGGTCACCACACCTGTGGCTCGGGGCTGCTGCACAACAGATCTGCACCCCGGGAAGGCGTGGCTGGGGAAAAAGCCAAAGAGCACACAACTCATGAGGTGAAGGGCTGAGCAAATGGTGCACGTGTGTTTGTGCTGCCTGGCTCTGAGATGTCGATGCAGGGATGGCCAGAGAGCCTGGAGCACGGATGGTGTGGAGGCATTGCAGAGCATGGAGAGCTGTGATGCTGCGGTGAGCGGCGTGTGCCTCTCGTCTTACCAACACATCTCCTATGCCTGTTGAGAATAAAGCCCTCTGCACACATCCCACTGGGGCTGACACAGGAGAATGATCCCAGTGTGTTCTCACATAACTGTCCGCTGGAACAAGCCTGAGCACCTGTGAGGCACTCATCCAAATCTACAGCAGCACGGGGCAGCCAGAAGGGAAAAACAGAACTCCATTAGAACAGCTCCTGAAATCAAACAACATTTCATTCATGCCGGGGATGCTGAGATGAAGTGTGCTGGAGCTCCCACATCAGCACTAGGCTGTAATACATGCAGTGTTACACTGAAAACAGAGCTGGAATAAACCCTCGGAGATCATTCAGTCCTTGCTCACACTCCTGTACTTTCGCCATGCCAGAAAGAAATATCCTTAAAAACAGGCAGGCATTCACACAGAGACAGTGCACGTTCCTTAAAAGAAATCTGCTCCAGTGCACCACCACCCTCACCATCAGATCCTGACTTCAACAGAGATTATAAATGTCCCTCGCCAACGTTTAAACTCACTGCTTCCACTGACAAATACAATTTTTTTCATTTCCTGTAGGAAAATGATTGCCTTGAAATGCCCCTTTTGATTCTGACATTAATTAATCAAATTAGCTTCCACTACACTTGAGTAAGCAGCACACTGTGAATATTTCATCTGGCAATATTAAAATCCCATTTTCTTCACAGACTGTCTGGAATTTCATGAAAAGGATTTGTTATTCAATAAGGTCTAAGATTAAGAGCGAAGTGGATCATTTGTGAGCAATTCTGAGCATAGGGAGCTCCTGCTTGCATTTCACTGTTATTGCTCCCTTACTTAGAGATTTATAATTAAGGTACGTCACAGGGCATTGCTTCTGACCCCCACACCCTCCCTGGGCAAACACATCCCTTGTCACTACTCAAAAACGTCCATTTAAAATTTCTGTAATGTGCATGCTTTGGAATTCACTGCTCATCACTGGGCAGGCCAGAGCTCCAGCAGCAAGTGCACACCTGGAGCTGGCTCAGCTCCCATGGCACATTCTGCCTCAGCTGTGAAGCCTCCCTGAGTTCAGGTTTGCAAGGCAAGAGGAGCTTTGCAAACAGAGCAGATGGCAGGGCAGAGCTGTGCTCTGAGGGTGTCCCAGGACAGAAAAGGTGCCCATGTCCTCTGGGCTGCTCCTGCTCCCAGCAGAAATGCTGCCTGTCCAAAGCTCTGCACACAGAGCCTGCAGAGGTATCTCAGGGGAAGAGAAACCAGAAGGGCTGAAAGAAAGCTTGCAACATCAGAGGAAAAAAGCACCAGCCCAGGCTTGCCTCCACCTCACCAGGTAACAGCTGCACTGTGCTTCAGGAGGTACCTGTGAGAGAGAACCGGAGCTCCTTCTGCCAAATGGTCTCTCCGATGGCACTGCAATTCCCAGTTCTGAAAGGGAGCAACACCCAGGGGAGTGAGGAACATTAACCATGGCTCTGTGGGGAGCTCAAAGCACTCACCTTCACAGGAAACCCCATCAGCCATGAGCGTGTACCCAGCCATGCAGGAGCACACAGCATCTCCTTCCACAATGTTGCACAGGTGCTTGCAGGGCCCATTATCTGCACAACACAGAATTGCAAAATACATCAGGACCCCCAGCACAGATCAGCTGCACTGCTCATATCACCCTGCACAGCTGCACTGCTGCACTGCTCACATCACCCTGCACTGCTGCACTGCTCACACCACCCTGCACACATGCACTGCTCACATCACCCTGCACACATGCACTGCTCACATCACCCTGCACAGCTGCACTGCTCACACCACCCTGCACACATGCACTGCTCACATCCCCTGCACACATGCACTGCTCACATCACCCTGCACACATGCACTGCTCACATCACCCTGCACACCTGCACTGCTCACACCACCCTGCACACATGCACTGCTCACACCACCCTGCACAGCTGCACTGCTCACACCACCCTGCACACATGCACTGCTCACACCACCCTGCACAGATGCACTGCTCACATCACCCTGCACAGCTGCACTGCTCACACCACCCTGCACAC
>JAOTQP010000619.1:951029-972046 GCA_026413545.1 Cichladusa arquata
CCTGCACAGCTGCACTGCTCACACCACCCTGCACACATGCACTGCTCACACCACCCTGCACACATGCACTGCTCACATCACCCTGCACAGCTGCACTGCTCACATCACCCTGCACACATGCACTGCCCACATCACCCTGCACAGCTGCACTGCCCAGCCCAGCCTGAGGAGCAGCTGGGGATAACCCTGAGTGCAGACAGCAGCCTCAGGTTCTCTCCGCTGGTTTCCCCTGACATTTCCTCAGCCTGTGCCAGCAGTAACAGACTAAAACTGTGCACTGAAGTCAGACTGGAGAAGGGATGACAGGAGTTTTTTTCTGTCCCTAAACATTCCTCTGCAGCTGACACCTCCAACGTACCTTTGCACTTGTCCTGCTCCTCCTGCAAGGACACCACGAGGATGGGCTGGGAGGGAGAAGCTATGGGAGGGATGGTGGCTTCGGCTTCCCTGGTCACCTGTCCTCTGTCAGGGTCTGCAAGGCAAGGGAGGATCAGGGACAGCACCATCCCCACCAGACACCCCACAGCAAGGGGTGATCCCATCCATCCAACTCCATCATGGTTTGGAGGAGGAAACAAACATCAGGGATACAGATCAGAGAGCCTGGCTGACAATCACTTCTGTAAAATGCTGCAATATCTGAATAAACTAGAAAGTGCTAATTTCACTTTTGAAACATCTGCTGTCTTTTAAATACAGTGGCTGTCTTTCATTTGGTATTTGATGGAAAAAAAACCCCAAACTCTAAGTAAGCCTTTGACCTTATGCTGTCCATTCTATTTCAACACAAACAACAAACACCTTTACAAGCACAGGGTACTTTGGAATGACTTTTGTACAGCCAAGTGGAAAAACATGACAGCTGCTGTCTGCCACTAACATTTTCAACAGTTAGTAATGTTAAAGGTACCAGGAAAAAAAAGAGCTCTGTTACATCAGTAAGAGTAACCCAGTTTATCAGTATCATCAAAGCAGAAGCCTAAGTCCATAGGACTAAATTCTCCTTTAAGAGGGATGTGTCCTGTCCCCAGTGAGTTCAAGTGTCACCTGGAGCAAAGTGTGAGCCCCAAAATAGTGATAACCTTAAATGACTAATGGCGACTGCAGTGCAGGTTTGGGGCATGGGAAGAGTGATTTCCTGAAACAAATGAAGGCAGCACAGGCACACAACAGGCTGTGGAACAGAGACAAATCAAAGCCACCTGCATGGGGCAAAGCCTGAATGATTTCCCCAGGAATGCCTGAGATGTGCACAGCCACAGGGGAACAAGGAGAGCTGAAAGGCCACTGTGCCACGTATGGTTCAGCCAAGCAAAGGCACTGAGGTTCCCAAGCACCTCCCTGCCCCTCCCTCAGCCTGGCACAGCAATGGCAGCACCAGCTCTCCCTGCCCTGGCCCCTGCACCTCTGAGGCCCCACAGGTGGCCCCTGCCCCATCACAATTCCCCAGCTGAGCTCTGCAAACCCCTCTGCAGCCCTGGGCACAGCCCTGAGCACCAGTCCTGCACATCTGCAGGAACATGACTTTCCACATCACACCCAGAGCTTCAGCCAAGGCAGTGCTGAGAGAAGAACAGCAAAGCAAAACCACAAATATGCCCCAGGTGAGCAACCAGGCCAAATTTTGCAGTGCTAAAATAGGAACTTTTCTTTGCCTCTTTTGGATTAGGTTCCTTTCCAAGAATTTTAATATAAGCAGAGCAGACAGCTGCCACAGGAACAGTCAAATGCAGTCTTGAGGTAAATGCTGTAACACCACATTGAGAAGGATGACATAGACAATGCTCATTGCTTAGCTTGGACAGAGCATTAGAAGACTAAGGAATTCTGTCATTGGATGGAAACAATGCCTTTGCTTGTTAAATAACACAAAGCACTTGCAACTAATATGAGGTTTCAACTTTCTGGGTTATCTGACTTGAAATCATGCCATTGGAGAACTCCACACATCAAAACAATTATAATACAATAGACAACCTTTTCAAGACTTCCACCACACTAGATAAATTTAGGGTTTGTTATCACTGAAGGATGTTAATGATTTTAGATAAAAATCAAAGCTCAGGAAGCAATGCTGTCTTTCTGAACTGAGTTAAGTTTATATAAACTTTTCTGACGAAAACGTAACTGCGAAATATAAAATTATTCTGAGAAGAACAGGCTATTTCTTTAAAAAATCTTTACAAATCCTCTTCTGGAAAGTGCAAACACTCTTGATTAGAAACAGCACTCTTATCCCATACCACCAAACACAAAAATAAGGCATAACTGTATTTCCTGAATTACCGTTTTTCTTTACATTTTACAATTTCTACAGTACATGTCCATACACCAACATCCACTAAAAAAACCTCAGAGAAGCTGCAGAAAAACTAAAGAAAAGCTTGGTTGATGAGTGCAGGTATAAAGATACTGTCCTTTGTGTCCCTTTTCTCACCTGGAGAGCAGCTGGTGCCATCCTCCTGCAGGGTGAAGTCTGGGAAACAGGAGCACTTGTAGGAGCCCACAGTGTTGATGCACAGGTGCTGGCAGAGCTCCCCCCCGTAGAGCAGACACTCATCCAGGTCATCTCCAGGCAGGCTGTTGGACAGCTCAGCCTCACTGCTGATGGACAGCGCCTCGTGGTGATCCTCCCTCTCTGAAACTACAGCAGAGCATCTCTGGAACTACAGCAGAGCATCTCTGGAACTACAGCAGAGCATCTCAGGAACTACAGCAGAACATCTCTGGAACTGCAGCAGAGCATCTCAGGAACTACAGCAGAGCATCTATGGAACTGCAGCAGAACATCTCTGGAACTGCAGCAGAGCATCTCTGAACTATAGCAGAGCATCTCTGGAACTACAGCAGAGCATCTATGGAACTACAGCAGAGGATCTCTAGAACTGCAGCAGAACATCTCTAGAACTGCAGCAGAACATCTCTGGAACTACAGCAGAGCACCTCAGGAACTACAGCAGAACATCTCTAGAACTGCAGCAGAACATCTCTAGAACTGCAGCAGAGCATCTCTGGAACTACAGCAGAACATCTCTAGAACTGCAGCAGAACATCTCTGGAACTGCAGCAGAACATCTCTGACAGCTGTTCTGGCCTTGGGACTGCACAGAACACGGTGTGTGGGCACACAAGGAAAGTCAGACCTACCCAAAACACTTACTGCAAGGGTGAGAACAAAGGAACTGGAGATAACACCCTTGTGCTGGAGAGCCCTCTCCTCCTTCCCTAAGGCTGCAGGGACAGGTATTTTACAGAGCTACTGGGAAACAGCCACAAGGGAGGTGAAAAGCTCACCTTTCATATGACTTCCAACCTCATTCCCACTGACATTTGAACTAAGGCACTGTGCTGAGCCCCATCTGAAATTGGCCCCACGCTGAATTTCAAATTTCAGGAGAAGAAGCTGTCCACTTGGTTTGGAAACTTTCCAACATCACAATTTGTTGGCTTCTCCTATATTAGCGTTAGTAGCAGCCTGGGAGGCACTGAGCAGTGACATGGTTGTCCTTCCTACTGCCTTTAAACACTGCCCAAAGCTGGAACACCACCTGCCTCCACTCCTGACCAAGTCTGACAAGGCTTTCTGTGACATTGAAGTTAATCTCAAAGTGAGTTTCTTAGTTTTAATGGTGCAAATCTTGTATCTGGGCTAAACAGAAGAATGGGGATACAATTCAGCATCAGAAAGTCACCCCAGGACATTTTCTCAGTCAGCTTTTTTTGAACACACACAGCAAAAGTTCCTTGCTCAGTGAGGTCTAAGGTATATTTAAGGATGAGAAACATCCTCATGTTCTTTGCTTTTTCTAGCCTGCTTTAGGAACAAGGCAATCTGTGCTTGGTGTGAGAGGAAAGCAGCCGTGCTCCTGCTGCACTGCTCTCCCCAGCAGCTCCTGGAGGTGTGTGTGAGGCACAGCCTCGTGTGCAGTGTCAGTCACACAGGGACACTCACCCTTCTCGGGGGTCGCCGTTGGCAGAGGCTCAGGATGCCGCTTGATCTCAGGCTGCACGAAGTGATCCCCCCCCTCACAGCAGGACAGCAGCACGTGGCTGCAGGGGTAGCCCAGGTTGATGTTGGACTCACAGCTCTTCCCCTCGCTCCTCAGGCGCAGGCCCAGGCTGCAGCAGTCACAGCATTGCTGCAAGACAAGGGAACGTCAGCAACCAGCACATGGAAACACTGAGAAAACTGCCGGGGCAGTGGCGGGGCCCCACCCCGGAAGTGTTCAAAAAATGTGTGGATATGACACCTGGGGACATGGTTTAGTGGTGAGCAGGGTGGTGGTGCTGCGTTTACAGTTGCACTTGATGATCTTAGGGGGTCTTTTCCCACCTTAACAATTCTACTCCATGATCTAAAACAGCTTCAGGGATGAGCCCACACACACCTGGAACTGATCTGCACTTTCCTAAGCAGTGGAGCATCTGGAAAAGCATTTGGAGTGCAGACAGTTGTAAATATCAAAGCTTTACTTGTGCTTGTTTTTGCCATTCTGCATCAACGTGTCAACTGCAGCCACAACAAACACAAAGTCTGGCTGTGCCAGTGATTTCAGCAACTCCACACGCCAGGAAGGAGTGGTGCTGCAGATCAGCTCCTCCCAGCTTACACTCACAGGCCTTGCTTGTGTGTAGTGGGAGCAAAAATCATAAACAAAATAACACAGATCTGCACCTCTTTGCATTAGAGCTCAAAACATGATCAGTTTGAAGCAATGTGACAGGAACTGGAAATAACTTGCACAGACAAGAGTCGGCAGCATCCCAGCCCTGCCAGGTGTCAGTAAAGACTCTCCTCTCTGCACTGCTGCCCTGCAAACCTGCTCTGACCTTTGACTGCCTGGCTGTGCTGGACAGCATGCTGCTGAGACTGGCTGGAGGGAGGCCAGGCTGTATTTGATGAGTTACTTGCCTCTTCTTTCCTTCCTCAGAGTATCTGAACAGCATTTTCACTGACTCATTCATCTCCCACCTCTTGCACTTTGCTCTGCTGCAGGTGGCAGACAAAAACTGTGTGCTGCTTTACTCAGTCCCAAACAAATCTACTGCACAATCAGGCCACAGAAGGACATCAGATAAATGATACCAGACTCAGAAAGTCTCTGCTGTGGGTGCACAGTGCACACCTACCCAAGCAGGGCAGCAGGAGTTGTGAGTCTCTGCTGCAGACACACTGGGGTCACACCTCAGCTGGAGAGGCCTTTGTGCATTTGAATTTAAGTGTTCTCTCACCCCTGATTTATTTATTTCTTCATGTATTTTAGCTACAAATAATCTGTTTCACTGACAGAAAAGCACAGAGTCTCTTTCCCAGTGCAACTCCTTGGACAGCCATCCACTCACTGTGAGTTTACAGTGACACTGGAACTGTCTGTACTCCAGTCTGCTCAAACATTCACCCTGTGAAAACGTGTCAGACACAGGACATGAAGGGCAGGATTCAAGCTGGCAGCAGGACCTCTGTCAACAGAAAGTCCAAGGACAGAGCAGTTCCCAGGAGGGAGATCCCTGACCTGGGCAGGGCAGATAAGAGAGGCAGTGTTGTAAGGAGTATGGAAGTGGGGAGGGATCCCTTTTCATCATTAGAAATCCTAGGTGGGCATTCCCATTAATCCAGAGCCTGTCTCTGGAAATGCATCCCCTGCCATCTCAATGCTCAGAAACTCTTCTGCTGAGCCCCTTTTTTCAGCACAGAAGTGGGGGCTGGTGAGCATTTCACACTTAGTGCACAGCCTGGCATGTTCAGCCAGCACTGATGGCTGCAGCTCACGTTTTATGGCCCTGCTTCCTAATCTGAGAAATCCCCAAACATCATAAACAGCAGACATTACTCACATCTGCAAATATGCACAGCCATAAGGAGCTCCCTTCGCATGCCCAAATAAAAATATTTGTGAAAAATTTACAGTATGGGCCTTGAGGAGGATGAATTATTTTGCATACTAAATAGGCTAAATTATCTTTTCAAAAGAATATTTAAAAAAATAAAAATCTAGCCATAATGAATTCTGGCCATGGTAAAAAAAGGAAAAATTCTTCTTGCTATCCTCCACAAATCCAGAACCCTCAAATTCAAAATTTTATGAAAAAAAATTTCAGTTTTCTGCAATTCCTTTGTTTTAGCTCAGTTTTGTCACCTTCAATACACAAAGTAGAAGAAGTTCAAGATAATACATGTTTTTATTGAAGTATTGTAAAATATGCAATATTTGCCCTGAAGACCCTGGCTTCTTTCAGTCATAGTTTGATTCACAATCTATCCCACGTGCAGGCATGACAGAGAGTATTAAATCACTCACACATTTTTGGATTCACATATTTTCCAGGTGAACAAAACTCTCTCATTTTCCAGTGGAAAAACTTTTCGCTGAAAATTTCCTTCTAAAATGCAAAAATTGGAATGCCTCGACCTTCTGTTAGCTGCTTTTTGAACTTCCCAGGAATTCTACAACTGATTTAATTGCAAATACGACCATTTTTAACTTGCAATTGAGAAACCCACCTTGAGAACCATTCTTTGGCTCACAGTTTTCTTCGTTCCCCTCAAAACTTTCTTTGCTGGAATCCTGCATAATTGGATTTACCACGGTGGAGTCTCCATCCACTAGGAAAAATCCTTAAGCCTGTGCTTTTTGTGTCAAATAACAAAGCACCCTAAGATTAGGTTGATTTAGAACAGGCTGAACTCCTGGATCTGCAAAACCAGCACTGCCACATTCACCTTGAAGCAAGAGGTGAAAACATCTAAAATGCCTGAAGACCTACAAATGTTTGCAACCTGGAGGTAAAACCCTGGCTTTTGGCAAGACAGTGTAAATATCTTGCTGGGATTTGGGACAATTAATGGATCTTTCTACATTCTAGAGAAACTTTTTTGATTTAAGCCACAGCATTTACTAAAAGCAGACAGATCAGGAGAACCACCACTATGGACTGTCAGCATCTTCTGCCAGATCCCCTCTGACACAATGTTTAACCATAATAAAATTAGAAAACCTTTCTTAAAACACAAAGCATTAGAAAGCAGTATAAAGTTGGATTATTTTGTATTACATCAGTACATACTGTAATGCTAAAGTAATATGAAGTCTCAACAGTCTCAATATTTATTGACTTTTTTTCAAGCAGTAGCTGCAATGACTCAAGAGCTAAACAAGCTAAATAGGTGAGCAAAGCTGTTCAGTAATTTTCCTGTCTCAGATGGTTTATCTTAAAAGGAAAAATCCCATTGGACCTGGCATGAGGAACCATTCCACAGGAGTATTTTCTCACTGGTTTCAGCTCAGCCAGGAATGATGGAGCTCTCCCTCCCCACCTCTGCCTGAGGAATGGCATGTGTAATCAGGCTGACTCCACAGCCTGCTCTGCCTGGCATGCAAACGACCCCTGGTGAAAACCTCAGAATAACAATTCTGTCGCATTTCAGACATATTAATGTCTTCTCCCGAATGCACAAATTCTCCTTTTACTCTAATGACAGACTTCAGACCCAAATTAACAGTGGTTCTGAAGATGATATATCAGCACAGCTAATTAAGCCTTAAACCCTGCAGTGGATGTCCACGTTCTCTGCTCTTCCAGTGAACAATTACCTGTGAGAATCTGCAATGCACAAGAACAGACAGAACTAATCAGGATCCTGCTGAGTCGACCAAGCTGCACTTAAGCTGAGCTATAGCTGTGTAAATTATGATCAGAGGGAAATGAATTCTGAAAGGCACTGTTCTGGTGAAAACAGGACAAGCCAGCTGCTGAATCTTCAAACTGGTTTAAATTGGTTTGGCTCCACTGGTTCTCACAAAGCAAATCTCATTCATCTAAGCAGAGGCTGTGGCTCAGGATTTGTGATTTGTGCTGTCCATTAATGGTTTGCCTCTATTTATGTACAAAAGCTTCCATCATCATCTAAATGCTTGCTCCTCTAGTCCAGCACTGTGTAGAACTGGGAAAGGGGGCCACAATTCAACACTGGAGCCAAGCAAGCTGCCCAGAAATGGGTTTCACATTATATCTTCAATTAAGTTTTGCCCCATCATTTTCTAAATTCTTCTACACTATAGATATAAAAATGGACTTTTCAGCTACTTCCAAAGAGAGGAAGCAGAAGCAATACAGCCAGTTAGGTCTACGAAATGGAGAGGGAAATCAATTCAAAACAACATTACTGTGAAGTTTTAAAAGCAAACAGCACCATTTCAACTGCCACACGCCTACAACTACATCTTTCCTGTGCCCCACAGCAGTGCAGGAGCAGGAGGGAACAGCTGGCACAGCTGCACAAGCAGCAGAGGAGCTCACCTTGTAGGAGGAGCCGGCGCAGGGGTCGCTGTCCTCGGGGCCGCACGTGTCCCCATCCTTGGCGGCGAGCATCCCGGCCAGGCAGCTGTTCTCCCTCACCGTGGCCACACAGCACTGCTTCTGGGCAATCCTGCAAGGGCCAGGCACCACAGGGTCACACAGCCCAGGGCCATCTCTGACATGTCCTGGAAATATCCCACTGCCACCTAAACTGCCCCTCTTGGAACATCGAAACATGTGCAGGAAACTATCCTGGCTGAACTATTTTCAAAATTAGCATCTACTTTGTATATCTATCCCCTGGATCCCTGGCAGTGTCCAAGGCCAGGTTGGACACTGGGGCTTAGAGAAGCCTGGGACAGTGGAAGGTGTCCCTGCCCATGGCAAGGAGTGGAATGGGATGAGCTTTAAGGTCCTTCCAACCCAAACCACTCTGGGACTTTGTGATTCTGCTTCTTACAACCTTTAGGTAGTGAACTGAGCTGGAGCAGACTCTTGGAAGCTGCAGGAATTGCAGGGCTCCAGCACAGAGAGTGCCCTGGGGCTGGGCAGGGGCAGGGGCACCAGCTCTGCCCACTGGCACAGCTCCCAGTGGCAGCAGCAGGTTTTTGTCCTTGCTTTCCTGACTCTGAGGCCATATACTTGAATACTTTTTTACATAAAATGTTTTCTTTAGACATAATGTTTATAGGCGGGCTAAATCTTTAAAACAGGGACACAAATGAAATTTTACAAGTAAGACAGTTGAACCCCACATCTCCTACTCCTTTAAATCCCAGTAGGTTTACAGGGACTGAAACATTTAGGATCTGGCTTTTTAATCTAAAACCAGCCTCAGATGTGCAGGTGCAACTCATTAATGTACTGGCTTTGCACCTCCTTAGGCCTAGGCTGGAATTGTTAATCTGCCTTTACTTCACAGACAGCTGGTATGTGTCAGTTACATCACACCAGATCCCAGGGGGAGGACTTCAATCTCAGTAACTTCAGAAAGGTGCCGTGATGCTAAATTTGATAAAAGGGATTATGCCAAGGTTTTGCAATGACGGGATCTAAATGATGGGATCATTTGAGAATGTGAGTCTGCAGTGAGTTTGTCTCCATCCCTCCCCAGAGGCTGCTCCAGACTCGTGGGCAGGGAATGGGATGAACTGCAGCTCGTGGGGTGCTGGGTCCAGGTCACCCTGCAGCCATCCCTGTCCTGCTGTGCAGAGGGCACCTGGCTCCTCCCCAGACCAGGTGCTGCTGACACCAGCAGCAGGGTCAGGCGTGTGGTCCTCCCTCCAGGAGAACTGGGGGCCACTCACACAGGACCATAAACACATCCCTTAATACACTGACATGGATAATCACTGCATTTAGCATTTGCCCAGGGGAAGCCAAGCTCTACCCTCCCATTTAACTGCAATTCCACAGATGGGCAGAAAATGGGAAACAAAAATCTGTGCTCTGCTCATGGGAGAGACAAAAAGAAACCTTTAAAAGCTTTCATTTAGATTAGATTTTGGGCAAATGGAGGGGGAAATCCTGGCTTCTAATTAGCCATGAGTATTGCCAGTCTACAAATAATTCAGACAATGAATGACACAGTTCCCAGTCTCCTGGACACCCCACAAAGTACATTTGACTTCTTCTCAAGGGCTACTCTTTATGCCAACCCAAAATGTCCAGTTTTACCTTACGTACCTGCAAATATCACCATCCATTCCACTTACAGGGATTTCTGTGCACTCCCCGTTGTCTATAGCCCACTGCTGGCCAGCTCCACAGCAGCTCTCAATCAACTCCTTCGTGGAGCCTGTACGAAACATACACACAGATTTTTTTATTATTATTTTGTATTAAATGGATTTGGTTTAACTCTGCTTCTTAACGTCTTGACATTATCAGTCATCTGGTGATGTCTTTCAGAGGGAACAGCAGAAGGAAATTAAGAGTTTTAAACGCTGTAAATGACATAAATGGTTTGAAGAAAATTCCATACTTGCCAACTCTGAACAAAATCCCTGAAAAATCATGCTTGGCCACTCAACACAAGTTGATTTAGTCATTATGCTGCTGTAACAGTGCCCTCACTCCACAGGCTGGGTTAGCCCAGAGTGCCCCAGCCTTGGATGGTTCAGCTGGCTTAAAAATACAATGAAAAGGGTTTGGGAGACGGAGCTGTGGCTGTGAAACACTGACACTAAGATGTAGTAAGAGAGATAAACATGGAGTCCTGCTCTAGTTCCCACACTTTTCTTTGTGGATTTCCACGGAAGGTGTAAATTTGCAGGTGGCAGTGAGATAGGATTTTGCTGGATCCTTTATACCTACTGCATAGACTTAAGGCACTTTGTTCTCTTCGAGCCTTCAGGGAGGAACAGCCCAAACCTGTCCTGGGGCCACTGCAGGTGCAGGGGGGCTAATGACCAAAGCCATTTGTGTCCCCCCACCCTGCCCACACACTGGGGCACTGGCACCACAACAATCTGCACATGGCCCTCAGGCTATGCAATATTTTCATTTTATACAGCACATTAACAATCTTAAAATATCCTCGAGTCTTGAGAGCTGCATTAGGTGTAAGAGTTGCTCTGTGACATTGGAGGGTTGATCTGTGCAGTTAAACTGGCAGGGAATACATCCAGTACCAGATAATTACAACACACTGCTATAAAACAGGGAAATTTTAACGTAGTTTTAATTCACTCCCTCGGTGGAAACTCCATTCATTTTACCAAGCGCTGAAATACATTTGTTGCTCTTGCTGGAACATGAGAATAGAGCAGAATTTAACTATCTATATTGCAGTAATCTACATGATTTATTATTCAAATAAAAGCGAGTTACTCATTCCTCACTGAAGATTCAATATCAGATTGCTCTACTGAAGTGCCATACTATTAACCAGTCATATTTGCAAAATATATTGCCTTTTGTTGTGATCTTATGAATAATTAAACCCAGAATGAAGTTATCATAAAATAAACAAACTACTGCATTTTGTCTTCATCAGGAATTTTAAAAAACCTGGACTAACTCATAGTAGGACTCACAGACATTGGCATGGATTTATGATACTTTAATTCTCCATTAAGAAGAACAAATATATACAACTAAATACACACACAGGACTGAGGATCACAGAGCTTCTATGCTGGATAGAGATTTTCAGCTCTGTGTCTAATAGACTTGGAAATACTAAAACATTCAAACAGAGTTTTGTTTATTTAGGGCTTCCACGATATTAGCAGTTTTAGAAGCAGATTTGCATCTGCTCATGGAAAACAAAGCAATTTTGTTTGAGAACTCTGTAATCCTGAGTTTTTTATATATTGTGTGATACTTCCTAAAGTCCTTTCACAACCCACCTGCTAATAGATAATTTGCTATTTATAGATTTCTTCACTAAGGAATACAAGGTAATTTACATCAGGCTGCGCTACAAAACAGCAGCAGTTTCCTCACTTGTTTGCAATTCAGAAATTCACCTCCTGCAATTACCCCTCTGCATCCGTCTGAAGGTATGAACTACAGGACACTGTGGCCTAATCTCAAAAATTTGTGTATTGTCTTTTAAAGACACTTAGAAGTTAATTCAAATATTCTGAAAAACATTTTTTCCTCAGAGAATTTTAACCGTTCCCTGCCTGTGCTTTAAAGTTGTCTCAGTGCCTGACCCAGCCCTGAGCAGCAGTGGGATGGCCTCAAGCTGACCCAGGGGCACATCCAGGTTTTCCATGGCCACATGATATCCACACGCCTTTTACATGCTAAGAATTTCAGCTGTCAGCTACGAAAATCTGCTGTGGGTGGGTGTGTGTATTTCAGAAAGTTTAGTTAAAGCTCAAACTGAGGAAAACACACAGTTCAAGGCTGCTAAATTATTTCCTCTCACTGTCACAGTGAACTGTAAGTTTGTTAGAGCAGCGAAGGAGACAAAGTGGATTTTCATAAACTTTCCTCGCCTTTTTCCCTCCTAGTGTTCATAAACTATGTTTCCAGAGTGATAAATCATCAGCCAGCTCTAGAAGGTCAAGAAGGGATAGAATATCTTAGTTCCTTGCCAGAGCTTTTTTGACACTGAAGTTTCCCTGATTTCAGCTTCACCTGAATTTCCACTCAGACCATTTCACACCTTTAACACCTCCAATTTCGTTGCTTCCTCCCATTCTCACGTCGGGTCTGCAGCTCTTCGGAGGAGCATTTGCATCGATTGAATAACTCCTATTATGCAAATGCCCATTCTGGAGCCAGCAGTCCTGACTGAGCTGTCAGCAGCTTTATCCATCATTGCTTCCAAGTGCTTCTTTTGTCTAAGCAGAAGGACGGACAAACCTTAAGACATCACAACCTCCTCACCGAGCCTGGTAAAACCCTGGCACAGGGTGCCCAGAGCAGCTGTGGCTGCCCCTGGATCCCTGGCAGCGTCCAAGGATGGGTTGGACACTGGGGTTTGGAGCAGCCTGGGACAGTGGCAGGTGTCCCTGCCATGGCACTGAGTGGCATTTAAATCCCTTGGCACACAAACTGTTCTGTGAGTCTATGATTCCTCACACAATGGCAGCAGCAAGAACTAACTCATCACACCAACCAACCCACCCAGGCCTCCCACCCACGAGTGGACAATTATTTCCCTTCCTACTGAAATTACTCCAGGAGCCATGACCTTAAGGAGGCTCAGATAGTAACTTCAAGTAAGGCAGACACAGTGCAAGGACCTGGATGGAATCACTTGACTTCAAGTCAAGTGAAGTTCAAAACTGGTATTAACCCCAAAATCAACTATATATAAAATATCTGGGAAAGCCAGAGCACTGCAAGAATCACCAGGAGGATCAGGGGGTTGGGGCAGGGCCCCTATGTCTCTTCATTGCTGGCTTTAATTCACACTGTTAATTGCTGGATCAGCACTCACATGTGTGAGGGGCAAAGGTCATACTCCCAAAACTGAGCTGAGCTCTTGCTGTTATGATGGAACTTCCTATTCCATTCCTACACCTGAGGAAAGTAGTTTATCTTCCCCAAAACCACAGTATTTACACTTGCACCCAGCACACACACTTAACAAGAACTATTTGCTCTCACTGGAGAAAAATAAGTTGTATTTCCTTATCAAATACCTGCCTGACAACAGAAAGCCATGTATTATGAAAAATAATGACAAAAACATCACAGAACAACTTGGTGGAGTTTTTAAAATACTGAAAAATAACTGTTTCCAGTGGATCTTTTTTCTGCTCCAATCTCTTCACCATTTAAAGCTCTAATAAATAAATAACAAAGTACTGTAGCTTTACCCTTTAACAGGTTGTCATTTCCTATCTTATCAACAGCCTGAGAGGCTTTATTGAATTCCCTCAATGAATTTCACCATTTAGGTGTGCACTGTAACGTGTTCTTGATTTATCTGGGATGGCTGGGGAGGTGTTTTAATGAGTAAGGTAAAGAGGAGAAGAACATTTATCTTGGCAAAGCCAGGGGAGGGGAGCATGACAGCACAGCCCAGAGCCAGCTGCTTTCACTCCAAACTGAGCTATCACTTACGTCATTGGGGCTGGCTAAGCTCTCCCCAGGACCTGTTCCCAGATAAATGAGCAGAGTTTTACTCTGTGCAGGTTCCTGCAGGCTCCTCCAAGCGCCTCAGTGCTCAGGACATGTCTGACTCTAAACCTCCCTGACATGAGGGCAGTGCTCGAGGGTTTCCATGACCAAACCACACTGAGCTCCCTGCTCAGGATGGGGTTCTAACCCCCGTGCTCTCCTCAGTCTTTGAGGCTTCTCTCCTTGGAAATGCAGACGGAAAAGCAAATTGCAGGAGAAATACAGGCTGAGCTGAGCATTCAGAACACTCCTCAGATTCAGCTCAGTGCCTAATCCTTTCCCACCACCCTCCTCAATTCCTGCCTGCCATGCCATCACCACAGCAGTGGAAGGGAGCTCCATCACACTTGGAGCAGCCTGCCTTCATTTTAAACCTCATGCAGCAAAGTGGTTTTCTGTGCTCTCCTCCATCCTCTGAAGGCAGCCATGTCTCTTTGGGAACCCATCCCACTACTCATCCAGGACAAGTTCCTGTTATATTGCCTTCACTCCTTGGGAAGCATCTGCTTTCTATTTCAACCTGAAAACATTCTGTTTCCTAAATTATTCTTTTTTCATAAATTCCTTATGCTGGCTTGCTTGGCAAAACAGAGAGAGCTGTGTCTGCCCCAAGGCACAATGAAAAACTGGATAACCCAAGCTGAACGTTCATTTTACTGTGCATCATACAGTGGAGACATACATCAACACAGCCTCAGCCAGGCTCGTTTGGCAGATTTAGTTCAAAGTGTGAATGAATAGCAACCTTATACTCCCTCTGGCTTTAGTTCTGGATAATCCTCGTAAGTCAAAACATGTATTACCTGTGGCAGAGGCCAGACAATTTAGACGATGCTGGGTCTTTAACGTTTCCATGACAGCATCCTTTATTAGATCCAGGTTGAAAGGAGGAGGGGGTTGGTTGAACAACGAAATAAATTCTTTAACCCTTTTCACCAGCTACAAACCCAAGCAATTCCTCTTCCTGCTGTTTCAAAATGTGTCTCATTTTGCTGTATCCTTCTGCCACGAAGTTTGAAGCAGATCAGTCCATGCACAATCATCCTTCTATCAGTTACAATAATAACTCAGAGCAGGCAGAATGTTTCTTGCCCATCGGCACAGTCTTGGCTGTATTTTCCCCCTCAACCCTCCTTCCCCAGATATTGCACAGAGTATATTTATGCTGGCTATTAACTTTCAAAAGAGCTGAGGCTTTGGAAAGCCTGGTTCCGATTACCCTTGTAATTCCTGTTTGAAGAATTTTATCTTGGGCAGAGCAAGCTCTTTGCATGATCTCCTTTGTGGCTAGGTAGGCTCCTTTCTTCAAAGCATTTCCAGCAGCCCTGTTTAATTTTAAAGTTAAAATTCAGAGGAACAGTGTTTATTAGGGTATGTAGTCAGGCACTGCCTGTCAGAGCACTTGGGAAAATTAGGCAGGATCACTGAACCTGCTGCAACTCAAACACTGAGTAAACCAAGCACTTCCAGGATGTTCTTAACCAATTACAAACTGAGCTGAGGTTGTAATGGTAACTAAAATACAAAAACAATATTCCTTCTTCTTAAGAAAACATAAAGGCAAACAAAGAAGCAAACAGATGTGTGTGTAAGGCCTTCATGTAGCTTAATCTGCTTCCCTTACGTCTGAATGTTTATCTACATAAAAAATGCATTAATTTCACCATTACCCATTCACACCCACACACTGCAGTGTTAGGGACAGCCATCCATTAAGACATGTTTCTGCTCTAAATTTTAAAAGTTTAGCAGGGAAAAAGGTCTTGGTTTTGGACTGGGAGTGTTGATCAAGGACAAGCCAAGCTACCATGCCATTTTAGAGCCCAACTGCCTAAAATCACGACACACACTTTAATCATGCAATCCATATAAACAGATTATGCATTCTCACACCAATCACACAGAAACTGTATTTTTGTTTACAGCCTGAAGGAGGATTTTACTTGTATATCTGAACCACATCTGATTTGCTGGGGCACAGACTGCACTGTGCACCACTGGCAGTGGGACAGACAGAAAATGACACAACAGGAGCCATGCACACCTTGAGAAGGTAAGAACAGAGAGGAAATGACATGACAGCAGCAGTCAGTGGCCTGAATAGCCTCAGGAGTGCTCCTGACCAAGTATGTGCCCTCCAGCTCTGTTTGGCTGAGCACTGTTGACAAAAGGATTCTGAACAGCAGAGGAAGGAAACCTCTGAGTTTCACTGTTTCTATCTAGGGAGCAGGGCTGCTTAACTGAACAGAAGAGCTGTTGTAGAGCTCCATCTCCTTATCTGGGAACCCTCCAGGATTCCTTGCTAGTCCTTGTCAGGTTTATAATCATAAATTACATTGTTCCTGTATTTTATGATGATGTTCTGAAGAGATCGCTCATTTCCTCAGGCTTTCCTTTACCAAGTTTTGTAATCAGCGTTTGGGCAAGAATTTCAGCAGCACTGATTGTGGCCCAGGGCATTTCCTGGATTAATGACAGGCTGGAAAAGCTGATGGCCCCCAGTCCTGCCTTGATCCAGTAACCCCAAGGAGCTTTAAACTCTCCAGGACGCACCCAGCGCCAGAGCAGTTACTGTGAAGGAACTTCAGTGGGACACTTAAGTCAACAGCAACGAAACAAACCTCCTTTTATCCCTTACAAAAGTAGGAGGAAATACTAATTTGAATGGGGTGATAATGATGTTTAGATTGTTCCAGAGGAATTTAGCAGCCCTAGCAGGAAGCACAGCAGGAAATCTCTCCTTTGCCATGCAGCATGCCTCAGAACCACAGATGTCTGCAAGCAAGGGGGTTTAGTTCCCTAAGAAAGTAATGGTTTGGGGTAGAAATTAGGAAAAAGGAGTTTTTAACTTCTAAATGAAGCACCTGGTTTGATGCTGCTACTGTGGTTTCTCACAGCAGGGATTGGGTGACTCGTTTTGCTCACTCCGCCTTCAGGCTTGGCCTCCAGCTCAGACTGTCCAGGGTGCAGCTCAGTGTAACCCCACAACACACCAAGAGAAACAGATTCACATAGTTTAATTCCCTAAGTCCTCCTCCCTGTAAAAAATCGACAGCACTGAGATCACACACAAAATTCCTATGATTTGTTTCAATTCCATGTTCCTAATTAAAAGTAGCGAGTCACTCAGATATGTGTTCATCAGGATAAATGACACCCCTGAAATACCTGCCAGAACTGCTGCTGAAGTCACCTTCAAACAAATAACTGAAAGTAATTGTGAACTATGGCAGAAGTGGCTGTTCTCACCTAAAGCTGGATTTTGACCCCCTGCCCATGGAAGCCTACAGACACTGCCTGCTCCTTTACCAGAAATTCAAGCACAAAGCCCACGAATGCAGAATCACAGAATCCTAAAGACTTCTGTGGAAAAGACCTGAGATCAAGTCCAAGCATCAAGCCCAAGCATCAAGCCAGCACCACCACCACTAAACCATGTCCCACATGCTGCATCCACACCTGTTTTGGAACACTACCAGGGATGGGGACTCCACCACTGCCCTGGGCAGCCCTTCCCAATGCTTGACAACCCTCTCCATCAAGAAATTTTTCTCTAATACCCAATCCAAACCTCTCTGGCACAGCTTGAGGCCATTTTCCCTTGTCCTGTCCCTTGCTCCCTGGGAGCAGAGCCCAACCCCTCCTGTGAGGGAGTTGTGGAGAACCAGAAGGTTCTTCCTGAGCCTCCTTTTCTCCAGGCTGAGCAACTCCAGCCTGGGGTTGTTTATACATAGAATAAATAAAACCATATTAATATTTAGGGCAGTCCTTAGTGCAGCAGCACTGATGGAGCTCAGATATGTGCTGAAGGCCACTGCTGACCCCAGTCCTGTCTGAGGCACAGCAAGAACGGGTGGGACAGGGATTCCTGCAGGGAACAACAAGCAACAGCTGCATGTACAAAGTACGAAACAATCAGCAGGATGCTGTGGACAGAGCAGCATTTCAGCCTGTGTCTGTCTCTACAGAAACTCTTTCCTCAGCCACCTCAGCACTCTGTGGTTTTTGGGAGCTCCCTCTCTGTGTACACCCCACTGCAGCGAGCACAAGGACAGAGCCAGGATCAGGCTCAGATTCCTCCTGCTGGTCCTGAGCAGCCAGAGACAGACAAATGTGCTCTGGGGCAGGCTCCACACCCCACATGTACAACCTGAAACAGGCACAAGCTAAACCCCAGCTGGAGCTCCATCTCCTGCAGTGCACTCTGGCTCACACTTCCTACTTGGACAACACAGGCTGCAGCCACTTGTAAAGGAATTTACATTCACATTTCAGTTTGGAACCAGAGATGAAGAGGGAGAAAAGGGACTGACTTGTGAAAAACTACAACTATGTGATTTAAATGTGTTTTGGAGCATTCGGGATAAGGCAGCAAATTCTAATAGAGGGTGGAGGAGTCTCTTCATCTCTCCCACAAAGACTCATTACTGTTACTTTCTGCAGGAAAAACCTAAAACAGAGTAAAAGAAAATACTAAAAGAGGTAGAACTTCACATACCACTTCATCAACGCTTTTCTAAAAAAACCTCAGTCTTTATTACTTGTGTGTAAATAAGTAGACTTCACTTCTCAGTTTCTTTTTCAATATTCAACCACACACTGGGAAAGTAACATCTGTTCCCACACAGCACTTGTGCTAATTATACCTGAATGATCAAAATATCAGGATGGTTGAATTGTGAAGTTTTTTACCAAGGTTTCTAGTTTAGGGTGCTAACAGCTAGTGATGAGAGTAAAGCCTTAGTGCTGCCCAGAGGCTGTTGAAAATAAGATACATATGAGGCTCTTTGTGGTGATGCAGCAGTAAGAAAGGAACAAAGTGTCTGGGTACTTAAAGGCAGACAAGTCTGGACAAGCTGGAAAAAGACAATAACTTTCTCAGTCATCAGCCAGGAGAAGGGATAGAAGTGGTTGGAACACTGGGCTCTGGGTGGGTTTGGAGTATCACCAAGTTGTGCACACACACACACAAGCACAACACTTAGGAAGGCCACAATACTTCACATTTTTCTCAGCATTTCATTTGGTAACACAAAATAGGTCTTTCAGAAACTACTCCATAGAAACAGGTCTTTTATAAACTACTCCATAGAAGCAGGACCCTGCATATTATTTGCTCTCTCCAGCAACTTTACAATTTTGACTTCCTGCTGCCGAGATCTATTTTGTTTTTATTTGGGTTCAGCAGTTATACCTTTCTCTGCTGCATCTGCAACCACAAATGGATGTGAAATGGATCTTTAAAAGCAAGATACGACACTAGGGAGCACTGACAAGCAAACCCATAGATCTCAGTGCTGGTGGCATCCCCTCATTTTCCTCATCAGATGCAATTTCTTCCTATTAACCTCCCCAAAGTCCTCTTGTCCTGAGAACGGGGCCTGACAAACCAAGCAGCACATCCTGCACATCCCACATGGGACCCTGGAGGCAGGAAAGGAAGCGAGTTCCTGTGGGAAGCAGCCTCCTTACCTCGGCCAGGCTCCAGGGCACATTCAAACCCACTGACCCTCATCTCAACATCCAACCCTGCCAAGGGAACTTCTCTCCTACAGCAGAAAAACTCAGACCCTTGGAGACTTCAGGCATGAAACCTGCTGTGAAGCAGACATGGGCTCTGGCCCCACAGGCTGTCCCATGACACCCATGAGCTGCTTCCCACCCTCCCCTGCCCCATCACCCCTGAGCTGGCCAGAGCTGAGTGGGAAGGACTGGGAGCAGCGTGTGGGATGCCATGGAACAGCACAGCACATTCTGAGCAGGGCTGGGCACCAGCCAGATCCTGTAAGGAATGCATCTTTCCTCATCAGGGCAGAGGGTCAGCTTTGAGCTCGCTGCAGCAGCAAACACTGGTGGGGAGCTGCCAGCTGTTTCCCAAGCGCTGCAAGACATCAGCTTTCACATGGAACAGGGCCACACAGTGGGGAGAGGTGAGGGACTGCTCCCCTCCACTACAGAGCTGGAAGTGTGGGTCACACTCTGAACCCTTTGTTATTCCCTGCAAATCTGCAGTGAGGAAGAAGAGGGGTGAAGGTGAGGTATATATGGTGATAACAGCATATCAACACATACCCCTGCAGTGTCTGCAAGCCAAAACAAAAGTCTGAAACCCTTCTCACACCAGATAGGCGAATCCTTATAACAATTTGAAGTAATATCTCAACATTTTCAACACATTAATGTTCTGGAAGGTCACTGACTCCGCCAGCACAAGCTGCAGGTATCTAAGGTGCATTTTGATTTGAAGGATTTTCCACTCCTTCCCAAAGACAAGATAAACCTTTCTGAGGGCTAACTGTCCCTGTGGCTCTGATGGTCAGCACAAGGTCATGGGAGAAGGATTTTCTGTAAGAGCAGCACAGTTAAAGGCTGAAGCTGCCAGGCCAGGGGCAGCTCCAAAGCTGTGGGACAAGAGCTCTGAGCTGCACTCCCTTCAGCAAGGGTCAGGACCACCAACAGAGTGTATTGGCAAGGCCGCTCTTAGGGAGGAGTTGTTTGTTTACAAATTCAAGTAAAATGCACTGCAACCACATTATAATGAAAGATTGGCTATCTGGCAAAAGCCAGTATAAACCCTCTTGGGATCACAAGCTTTCTAGGCAATTTGTTAGAAAAACTCTCATAAAAAATATGAATATTCCATTTTCAAGAACAGAAAACTGCCATCCACATGTTCCAGGTTAGGACTCCTCTCTTTAATCCTCTTGTGTGAGGCAGATTGCAGGGGCAGAGGCAGGGCTGTCACATAGGGATGGCCCCACAGTGGCAAAAGCAGCAGTGACCCAGCTGCTGGGAGAGACAGGAGTGACTACAGCAGCCTTACAGCACCAGCAGTGTCATCTGTGTCCAGCTGGACTCCTGCAGCTCTCACCCTTGAAGGATTCCCTGTTTCACTACTGCTTTTCCTCTCTAGAGTCCCTTAGCCTTCTCCTTTTCCTATCTGCACACATTATCCCTATTTTTCTTGACCCCTTTTCCTTATCTCCCCCTTAAATGCTATCTCTTTTCCCTCATCTCTTCAGAAAATCTCCAACAAGAAAAAAAAACCCAAACCAGTTGTCCTGGTTTGAAGGACAGGTGTCTGCCAGTAGAGGCAGAAGTTTCCTCTGAAATAGAGACTTTAATTCCACTCC
>JAOTQP010000619.1:998672-1029180 GCA_026413545.1 Cichladusa arquata
GTGCCCTCGCTGCGGGGCTGGACCGCGGCCGGCGCCGAGGGAGCCACGCTGGCCGCCAGGTAGTCGTAGTCCTCGGCCTGCTCCTGGCTGAGGCTCTCGTGCTCCAGGCGGGACGAGTAACTCCTGTACTTCTTTGGAGCCTCCACCTGGGCGGTGTCTCCCTCGGAGGCCTCCTGGTCGTAGCTGTAGGGATCGTCGTAGTGCCTCTCGGGCTCGCCGTCCTCGGCGTCGCCGGGGCTGGCCGTGTTCAAGGAGAAGGCGTCGCAGTCCGGCAGCTGGTAGCACATCAGCTCCCCGCCGGCGTTGGGGCAGTGGCACACCTTGCAGGGCGGCATGTGGAAGGTGTGCCCCGCCACGTACTTCTGTCCCTCGTGCAGGCAGCCGATGCGGCCGCACTGCGGACACCCGTCGGCCGGCACCACCGCGTCGATGCAGTTCGGGGGCAGCTCCGGGCACAGCATGAACTGGCAGCTGATCTTGCCGCCTCCCTTGGGGCACGAGCACTCGGTGCTGCCGAAGTCCACGAAGTAGGACTGTCCCTCGGGCACCTTGCCGTTGACGAAGCCCACGTTGACGCAGTCGTAGTACTGGTAGCCCTCGCAGGTGCAGCCGTGCTGCAGGCACGTGGCGCAGCACTGGCCGGGCTCCAGCACGTCCTCGATGCAGTGCTCCAGGGGCTGGCACTCGGCGCCCGTGCAGTCCCTCTGCGCCCGGCAGCCGCCCGCGCACAGCAGCACCAGGAGCAGCGCAGCCCAGGGGCCCTGCTGCCAGCTCCGGGCCCCGGCCATCGTCTCACACCGGGAACGCGGCTCCGCTCCAACCTCGCACGTTCAGCCTTGGCTGCTCTCCTGCAGGGCTGGCGCTTCAGCTCCGAATCTGCAGCGCTTTCCCGAGTTACCTTTTCTCATAGATCCTGGAGTTATGAAAGAAAACTCTGTTAAAGACTACACTCGGCACATATCCTGTTAAACATTAGAGGTCTTTAAAAGTTGGGACGAAATCCAACATCTGGAAACCTAAGGACAAAAATTAATCATAATGCCTTCCAAGCGTTAGAGGCACTAAGTTTGGAGTTGGATGCTTCCCCCACCCCTATTTTGAAAAGGAAAGGAAGAAAAAAAAAAGGTTGAGACTGTTCTGTTTTGGATCTGTTGACAAAACATACATATTTCAATAAAAAGAAGGCACTTCTTTATACTTCAATGCCTTTTTGTTAATCTTTCCAGCTAAAAAGATTTTTTGGCAGAGAATAAGTAAATACACAGTTCTTCCTCTGCAGATATGAGCTTAAGATAATTATTCTTTATGTTTTAATTACAGAGACTCAAATCTTAAGGAATTTTTATAGACAAAACTTAGCCTTGGGACGTGAGAATTTGTCTGTACACATGTTAACTCAAAATCTGGATTTTTTTCTGTCTCCTTCCCCCACTGAGCAATCTCTTGCACTTCAGTCTTCAGCATTAACAGTTATTTCTTTGCTCCAGCGGGGCTAAAATAGAACTTCTTTGTGTGTTGCGGTTACTTTGTGGTTACACATCGTATTAACTATCCTGTAATACATATTAAGGGCCGGATCCTCTGCTCACAGAGGCTGGCACAGCTCCACAGCAGGACTGTGGTGCACAGAGGGATCAACTCCAACTTCACTGGAGGACATTTACAACATTTACAACAGCTGAGGATGTGCCACCGCTGGCAACTATTCTTTTAGTTTTGACACCACCAGCAGTACTTTTTAGTGAATTACTATACTATGAACACACAATATAGATCTATACATACACGAACTGGCATAATAACACTTTATTAAAATGCCCTGAAGAAGAGCAAATGGTTTGCTTTTTAATTACTACGCCCTTTGAGCATCAAAAAGTTCCAGGGTTCATCAGCTGTTGTCCTTTATATCAAAATTATGCTCACAAAGCCACACAACACGGAAAACCACTTACAACAGAAAAACAATTTGCCTATAGAATTTTATAGAACCAGCAATCTGGTTATTTTCCCAGGACCCCTCCCATCATTAAAAAAACAACAACCCTAAAACATTTATCTTGGGGGTAAAATACAGCCACATCACCCAGAACAATGAACCACACATGCAAGAGGAGTTGTGCCAGAAAATCCATTCAGGAAGATTAGTTCTCCCATTCAAAGGGGGCTTCCAACAAGGCTGCTCAGTCCCTCTGGCAAGAGGCCAGGCTCTGGGGAAAGCGTGCCTGTTCTGATAAGATACGGACAAACCGTGCTAAGAATTTCCACAGTTCTGCTCTGGAATCCCAATTACTTCAGTACCTTATATAAAGACAGAATTCTTACAAATGCAGGTTTCCTACTACTAATTTGAGTATATTAGCTGAGTGTGCTAAAGAAGAGCGATTGAAGGAAAAATAAAATTGTCAGAAAATACAATAATGGCTTGGAAGAATCTCACTTTTTCAGAATCTCAGTGCTCTCAAAAACCAGGCTATTTCTCATGAAGGAGAATTTTCAATATGTGGTGCTGAAATTAATTCTTCAGAACACAGCCTGGGAATTAATAATTTATCCTGCTTTCAGCAGCTTTTCCAGGTAATCCAAATTTGTAACTGCTACATTGCTTTAGCTGGGAAATAATGAATGGGAGAACAACTACAAGTAACTTCTGTAAGGCACTGGCAGCAGGATTTTGTCAGATCCCCTCCCGTGGCACCTCCTGGTGCCTCAGCGCAGGTGTGTCCCCTGGGCAAACCCCATGGGGAGGCACCTGAGCTCAGCTCTGCCCTGGCCATGTTCTCTCTTCCACATCAGGCTTCCCAGAGATCCCCAGCACCCAGCAAGGGCCATCTGGGTGTCAGAGGCACAGGTCTGGCAGCTGTGTGTGCACCAGGGCAGGGCCAGGCATCACCTGTACCAGGGACAGGTAAGGCACAGGTGTGACACCCCCAGCCCAGCTGTGCTGCCCTGCTGGGGCACAGCTGCAGGTACAGGCTCCCCACAGCTCCTGAGCACACACTCAGACTCCCAACACAAACCCCACTGATCCTGTGCTGAGGCAAGAGGCAGAAAGCAGTCGTCACTCACAGGGACAGTGCTGAGGGACAGCTGAGGGTTTGTCACAGGCCAGTCCTGCTTTGGTGACAAGAGCTGCCCCTGTGCTGTCACCTCCTTCCCCCCTCACCACGGTTTGGCCCAAGGGTTTATTTGCTTGTCTGGGTCACTGCCAGTCCTTCCTCTGCTCCCATCCTTGCTCCCTTGCCTCTTGCCCACAGGGAGCCCAGAGAGCTCATGGCCAGCCCTGTCCCTGCTCCTGCCTCTCACACTTTCTGCTCCGTGCCCTGCTCTGCGCCCTCGTGCCTTCCTCTCCCCACCCTTTCCACATCCCTCAGCATTTGGGTTTTCAGGCTTAACCAGTAAGGCTGAAATCCTTATAACCCTTCCTCTATAAATGCCACCCCAATTTTCCCTTTCCCCAGGCTCGCTTTCCTTTCTCAGAGGCTCCTTGTTTCTGGTGCAATGACTCCAACAAAAAAGTATCTTTTTATTCCTTTAAACTGCTGCGTTTCCCTGTGCTTTCTCATCTGTTTCCCACACCCATCACTCCCCCCAGCCCATAAACTCACATATCAGAGAAACAGCCTCTGCTTCAGGCACAGAGAAAACCATCTTTGAGGGAAGCACAGTCACGGCTGCTGAGCCCCATGGAGCCCCATCCCTGCTCACAGAGCTGTGCTCCTGCCAGCCCTGCAGCTGATGTGCTCCACCTCTGGATCCCTGCCCTTCCCCAGCACTGCAACAATGCTCTGGAGACAGCAGCTCATTACTGGGGAACGCCATCAAAGGCTGGAGCTGTAAATAAAGGTGTCTGAACCAAGAGGGTAAAAAAAATGCACCATCCCTGTAGGGTAGGGGAGTTTAATACTAGCAGATGTTATTGCAATAAGTAGTTTCCATTAACTATTTTAATGCTTTCCTTAATGTCCTTTTACACAACTGGGGCAGTATACAAGGGCTTCACCAGAATGAGAATTGGTTCTTTGTACTCTCACCAATGCCCTTCGCCCACTCTTGCCAACGTCACTGACTTCTGCTGTTCCTTTGAAGGACAAATTAAGCCCTGCACACCTAAAACAAAAGTCTTTCAAAGGCTCTGTTGAAAGCTGTGCAGAGCTCTACAGCAAGGAGCCATGTGCCACCTGTGCCAGCCCTCATGCACTGCTTCATGGCCCAGGAGAATTCCATTCATGTCCACTCTGGAATTTCCTAACCTGTCTATGCTGCTCTGCTTTGGCTCAAGGGCCAAGCCTGTTGGCTTTACTGGGTTTTACTGGGCCATTATTAAAGAAGTTCCTGTCATTCTTGTGCTCATAATTCCTCCTGAGCAAGCAGGAGTGCCCATGCAAGAGAGGGGCAGTGCTTTGGACTGAGAGTGAGCCCCTCAAATTCTACCCACGTCAATATGTGAGGTAAAGCAGCAGCAAACAGCGGATGGTCACATGGCTGCAGTTCCTTATGTCCCAATTCCTTCTTTAAACAGTATTCCTAGGAAAGGCAGAGTAAAGAGACCTTATGGAAAACCAGCTTTAAAGAGAGTCCAAATAAGCATCTACTGCAGGCACATATTTCCATGGAAAAGGAAAGCAGATGAAACCAGTATCTGTGTGATGGGACATCCAAGGCTAACAGCAGCAGTCATCAAGATTATAACTAGTCCTGGCTGAAAAACATCATATTCCTGTCTCCTTGCAGGGGAATAAAACAAGATTTCAAGATGCTTATTTCAATTCAGTTTGGGGCCAGCAAGTTATAAATTTTGACATTTTTTGCAAAACAATATACTCCAAGTGATTTACTTCAATCAAAGCCATAACATAAAACCAAAAGGAAGAATGTTGACTTGATTAAAATTGTTCAATCGTATTACTCAAAAATGTTGATGAAACCAGTGTGTTCCCACAGAAGATCTAGACATTTTAAATGTGCAACTTCTTTAAATCAAGAGGAGCATTTTATTGGGAGATTCTTTTTCCAGATGGTTTCATTTCAGTGCTGGACCAGAAAGCTTATTCTAGGTAAGCAGAGGTGACAGGAGGCACTGTCCTGCAAGGATTTCACACAAAGACAACCCCTCTGTGTGAAGGGTGCCCCAGAGACATGCAGAAGGTGGGCACATGTGGAAGAGATACCACAGGAGCAAGAGCATTCTGTCAAATGCTCCCTGAACAGAAGGAGGCAGCCATTTCAAAACAAAAAGCAGTAAAGAGAATAAACCCAGTGCACTGTAGGAGAACCCACTGACTTCCATCTTTAAGATGTACCTGTGATTTCACCAGGTGCAGATCCCTGTGAAGAGGTTTAGACAGAACAAGTCTTTTCCCGTCCTACCTCTCAGTCCCTCACTAAACTGCCATTTTCGATGATGACAGGAACAGAAATGCTGCTCTGATCTGTATCTTCTGCTTCTGGAAGTGAACAGGGCCAGATGCCAGGCTGATATAAGAGCAGAAGGTGGCAGCCATCTGTGCAATCCCTCCTGTGGGAGCACAGCTGGCTGCAACTGGGAGCAGCTCCTGAGCCTGCCCGTGAATCCACTCCTAAGGTTCAGACACACGAAGAAAAAACCTATGGGAAAGCCAGTGCAGGGCTGGCACAACACAAGTTCATCAGCCCACAGAGCTGCCACGAACAATTCTCCTGGTTTCCCAGTGCCAGCCAGCTGAAATTGGCTCTGCAGGTTCAAGCCGTACATGAGCAGCGACCAAACACAGCTGTGCTCTGTGCTGGGGAACCTTTCAGTGATGCTGAATCTCTTCTCACAGCGGGGAAAGCTCGGCAGAAAGCAGGGCAGCAGGCAGAAGCACATGTGCACACCCATCCCGAGGAGCAAGGGAATGTATTTCCCCAGTCTGAGCATTTTCACACCTCTCCCCAGCCAGAGCTCTGCGCTGCTGCAGCTGCCAGCAGCTCCTCGCTGCCTGCGGTCACAGCTTAGACTGAGGGAGGAAGCAGGGAGGGGACGGAAGGAAATAACAATTTAAAAACAATCCCTTTTAAATGCAAGAGAAAATGGAAATTTGTGAGAGCGTTTGAATCTTGTATAAAAAACCAGAAAAAAACTCTAAACCCAGTAACTCCTGACTGGGCTGTGCCAGCCCATGGATTAGATCTTCCTTTCACACCCTCTCAATCCGGAAACTTGTGATCTCACGAGGCGCTGGAAGGGATTGCTGCTGGAAGGGATGGGATTGCTGCTGGAAAGGATTGGATTGCTGCTGTCCTCGCAGAGGAAAGTGCAGGGCTATTCAGAAGGAGGATGAATGAAAAGGGAGAAGTGTTTCCACCACTGCTCTTACACAACACTCAGGCCCAGGGCCCATCATCTCTGCCTGCAAATTAATGGAATCTGAGCTGAGCTGAGCCCCTGTGTTGGGCAGAAGGACCAGAGGGGCAGGATAAACCTCAGGGTAAATCCCAATCCAACGAGCTGCTTTTTGTTATTGAAAGTAAAGCACTTTGGAGTTGTCAACACTCTGGTTCTTGGCTATACAAGCCCGTGTTCAGGAGTCATAGCTTTTGCAGGCAGTTTTCCTCAGCTTTGCTTTCAGTAAGAAATCAGTTATCATTAACCCCCTTTTCATGGAAAAGCTTTTAAAAATGGACATTTGGGAGTCTGGAGGATTTTTACTTAATTCAACAGGGAACTCAAGAGGAGACAAACAAGAAGAAAGCAGGATGGGATCAAAACTCTGATAAGAACTCCCTTCTCAGCAGAAGGACCCTCAGGCAGAGATGCTCCAGAAGCTTTCCAGGATGTTCCCCGTGCTCAAATCCAAACAGGAACCTGACACACTGTAATAGAAAAGCATCACCCGAGGTATTTCAGCTGAAGTAGCCAAGCATTAACAGAAGTGACCAGGCACCTCTGGGACTTATTCTTCCAGAAAATGCAGCGTTTAAAGGCTTTTTGAAGTCCTGGAGAGCAAAGGCAGCCTTTTCCAAGGGAATGACAGAGCCAGGGAAGGGAGAATCATGTATTCGGGCTATTGTGTCAGTGCTCCCCTTCAGCCCAGCCCAAAACAACAGGGCAGGTACTTGGATTCCAGAGGAGTGAAATTCTGTGTCATTGGGAGTCGGCAGTGCAGCAGATCCAGAGTGGCTCAGTGGGAGCAGGGCAGCTGCTGAGGAGCTGGAGAGGAAGGTTTCACATGGGACATGGGGAGCTCACACAGGACTGTGCAGGGACCAGAGCAGCAGGGACAGGCCCAGGGCTCTGCCACGGGATCCCTGACAAACTGACAATAGAATCCCTGACAAACTGACCACGGCATCCCTGATAAACTGACCACGGCATCCCTGACAAACCGACCACGGCATCCCTGACAAACCGACCACGGCATCCCTGACAAACTGACCATGATGTCCACGACAAACTGACCATGGCAGCCCTGATAAACTGACCATGGCAGCCCTGATAAACTGACCATAGAATCCCTGACAAACTGACCATAGAATCCCTGACAAACTGACCATGGGAATCCCTGACAAACTGACCACAGAGCCCCTGACAAACTGACCATAGAATCCCTGACAAACCGACCATGGCATCCCTGACAAGCTGACCATGGCATCCACGACAAACTGACAATGGCAGACCTGATAAACTGACCACGGCATCCCTGGCAAACTGACCACAGAATCCCTGACAAACTGACCACAGAGCCCCTGACAAACTGACCACAGGGTCCCTAACAAACTGACCATGGCATCCCTGACAAACTGACCAGTGGGTCCCTAACGAACTGACCATGGGAATCCTGACAAACTGACCATAGAATCCCTGACAAACTGACCATAGAAACCCTGACAAACTGACCATAGAATCCCTGACAAACTGACCACAGCCAGGTTCCCCTCTGGACAACACACAGGAGGCTCAGCAGGTCCTGGCAGCTGCGCCAGAATCACAGCTCTGCTGCAGAAGGAGCCAAACTCTTACACTGAGTGAAAATAAACGTGTTTGCTATTGATACATGTTTTTTTCTCTTCTTTTTACATCACCAAGTTTCAGGTGACTATATATACCCCTCAAAAACACAATTAAATAATCCAGCTATTTCCACACCGGCCAAAGAAATCTGGGAAAAGATTAAAGCAAACTCAGCAACAGCCACTCAAAAATGTTTCCCAAGGCACAGCCAACAAAAACTTGTCAAAGCTCATAAGTTATGAACTAATTTGCACAGGGAGAGCTCTTTTGGCAGCAGGCAGGTCCCTGAGCTCCACAGCACCTCGAGCAGCCGCACACATGTGGAGACAGCGTGGAGACGGGGCAGCACAGCCCCCAGGAGCCAGCACTAGCTCCGGGCTCGGGGCTCTGCTGAGCACTGTCAACACTGGGAGGCTGCTCTGATAATGAAAGAAAGAATTCTTTCTCATTTATTTAAAGAGCTGCACTCTCCTCTCTTCCCTCTCAGGAAGGCACAAATCCCTAGTCTCCAAGATGTTCCCCATTATTTAGATATTTACCATTTCCCACTAAAAGTAACTCAAGCACAACCCCCGCACAATCTCCTAACTGTGCCCCTCAAACATATCCTCTCAAGATCCTGGATTAGATTTCTCTCTCTCTGCTTCCTTTCTCCAATCTCCCTCCAGGATGCTCCAGCCCCCTGCCCCTTCCCAGAGTTTCCAGAGCTCCCCTCTGCAGAGCTGCAGTGCCTCTCACCAAGGAAGGAGCCTGCTGCAGGGACACTGGCATGCAAAACCTCAGATGTCATTCCCACTCCCTCTGTGATCCCTTCTCCCCATTTCTCCTTTCCTCCACGAAAGAACTCTGATTACTTAAAACTTTCTGTAAGCAGCAGATTTAAGTTTTGGGGTTGTTTCTTTTTCGTAATCCAGTCTTCTGTGATGCACTTTGAACCCCTCTGCCCTAAGCAGCGACAGTAATACAGACCTCTTGTTGGGAAATATGCTGGTTGGAATATCTGGGAATTCCCTACCTATTTCAGACAGCTCTTTCCAAATAGTTCAAACTGAAAAGTCCCCCACCTCCATCTAAAATCCAAATTAGGCCAAAAAAAGCCTACTATTCAACTGACAGCTTAGCAAGTGCCCTTTCCTGCCCTGTGCGCTGCCATGGGGCAATTTGGAAATAATTAACAACGGTTTCCATGCAGGGAAGGCTGAAGGGCACTGCCAGGCAGTTTTGCAGTTTCTGTACCTGTGAGGCAGAGCTGCTCACAGCCAGAGGAGCAGTGCTGCCTCCATCGCCTGAACTTCGGCCTCACAACTGAGGATTTGCAGTTGAGACTCTCCACAGGAACTCAGGGGTTTGCTTCAGTCTGCCAATTAATTCCAACAAAATGTCAATACAGCAAGTTTGTAGCAAGTAGTTTTTTCCGTGATTGCACCCCGACTTTGTCGCTATCATGATTAATGGTGAAAGTCTAGCTGTTGGGCATTGAAAAATGCCCAATTATGAATCTGGTCGAGCATCTGCCCACGTATTCTTTGGTCTGAAGGAAAGGAACTCAGACTTGTTTCAGCATTCATGCACATGCCTTCTCAGCCTCCATGGACTGCAGACAAGAGCATATCTGGAGAGTGGATTGGACATACCACGAGGCATATTGCCAATTATAAATTAATAAAATCCAGAAAAAGCAGCAGTAATCATTCCCTGGGAATGGTTTCCTCTCGTGTGGTGACAAAAGAAAGCCCGTATCAGGGTTATTATATTTAGCAATTAAATTCTTCAGCTAAAGCAAAAAATTATTATTTTAATGGAGGAAAAATGAGAACACTTGGTTAAAATGTTCTCATAGAAATGTTAATTACCACAGGCATTAAACAAATGGAAATCAATGCCTACCATTTGTTGAGCACTTTGAAAAGTTTTAACACAAAAAAAAGTGCTGGAAGGAAACCTTCAATTTTTCCTCATGAATGAAAGCAAATCCCTGTAAATGAAGCTGCATCTATCGTGCTGCCAATCAGTCAGCAGCCACAGATGCATTCCACCAATCCAAAGTGTTCCTGCACAAACTTTCCATAAAAGCTAATGGAATTAATTTGGTTTGTTGGGTACCAAACTGAAAAGGAAAGAAGCCTGCTCTGCTATTTCATCTCAGAGCCCATTATGCAGAGACAACAATAATTCCAGGTGGAGCTTCACAGGAAACACCCATGCCCCATCTCCATCTTCCACCTTGGGTTTATCCTTCACTTTTGCCTGCAGCAGATGTGGAATCCTGTATCTTGACTCCCTTCCTTTGAAAGGGAACAGATCCCAGTTGTCCAGGGGCCAACCTTAACTTGCAGAATCATTTCCTGGGGATAGGAGCACGGGTTTTTCCTCTTTCTGCAAAGAACCCCAGGCTGGCATACTCAGTGATAGTTTGCTGAGTGTCCAAATGCACTGAGACAGCTTCTGCCCTCAGATGCACGTGTGCACTTCTTGTGTTCAGGACAATTTGTGGTTCTGCACCATATTCAATCTACAAACCAGAACAAGATTAGAAAGCAACTCTTGTTTGTTTTGTAAATTACACATTACATTTTCTAATACCACAGGAAGTTAGTATGATCTGTTGGATAAGTGTGCAACCCAGACTCTTGGATATTTTAAGTTACTTATCATCACCCAATACAAGTAAACCCATGATCACTTGCAACTACAGGTGGAACATTCAAAATAGAAATCCCAGCAAACCAGATGATACTGCATTAACAAAGAATGCAGACTGAATAATTATATATGTTACCTTACAGACACACACATAATTTAAACAAGAATACTTTTTTTCCTTTTACATCATCTTGGTTTTGTTGAACACAGTGACCAAACAGTAAATTCAATTAATTTTCATCACAGCAAACAATACTCCACCCAAAGTGGTATTGACTAGTATGAACAATTTGTTTGGTCTTGGCACATTAAAATACATATTTATGTTTTGGTCAATGATCTTCTGGAAGGGAAGGAAACTATTTTATTTTCCAGCTGAGGAAATCCTATAACTGTAAAGATAACTAATAAAAGAGGAAGTAAATAATTAGTACAAGGGGAAATAAATAATTAGTACAACAGAAAAAGAAGCAGGTTGTAGTCTCTCCTCCCACATTAGTTCTGCACAGTCCAGCACATGACTGAGAAGGAAAATGAAGATGGAAAAGTTACTAACACGAGAGACGAACTAATGTGTCCCAAGAGCACAGAACATTCGTTTTTTAAACCAATACAAGAAGGATAAAAACCCCACCAAGGAAAGCAGAGGAGGTGCAATGGGAAGTATTTCAGCTTTGCAGACTGCCCTGTCAGTGCTCTTGGAGGCTGGGCTGAGGCACCTGCAGGGAGCCTTCCTGTGGCACGACCCTGCCTCACCCCGCCGTGATGGAAAGGCTGTGGCAGCCCAGCCAGACGTGCACACCCAGCTGACTGAGCTGCAGCCCGGCACCCGGAACATCTGCACTGCACCTCAGTCATAAACCCAACTTCCACGTCGTAGGCTCAATTCTGAAAGCAAGTGGCCCATACCACAGTCCTGGGTACCCAAAGCACAAAGAACAAGAACAGAACAAAGGGGTCCGGAATTTAAATTCTCAGAAGGCCACTGGTGCAGTTGAACATCAGTTTTCTAGAAGTCACCTCGCTAATGAGGTTCTCTACAATCAGTGGATGGGTGAGTAAGACTTCAGAAGGCAATTAATACCCCCAATAAACTGTTTGGGATGGATGGATGGATGGATGGATGGATGGATGGATTGTCCCTTTGCTACGAGCTTTACCACAGAAATCCAGGCTGGTTTGGGCTGGAAAGGACCTTACAGATAATCCAGTTCCACCTTCCACTATCTCAGGTTGCTCAGCCTGGCAGTGGACACTTCCAGGGATGGGAACTCCACAACCATGCCCCATACAGAGATTTACATCATTAATTACCTTATTTTGGGGTACATAAAGCTGAAGAGCCTGTGATTTCTTTGCTTGGCAAAGGAGAACTCTATGGGCAATATGAATAAAACTTACAGAATAGTAAGGAACACAAACTGAAGGAGATATTCCTTCACCAGATGTGGACCACAACAGCGCAGAGACAGGGAGGAGAAAGCAATCATTCCCTTGGAGGTCAACTGGGAGAATCCCAGCAGAGCCCTGAAAAAAATGATGAATTCCATCATTCCAGCAGTTCCTGGTCATCCAGAGGAATGGAGAAGGAAAGTGGTGCAACATCTCACAATTCTGCCAATCCTCTGTTTCACCTACAAGACAAACTTCTATGAAGGGTGCAAGGTGTGCATCCCAATGGAGATGCTCCTCTCAGTAATGTGGGGGTGGCCACATTACACATGGGCACAATAAGGATTGTCAGGATCTGGATTTTTATTGTTTCCATGCTCTTCTCAGAGAGCCAAAGCTCTATAAATCAATCAGTATATAAAAATAATGTGCTCTTGTTATACACAGGCTCCTGTCAGTCACACCCTGACCACTGCCTCCCAAGGCCTGATAAAAATCTCCCATCTGGGATGCTTCCCAAGATAAGTGTTCACCTTTAAAATAATATTAAGCAGTACCTTTCCACATTACCTTCCAATCTGTACTTTCACCTCAGCCCACAGGCACTGTTCTCCCTTCAGTAGGAGATTTTAAGTTGTTTGACTTTATCTTGTTTACTTTACACAAATGCTGTCTATTCCTTTCTTACAGATGGATATGATCTGTTGAAGACCTGGAACATCCTATCTCATAGCAAAATTCATTCAAAAGTACCATCTGTTCTTCCTGCAGGGGCACAGTAATGCCAGAAACTGTTTAACATTCCGTAAATTAAGACCATATAATGGATAGCTCATTGTTAAAGTGAAGCAAGCACTGCCTAGAACCTGACGACAGACATTTTGCTGGGGTTTTGCCTTAAAAATAGTATCCAATGTATTAATTTTTGTTTGCTTTTAAAACTTCCCAGTTGACATTAAACAGCAAAGGTGGGTCACAGTGTGACCTTAACGTCTAGTTTAATCCCCACTTCCAGCAGGATCTTGGGTAATAACTTCAGGGAGAGAGAGACTCAGAGTGGGCCACTGGGCTATAACAAATTCACTGCAACACCAAATTCTGTTCTGCTTTCCCCTGGCGTGTGTCTGTTGGATCTGCAGGATACTCTTCCCAAGAGAACAGAATTCAATCTTCAAGTTTAAGAGCCATTAAAACATGTCTTATTTTATAGAGATTACATTACTGCACTCACACACAGCTCCACACTCTGCCTTTCACTCACTGGTAAGAAACCCCAGCTAGAAATGAACTGCCATTTGCCATTCCTTTCTACACCCCAATGCTACGACATTTAATCAACAAAAAGGCTGGGCATAAAGTCCTGCTATGAGTATGTATCATCTGAATCAACACCAAAACAGCCTTCATTTGCCATTCATACAGGAAAACCACAGAATAAAGAGGGAGGGGGAAAAAAGAGAATTTCAGCAAAAAAACCCAAAACACACACAAAAGAAATCAATAGCGTTTAATGGGAAGAAAATGGCTCTGTAGAATGCTGCCCCAGAGTGGGACACAGTGGCCCCGTGCCCAGTTCCTGGGGTTTCCTGTCCCCTGTCACCCACAGCTGTGGGAGCTGATCCCTGCAACTCCCACCCTGGGGAGCAGGAACCCAGCCTGGACCATCCCAGGGACACAGACCAGCACAGGTTCCTAGAGCTAGGAGCCATCACCTCAAAACTCCATTATTTCAGCCCAGAATGTCATCATTTAGGACCCTGTATGGAAGTGCATATAATCATTACCATCTCTTTGGGAAGCTCTCACACTGCTATAATAAAATCCGCAGAAGCAAAGCGCTTTTAGCCCAGCCATTCCTAATCCCAGAGACAATGCCTATATTTTTCCATCACATCAGATCCTGGATGGTGGGGGAAGGGCAGGAGTGTGAGGAGAGGGGGAAATGCAACTTGAGAAGTGGTAAGTGTGTCAAAATCTAAATTACTTGGAGATATTTCGCAGCACAATCCTCCTTTATGCCTGCGCAGCTCGGTTCATATGGCTCACATTCAGTCTGTCACAGTGAATCATTGCTACTCCTTGACTTGCATTAACAAAAACAAACCCAACTTTCGCTCCAGCCTGTGAGGTAAAACTTTGAATTCCCAGTCAAAAGGCCAGAAGTGGCATTAAAAATAACTGTTTTTGTAAGAAGCTCACTTTGAGGAGAAAACAACAAAAAAAAAAAAGCCCGTGAAGATCTGACTAATAGCACAAACACATGTGTTGCTTATGGAGCATTTTGCAAAAAAGCAAAAAGCTTTGTCCACGAGCAGCCAAGACCCAGCTTTAGCAGCCTTAACTAACAAAGCAAACCCGCCCCTCTCTACTTAAGTCTTTAAACTGCATCAAACTGGAGATATTTAACAACAGTTTTAGAGCCTAAAGAACAGTTAAAAAGTAAATCTGGAAAACAAAGTACAAAAATTGAAGTGAAACCCAGCCAGATACAAGCTCTGCAACTAGCAGAACACAAGCACAAAGCAAATCCAGCACTCAAACAAAGTTATTTTGCACTCCTCCCAGCAAATTTGCAGCAAATGTCCAGTAATGAAAGATTTCTGCTGACCTGTGTATGAGCAGCAATGCAGATGTGGCGAGTTCTCCTGTCACCTTTTGTTCCCAGCCATGTCAGCTGTGCTCTGCTCCAAGTGCTGCTCACACTCCCAAATCCCCTTCTCCAGCTCTATCTTAGGAACTGCCCAGATTCTGTAGTGTAATCTGAGCAGGGAAGTACCATGTGCCTATGATATGGTTAATTCACTTTTTACCCCCTGCAATGCTTAAGGAAGCTGCTTCACATTTCAAAGCTGAGCCTAGGGCTGCCTGACCCAGGTACAGCCAGGGCAGTGCTGGGGCTGCCTCCTCCACCCCACCCTGGAGCAGCTCCTTTCCCCTCCCAGAGCCCAGGGGGCATCCAGGGGCTGCTGAGGCCCTTGTCTGCCTTCCCCTGGGTGCTTGGTGCAGCAGGACCACAGTCCCAACACAGAGGGGGCCAGCCCTGCCTGCTGGGGCCACCACCACCCTGCTGAGGGCCACCACCACCACCCTGCTGGGGGCCACCACCATCCTGCTGAGGGCTACCATCACATTGCTGGGGCCACCACCACCACCCTGCTGAGGGCCACCACCACCCTGCTGAGGGCCACCACCACACTGCTGGGGCCACCACCACCACCCTGCTGGGGCCACCACCACCCTGCTGAGGGCCACCACCACCACCCTGCTGGGGCCACCACCACCCTGCTGGGGCCACCACCACCCTGCTGAGGGCCACCACCACCACCCTGCTGGGGCCACCACCACACTGCTGGGGCCACCACCACCACCACCCTGCTGGGGCTACCACCACCACCCTGCTGGGGCCACCACCACCACCCTGCTGGGGCCACCACCACCCTGCTGAGGGCCACCACCACCCTGCTGGGGCCACCACCACGCCTGTGGGGAATAAATTCCCAAACGCAAGTTTTTCTCTACAAGGTGTCCACCCAGTTAACTACAGTTGTTGATGTTTGTGTTGATGTGTGTCCACCAGTTGACCGTAATTGTTGATGTTTGTGTTGACTATTTGTTGTTAACGTTTTATGTCTTTGTAAAATGTTAATACTCCTAGCTGTTTGTCCCTTACCCCATCCCAGCACTCACTCTCGCATCCATGCCCACCTCCACTACCCCGCCAAAATGGTGTGCGACAGCAAGTACTCATGGGATTCAGTGGTAAAAACCACTAAAAACAATGAGCCAGTATAACATCTAAGACTGAAAAATGGTACTCCCAGGTGGGGAAAACAGTGGAGAAGATGAAATCACCAACCAGAGGTTTTTCGCCTTGTCGCCATGACTCAAACAGCATGACACCCCTAGATCAAGGGCCAGCGTCTTCCAGGGACTCTCACAAGGACAGAAGCCCCAGCTGTCATCCACAAAGCTGAATTCCTCCTCCTTCATGTCATCCAGTGGCAACAGTGGTGGTGTTCACGACCCCTCAGGTTCCCCACCCAAAGCTGACCTTTAATAAAGGCCTTAAAAAAGGAGCTGGTCTCCTGGCCCGTTTACTTCAACCCCCATGGCCAAAGCCAAGGCTCTTCACTGAGGTAGCTCTGGTGAGGCCCTCAAGACCCAGCAAAGCCCTGGGCATCTGGTCTGGGATCTCTGGCAGTGAAGATGTTACACAAGCTGGGCTGGGAAGAGTCCCATTTGTTCCTCTCCAGTGTTGCCATCAGCTTAGTGATCAACAGTGTCCAAAAACCTAGCCTCGAAACTTTGTCAATTAACTCTTCTGTTAATATTTTTCTATTGCTATTGATCTCCTGGTTTGAATTTGCAATTATCATCATGCTTGACAAGAACACTACACTGAGAGAAGAAGGAAATGCCTCTTCCTCCCAAATTCTGCACAGGGGAGAGTTGCACCCCTTGTGAAGCTGACAAGCACAAACGCACCAGAGAAGGGGCAGAGGAGAAGAGGGAGAGTAGTCCTCAAATCCTGTAACTCCTGCTCGCCCAGCCCCAAACTCTGAGCACCAGTCCCAGGGATAATAACCAGCACCAGCCTGGCACAGGCATTTCCTGAGTGTTTGTGCTGGAGAAGGGTGAGGTGCAAAATGGCAAGGGCCGTGCTACTCCCCAGCTTTTGTCAAGCAAATTTCCCGTAATCCCAATGTCAACATCATCAATGACCCCACCGCTCAAACAAGTCAGGGAGGCCAAGGGAGCCCCACTTGGCAAGGGAAGGGAGATCTCCGGTCCTCTCTCCGCCAGCCCTGGGCACATGGGGGAGCAGACAGAGCTGCTCTTCAAAAGCGAAGAGAGGGCCCCAAGGAGATTAAAGGGAAGAAACTATCAGGGATCTTGGAAGAGAAAAGACGAAAGACAAAAAGATGGCAGAAAACAGAAAACCTTTGGGGGAACTTTAACTCTTGGCCAGAAGACAGCAAAGCAATTTCATGTAAGAAACCTGCTTGTTAAATCCTTGCTCTGGTATTTAACATCTACAAATACCTTGTGTGGGATTTCTAACAACAGCATTCTGCATGTCTGAGCTGTCTTGTCTTGAAACTCTTGACCTTTATTCTAAAGCAAAGATGAGAGTTCTATCTTCCCTGTTCCATGATTTAATAAAGCCAGTTATGTTTGAAATTAGCATGTCAGTAAGGTAAAACTTGGAATAATCTAATGGACTATTTCAGAGAAAAATATATATTCTTCAAGGATGAATTCAACATCTCAGCTCAGAAATTTGATCCCGAGCAGTTATAATGACAATTGCTTACAAAAAAAGGCAACAGCAAGGAAGTGAAGTGACCTCAAAGGTTAGGAATGGAGGCCAACAGTTGTCTCTGCTGATGGCTGTGTTTGTATCACAGAATCATGAAATAGACCTTGAAGCCCATGGCAGGGACACCTCCCACTGTCCCAGGCTGCTCCAACCCCAGTGTCCAGCCTGGCCTTGGGCACTGCCAGGGATCCAGGGGCAGCCACAGCTGCTCTGGGCTGCTGTGCCAGGGCCTCCCCATAAGGAACCCACAGCCCCAGACACCCCCTGCACTGCACCCCAGAGCACTCTGTGATGCTCATCTCAGGTCTCCAACCCTCACTCGTGTTGGTGATCCCAGACTTCTGTGCCCTCCAGGGGAGGCCAGGCAGGGCAGCACAGCCAGGGCAGGGCACAGCTCGCTGCAGGGAGCCAGCTCTTCCCTGCCTGGCTTCATTAGCCAGCAGAACAGGCTATAATTTGCTGAAATGATGATTAATCAAATCTTATTTTTCTCTAAGGCAGCTAATGAACAGCCAATTAAGTGTCTCAGTAATTCTCAAATAACAAAGAAACACTCACAGAGTGACAACTACCAGCTATTTAACAGCACAGGCATGGCAGTGAAAGCCAGCCTGGCTGGAAGGGCAGGAGGTGTGTGACCACCACATGGTCCCAAAGCCACCTTTCCTTCCCCACTTCAGATCACCAGCACCACCGCTTGCTCCTAGACCTGCTCTCTGGTGTGGAGGGACAGGGAGCTCTTGTGGTGCCACAGAGCCAGGGGACAGGGTGGGTGCCCAAGGGACTGGGGATGGAGAGAGACAGGGCACTGGGGATTGGGGTGCCCAGGGGATTGGGGATGAAGTGGCAAAGGGACTGGGAATGGGGTTCCCAAGGGATTGGGGATGGAGAGAGACAGGGGACTGGGGATTGGGGTGCCCAGGGGATTGGGGATGAAGTGGCAACAGGACTGGGGATGGGGTTCCCAAGGGACTGGGGATGGAGAGAGACAGGGCACTGGGGATTGGGGTGCCCAGGGGATTGGGAATGAAGTGGCAACGGGACTGGGGATGGGGTTCCCAAGGGATTGGGCATGGGGTGCCCAGGGACACAGCACTCCCACATTCAGCTGGAGTTACTGGGCACCCAGGGCCTGCCAGTTCTGCCTGTCTCGTGGTTCAGCTCACAACCTTTCCAGCCCCCAAACAAATCCATGAATGCTTTGTTTTGATCATATAAACCAGGGCAAGATTAAGATACGTAAACACAACTTAGCGCAGTTACCCGAAAAGCAAGGAATGACATTTTTAAAAGAACCCATAATCTTTGCTTTTTGAAGTATTTCTTCAGTGGGAATTGTGTTGGAGCAAAGAATGCAAAACCTAGAAGCTTCCAAGAGGGGGTCATGTGAAATTACTCTATTTCAAGACTTTTCCAAATCACTAACATTTTGACTCTGAATGTATTTGTAAGAATCTGCCAAAAAACATCAAACCAGTCAAATTTTTCTTTGCAGTTTGTAACTGCCACCTTTTCTTCCATGTCTTAAAAAATGTTTTTGTAGAGAACTTAGGTCATTTCTGTAGAAATTTCTGCAATCCACTATGACATTGCGTATTTTTTTCAAGTAAAAAGCAAGCCTCCCAATAAAGAACAAAGAACATCCTTTGTTTCAGACGAAGAATTTCAGGAGAAACCACAAAATGTTCAAGCAAAACATTAAACATTTGATTTTCCACCCATTTTGCCAACAGTCTAAGTTTTCCCATACTTCTAATATCAGTGTCAATAAGGAGGGGAGGGGAGGCAGGTCAGATGGATGACAGTCACTCTGCAACTTAAACCGTGCTAATTAAATAAAGATGAAAACATGATGTTTTGCAGAAAGTATTTCTCTTCTTTTACTTAGTTTTTCTTTTTAATGAGGAAACAAGAGCTGCTTGATTTACCCATCAGGAAAAAATAGCATTGAGGGAAAACTGGAAGTTGTTACTTGTGTATTAGAAAAATCCTAGGCTCTGCTCCTGAGAGCACCCAGCTCTGCAGCCACCTTAGTCACCAACATGAGAGTCCTGTCCTTTGTTGAGGCCCAAACATTACTGATGGCAGAAGTTATTTAGGCTCTTCAAACGAGTTTTAGAAAAGCAGCCTTAAAACCAAATGGAAACATTTCATTTTGAACCCAGTGGAGATTATCTGAAACACAGCATGCTTGCCTGACACACTTCACTGCCTGTTTTCACAGAATGGTTTGGGTTGGAAGGGACCTAAAGATCATCTAGGTCCAACACAATTATCAAGTTCCAATCCCCAGTTAGTAAGGTTTTTCCCAGTGCAAAGGCATCTTCCAGCTGTGGCAGCAACATGGAACTTCATGCAGCTGCATGTTAGAGTGCCACAGTGCCCAGCACTGCACAAACACACAACAAACACACCTCAGAGACAAGCAACCCCAAACCACAGAAATGTAAAGAATTAAACACATGAGCTGTCTGGTCTAGACATGTGCTTCATCTTCATGGCAAACATCACAGAGTGCTGATCTGTTCTTTAAATCGTTACAGAAAGAGAGATTTTAGTTAATTTAAGTAAACCCCAGTGAGTTTCTGTCACTTCAGTCAATTTAAATGCAGGAATAGAAATGATGCACTCAAGTTAACCTGTTTGCCCAGACTGGAGAGACATTATTAAATGTTCTTGTTCTTTTACACATCCTAAATATTCAGACACTTGCAGCACCTCAGGGCATAGTGTGCTATGTCAACACCTTGAGAAGAATGCAAACATCTTAGTAAAAGCGAGGAGAGATTGCTTATCGTGCACTCTTGCTGTTAACATCTGCATTTTACAAAAGCTCACAAATTATTACACACACTTTCCACAGGACACATCCTCCTGGATATGCAGGCAGCCATGCCAGGAACCAAACAGCGTGTCAGAAAGCAGACTGCATTTTTGGTTTTGCTCTAAAGGCAAATGAATGTTTCGGAGCATTCTGCAGTTCCCCTGAGCAGAGCCATTTACTCTACTTAACCAGCTCAGAACTGAGGGATAAATCCCCCAAATCAATCTGCTCTGTATCACATTATAGCCTTTCCAAATGGCCATCCAAGCTTTATACATTAATCATACCCAAGGTCCTACACCCAGGACCATCAGACTGGATGTTGTACTGATTGTATGGCAGAGCTCCACGCATGAGGCAGATGAGATTAGAAGAGAACGTGGCATGCGACCAGATGTGAGTGTCCTGCTTATGAAAACTGAATGAGTAACAAGTGAGCCTCCACAGAGCTGGCAGAGCCACTGGGCAGGCTCAGCAGCTCAGCTCCTTCAGGTAAATGGAGGAGCAGCCTCTCAGTCCTCGCTGATTCACTCCAGGAAAGAAAGAGACAAACCCAAAAGGCTGCAGGATTATCTTCAACAGTCTAATTAGGGGCCTGAGATAATCCACTTGGTTTTGTCTAAAGCAAATTAGGAAGTGCCCATGGGCCCTGTGCAGAGGCAGTGGCCAGAGCAGAGAGGGTGGCAGTGGTCAGTGGGGTCAGGGACTGGCACAAGCTGCCCACCCTTGACCCCGGCCTCAGGGGTTTCAGGAGGTGCACGCCAGCCCAGTAACTCTGCCCAGCAGTGCTGCTGCTATCTGCTCTGCCAACTCCATTTAGAGCCAGTAATACACTTAGCAAAGCAAAAACTAGATTAAAAATAAAACAAAATTGGGCTTTGCTATCAAAACTAAAATCTGGCACCCTGTTCCCATGCAAAATCCTTCACAAGTGATACATTTGTGGAGGACAGCTGGAATAAATCCATGACATTTAATGACATACTAAAAGCAAACCTTGAACAAACAACTTTAAATCATTTTAAATACTACTGTGAATAGATGAAACTCTGCAGCGCTCACATGTTACAATAATTACTCATTTCTAAACAGTGGAATTTAATTATTTAAAAAAAAATCATTTGCAGAAGTGGGTTTTTTTCCCCATTCCAGACATATATTTAAAGTAATACTCTCCTGTGAAAAGGTTTCACTTCAGAGTTTTAAATGTATTCTCTCATTCTGATCTGATTCATAACACCAGCAAGAGTTTTTCCAGCTTTCACCTTAATTTTTTTATAAGTAGCCTCACCTCCAAAGCCCAGAGCATAGCACAGAAAAGCAGCAGTCCTAGAAGTCTTTCCTGTAAAACACTTCAAATGTGATTGCCACAGAAACTCAGACAACAAATTGCCTTGTAATTTAAACAGGAATTCAGACCCCAGAGGCATCTCGTAAACCTCTGTCCATGCATATTAAGGATCATCCTAAAAGGTTCCCAAATGCTCAGGTAGAAGAACAGGTCTGTCACTCCCTGTTCAATGGGAACCACGGAGATGCCCTGAGGGATTTCAGCTGGCCCCACCCTGAGCACCAGGGACCTGTGGAACTTCCCAGGAGGACAGCTATGAGCTGGGGAACAGGTACCAACCTGAGAGGATTTAGGACAGCACCGACAGAGTGTAAGGGGCACACCTTGAGCTGCTGCTGGCCAAACAGCCCAGCTGTCATTGAGTGCAGCCTGGGGACACACAGGCTGGCCCTGGCTGAGCAGGAGCTGGCTGAGGACCAGCAGCTGGCTGGTAGTCCCCCACCACATGTCTGGCAGAAGGGACAGAGGGAACATTCACTGTGCTAGTGCAGACTCAGCTAATTCAAGTCAAAAACAAAGGTGGTTTGAGCTAACCTGGCTGGATTTGCAGTGAGGTGCATTAAGAACACCCATAAGACCCCTTCTGCCAGCTCTGGTGGGGATATAATCTTTGCTGGTTGTGTTTTCTATTTCCAAAATGTCATGTATGCCTGCCCCAGGAATTGCTTTTTCTCTCTCTCTCCATCACCAGTCTAGACAAAACTGCATTAAGATCCTTTCTTGACTTTCATGTACAGGTGTAAGGGGTTAGCAGTTACTAAAAGGTTTTCTGGATTAGGAAAAAATGAGCTCCTTGTCTCCAAGGTATTCTCAGTGAATAGAGTCAGGAGCAAAAACTAGATTTAAACTGAAGAGGTTTCCTGCCAAGAATAACAACAAAAAAATAATTAAAAAAAAAAAAAGAAATTCCTACCAAAATAGGCAGAAACTCTGCGAGGTGTGGAGGGGCACTTCCTCAGCTTTGTGTCCCAGAAAGGAGCGTGTGAGGCACTTGCTGGTGGCAGTTCTTGGGGGTGCCTGAGCCCAGCCATGGCAGCTGGCTGTCCGTCTGTCCGTGCAGCTGTGCCACGTTCCTGTCCCTCCTACACTGCATTCCTGGCACCGGGCTGGGCTGGGCTCTCCCTGCCTGCCTTCATTCATAAAAACCAGAGCACGCTGAGGAAAGCTCCACTGCAGCCAGCACTGAATGCCAGTGACACCTCTGCAGTGCCCACCCCACATCTGCACGGTGAAGTTGCAGCATCAGAGACAGGGCTTCGACTTCTCCCTGCTCTGGATCCCATCCATAGAGCTCGTCAGCAAACAGGACAGACAGGGATGTACCTCTGCCTTAATGCAAACCAAGGGATGTTATAATGCAGCCTAATTTTCAAGAGTAACAGGTTAGGTGTGTAACACTCAAGAATGAAAATGTAGCTCAAAGAGTGTGGTCTTGCTCTGGTCATGTTTAGCAGGAGGACACAAGTGAGCTGCATTTTTTCATACCTAACTTTGTTTCAACTGCTTGATTTTCAACAGAAACACCACAATAGCATAAGCAGGAGAAAACAAGCCACCTTTTGGAAAGCCCTTTTCCAAGGCTCTTTTGTTCAACTGCTGATCTGTATGAACATGGAATTGGAAAGGACTTCTTGGGATATTAAATATAGGCCCCTGTTATTAAAGGCAACATGTCACTTCCAGCAGAAAGAAAGGCTAATGTTATGCCAGTGAGCTGGAAGGAAATCCAAATTCCTAATGCAAGAGAATGGGGGGAAAAGCTAAACAAAAGTGAATGCATGAGCCCATATCATGAGATCAGAACCTTACTCCAAACATATGGGCTGGTGGCACATCGAAGAGGAGATAAGAGGCACAATAATTAAGAGTCACGGTTCTTTCTCCACTAGGGATCTGCACACAACTAAGAAAAACACCTCAGCACACTCAGCCCTGGGACAGAGGAGGAAGGGGAGCTCCCAGGGCACTCTGTGAGAGATCACAGTGGTCCCAAGGTCAAAGGCTGATTGCAGAGGCAGGCAGGCCCCAGCCAGCAGCACTCTGGTTCCTTCTGCTGAACAGCCAGAAGGCAGCTGGAGGAAAGCATGTGCCCACTGCAAGTCTTTCAGCAACCACACCATCTCTGCAGAACAGAAGAGACATTTCTGGCTTTGGCAGAAGAAGCTAAATCCCACCTTGTACCCTTGTACAACCTATGGGAAGAAACTCCCAGGCGTGGACACGTTTCCAAAGAGCAGTTTGAGAGAGAAGACTAGCCCTGTAAAGATTTCTTTTCTCCCTGGATTAAGGGAAGAAGGCAGTGGAGAGAGGCGTGGTTGGCAGGAGGCTTGGCTTGGTTTACACGCGGTGCAAAATTTGGGGGCACAGGGATGATGGGGAGGGACAGCCAAGGTCCCTTCCACCCCCAACAGCCTCCATGCAGCCTGTGAGACCTGAGTCACCAGACACGACAGCAGCGAGAGCAACAGGAGCCCTCAGAGCTTCCAGTACACAAAAAAGGCAAAATCACCGAGTGCAGGCAGCCTGGAGAAGGGCTGTAACCACTCTGCTCCTGCAAATCCAGAGGAAGGGACATCCTTCAGCAGTGCTGGAAGGGTTCTGGCAGCATGGAAGCCCCTCCTGGAACTGAGGACCTGTCCAGCAAACCAGTTTCCAGGTGGTGCAACACCAGGACTCCATCCCAGCCAGACAGATGAGAAGATACAGAAGATGCCACTTCCTCACTGCACTGCTGCATTGCCATCCTCCAGCTGAGCCCCAAAAACCAGCCTGGGGTGCCTGATGGGCTGCACCTCACACATGGGCAGCAGTGAAGCCACACTCAGGAGCACTGGGAGCTCACCAGCCTCTTCCAGAGGATCCAGCTGATCCTCAGGCACACTCGCCCCCCAGCCCCCAGAGATGGAAGTGGTTGCTGCCCTCCCACAAGCTCCTGCCTGAGCAGGACAGGCAGAGCTTTGTTTGGAATGTCATCCTTAATGCCACCAAACACTGTGGGGGACTCTCTGCCCATCATCACCCCTCAAAGGCCACCTACACACAGAGCACAAAACTGCAAAACACCATTTCTTCCAGCTTCAAGTAGATCAGAGAAATTCAGAAGTGTACAATATCATGTGATAATGTAATGCAACTGAAAAGCTATTAAAATGAATGGAGATGGATGGAAAGAGAGATCTCTTCAGTCACAAAAACTGGTTTAAACTAAAAGAAAACCATTTTCCTAGTATTTATATACACTGCAAGGCTACTGTTTACTTATTATTTATTCCAGTATCACTTGAGAGTAGCCTGATGCAGTGTACTCAGACCAGCAGTCCCACAGAAGTGGGGCCCCTGAGGAGCTCCTAGGGATGAAGTGCTCCACGGCTTTGCCATCAGTTTCTTGTCTTTAGTGGAGAAGTTAAAGCTCCAGGCCCTACATTAACTCAATAAACCCTGCTCAGAGTGCTGCCTTTGTGACAGAATACATTGACGCAATTAAAATAATATGGCTCTTGAAGAGTAAGGCAGCACTAGGAAAGCTTTGCCAACAAAGCAATGCCAATTAAGAGTGTGATTTTTGGATTCTATTTTTAGGCCAACATCAGCCCTATTAATGCTGGTATAACTGTCTTCAAAGTGATTTTGAAGGTCCAGCTGATGTCACTTGGGAGAAGAGCTAGTTAAAAAACTAGGGTTTGGCATCTATAGGCTCCATTCTGTCATTAGGGGAAAATCTTTCATAGTAAAACTAATTTCATCCATTCCACTAAGAAGGGGGATTTATGTCCAAAATCTTCTCAGACAATTTTATGCCCATTAACTGTATACCACGAGCTGTAGTTTTTGTTGTTAAATTACGTAAATTACAAGTAAAGCCACATTGATGAGATGTGCCCATGGCTTCCGTTTGCATCTGAAAGGACGGGGATGCCTAAAACACAGATGTGTCATGAGGAGAGCAGGAAAGAGAGAACTCAGGTGCTGATGGTCTGTGAGAAAGCCACACCAGCTCCAAACACCGCCCCTCTACTCATCGCCCGTGGGTGCAAAGAAACCAAACTCGACGCTAATACAACTTGGCAATACCGGCAACTTCCCTTTCCAAAGAAAACCAAAGGCTGAGAGAGAAAATTCGATACCGGTGGGGCACACACCAGCTCCACGGCCCTTCCTGCAGGTGTTAGAGACCGTGTGCCCAAACCCTCCTCTGACCTCAGCCCCCGGCGGCTCAGCCGGGCTCTGCACAAGGCTCTGAGGCACTGGGAAAAGCTGAGTGAGGGCATGGGGAGAGAACCGGCTGCCTTCGGCTCAGCCGGGCTCTGCACAAGGCTCTGAGGCACTGGGAAAAGCCGAGGGCATGGGGGGAGAACTGGCAGCTTCGGCTCAGCCGGGCTGTGCACAAGGCTCTGAGGCACAGGGAAGAGAAAAGCTGAGGGCATGGGGGGAGAACCGGCTGCCTTCGGCTCAGCCGGGCTCTGCACAAGGCTCTGAGGCACAGGGAAGAGAAAAGCTGAGGGCATGGGGAGAGAACCAGCAGCTTCGGCTCAGCCGGGCTCTGCACAAGGCTCTGAGGCACAGGGAAAAGCTGAGGGCATGGGGGGAGAACCAGCAGCTTCGGCTCAGCCGGGCTCTGCACAAGGCTCTGAGGCACAGGGAAGAGAAAAGCTGAGGGCATGGGGGGAGAACCGGCTGCCTTCGGCTCAGCCCTGCACACACTCCGTGGTTCTGCGGCCGGCAGCTCCGTTTCTGCACGGATCCTTCCAGCCTGCTCCCCGAGCTAACCCAGCACATCCCTCCCGTCCCCCGAACCTCCCCGGGGCATTTAAACGCCGCTCGCTCCAGGAATCCAAGCATACCAGCAAAAGCGGGCAGGGAGCGCTTTTCTCAGCTCTGCCATATACTTTCTCCTCTTCCCTTCGAACTGCCCTTTGGTTCTCGCCCGGCTCACGGGAGGCTCACAGCCCGCACGACCCGGGGAGCGCGTTTGAGGAAGGCTCCGGCCAGCTCTGCCAGCGCCAAGTGACATTTGCTTCGCAAACACTCCCACCGCCCCGCGGGCTGCTCTCGCCTCCACCCAGAGAGTTGTTTTCAATAAACCAACAGCTCCTCCGAAAACATCCACAAAGCAAGTTTTCTTTTTTCCTTTGACAATTACGAACCAACAGGAAACCCACCCCACCAAAAACAAAAAAAAAACAAAAAAACAAAAAAACAACCCAACCAAAAAAAAACAACCAACCAAACAAAAAAACCCACAAAAACTCAAGCAAACAACAAAACACAACTCTAAAACCCAACAAACCAATCAAAACAAAAACAAAAACCACACAAACAAAAGTGGGGACAGTTTACTTTATAGGCCAGTGTCCAGAGACACTGAAAGCATGACTTAGTCCATCTCAGCTGGCCAGAGACCAGAGCTAACTCCCTGACACAGGTCACTAAGTCAGTAAAAGAATATTCTTTATCTCCATCTCTGTTTGTCTTGTTCAAGGCCATGAGCTTGGTGCCTTTATCAATCTGCCTTTCTCACTTAGCTGCTTTGCTTGCAGTTAGTTGCCTGTTTTGTTTTGCAACATAAAGATATCTCCTGACATGAATAGGAAATGATACCCTATAGTGGGATGATGTATTACAGGAATGTATTATAGAATTTTACAGTATAGTTGAGTATTCCTCTTTAAATCTTTAAACCTGAACTTTAGCTAGACTGTCCGTGACCCAAGCACGGCAGAATGCATGATTATCCCATACTAATGTTCCTTAATCCTTTCCCTTTTTTTTTTTTCTCTCTTTTTTTTTTTAACCACTCTCCAGAAAGCCACTTAATAAGGACAGAACATCAATAACTAGAATTGGGGTTGTGTGGGGCTGGAAAACATAATTTGTAATCAAAAAGATGCTTTATCCTAGGTATGGAACAGGAGAAAATATCACGGGTCTCCTAGGGCAGCCCACCTGGAATCCTGCCACCTCTGATGCCCTGGAAGCATGTCAGGAATGCTGCAGATTATGTGCAGGGTTATGGAGACAGCATGTTCCCCTCCCTTGTTGCACAAAAAGAAGAATTTTTTTGTTTTATCTCCTTAGGAAAGCCCTCAGTATGGAAAGAAATGAAGATCAAACGTAAGTGGGCTGATGATTTTGGAGCTAGATTCCTGATCCACACTTTCAAACCTGCATTCCAATCCATAACTTATTCTGCATTCAGAAATGCCTTTCTAATTTTAAGTCAGGAAATTCACAGGTGATTTATTTCACCAATCCCACAAAAATCTAAATCCCAGGAAAAAGCAGAATGAGGAGTGATCATACATGACATGCTCTCAGTATTTTTTAATGGATTGTAATGACTGTGAAGTCTTTTTATTCCAATGATTAAATTAATTTATATGAAGAAGGAAAATCGAAATCTAGCAGAGGAATCAGGACATGGAAATGTAATATGTATTTTTGTACCAGTCTATAAATAAGTCTTCACCAAAAATGAAGCAGCAACTTCTGAGGTCAAAGGTTCTCTATACCAGAATCCTTCAGAGCAACATCCTCTCTCCAAAAGAGACCAGTAGAAGACATTTGGTGAAATAATAAGATGGACCAAACAACTGCTGGGTGGTTTCTTGCTGATACATTGCCCCAGCTCCTGGTAGTTCATGATGCTGTCACTTCCTGAAGGAAAACTAGCATCTTTTCCACAGCACTTAATAACCTCCCATGGACCCATTCCTTCTGGACTTTTCCACTGCCTTTTTAAATCCTCTTGAATCCTCAGAAACATCCTGTGGTGATGAGAAACCCTGTTTAATTGTGTGTTGCATGAAAATTGCCTTCATAAGTTTCAAACCTTTTTGTCCAAGAATCTCTTGGATACCCCCTGATTTCTGTACTTTGAAGACTAACGACAGAGTGATTCCTTTGCCTTTCTCATTCTGTATCTGACTGTACAGGCCTCTGTGAGACGCCTGGCACCACAACCATTTACTCAAGCTTCAGTTTTTGGCTGATGAGCCCTTCCTCACCCAAAATCCAACCTCAAACACAGATCATTTGCCACCTTTTCCAACTTTTTCTGCCTCTGATATGTTACCTTTTTAGAAGCTGTGAGAGATGCAAGGAATATTTAAAATAGGTCCCCACCTTATCCTTTTTTTCAAGGCAACTACTTTACACTTCTGTTAGCCCAGTTTCAAAAAGGAGCCCCTAAACAAATGGGAAGATACTATTACAGCAGGCTGGCATTTAAACACCCTCATTCTCCATCTATGGGCCCAGAATCTGCTTATTATTCATTTGTGAGGGGATGTTTTGGCCCTATGAGCAGTGGAACAAACCCTCAAGATAAGTAACGTCTGAGGCAGCTGCTTGAGTGGATCCATCATTATCACTCGAATACGCTCTGTGGATAAACAGAGGCCTTCAGTCCCTGGGGCTGCTAATCTGACACCTTTCATGGAGCACTAAAAGAATTCACTTAAAATTAAAAACAATGCACAGCTGTTTCAATGGATAAGTCATGCCATTTGCATGAGGATAATGGATAATCAATATACAATGGTGACACAAATTAAATGTGGATTAAATAGTCATTGTTCCACAGCTATGCTCTATGTGATTTTCCCAGATACCGTCTGATAGTCCTGTATTTTTTATTACTGCTTTGAGAAAAATACATTTTCTTCTCTTGGAAGATGCTTCTTCTTTATCAGTCACAAACAAACAAATGAAAGTGCTAATTTTCCCTGTTTATCTACCACATCAAAGTTTACTTTTTGAAGAGTGATAGAGATTATAGAGGAGAACTATTTCTTTTTATTGCAGTCTTCAGATATTCTTGGTGCAAGAGATTCTGGGAATGGGCCAATAATGATAGGCATGGTGAAGTTAACTAATTCTGAAAGTTTTCTTGTTTCAGATACACATTTTCTGTGGTTGATATGGAGATATAGACTCTTACCCTAAGAATAGAAGACAGACATCATAAGGATGAATCATTCCCGGGAGATGTCTGTCTCCCTGCACTCAGTACTAAGGAAGGCAAGGCAGACTACTTAGTTAAGAGTACAAATTCTTGGTGGCAATAATTCTATAAAATTAATCCTACTTCTGTTTTTTTGTTAAGAGTTGTCTGGCAGCATTCAGATTTAAAATAAGTTTTTCCTGTTTTCAGTTTACTCATACAATAATAATTATTTTAACATCATTAATGTATTTAAACCCACATATAGCCAACATCAGGATACACAGTAACTCCCAATGTAGAAGTGTGATCTAAGTGATTTATGAGAATTTAAGAGAATTTATTTGAGGGAGAAATAGTTAACCCATGAAATCTTAAGCTTCAACTATTCTTCTCTTTAAGATCCATTTGGAATTTAGGCACTGAACTCTTATAGACACCTTTGAAAGAATTATGTTGTGGTATCCAAAATTTCACCTAAGCCTCAGTGACAGAGAACATCTGAAAGAGGCAGCAGGAGGAAGTTATGCACAGGACCAAAGGTTGTATTTAGACTCTGAATCTAGCTCTTAATCATTCCAGATAAGTCAACCAAAACCCATAATTAATAACAAAAAGTAATAATGAACTTCTGTCTAACATACACTACTTAACTAACCTCAATTCAAATCACTGACCTAGAAGTATTAAACTCCCTTTCCCATTACTAATCAGATGAAAGAAACACCAACTGCTCATAGAAATGACTTTTTTTTCATTTGTTTCACTGAGATGAATTAGGTTCTTTTCAGTCTGTGTGATGTTTTTTCCCAGGCAAACCTGATGCCAAAAATCATACTACTTCTTTTTATTTGTCAAAAGTTTTGTGGAGAGACAGAAAGGTGGAGAGTGTTATCAGATTTCTTTTAGTCATAGTTATAATCCTAAGAAATTTTCATCCATGTAAGAAAATCCTTTATATTGGAAAATACTGAAAATTGAATATTTCTGATGAAGGAAAAGTGAGGAATGTTTTGTTGGTTTTGGGTTTTGGGTTTTTTTGTTGTTTTTTGTTTTTTGGGTTTTTT
>JAOTQP010000619.1:1029280-1063014 GCA_026413545.1 Cichladusa arquata
AAAAAAAAAAAACAAAAAAACAAAAAAAAAAAAAAAAAACCAAAAAAAAAAAAAGAGAAAGAAGAGGACCAGCGCAAGGAAATACCCGCGGATTGTCCCGGAAAGCGCTCTGGGCCGAGGGGCTGCAGCGGCTCCGGGCTCGCCCCGCCGCACTTACCGCCCGCTGCTGCCGCCGCTCCGCTCGGCTCCGGGGAAGGGGCCGCGGACCCCGGAGCGGAGGGAGGGGCCGGAAAGCTGCGGCGGGGCTTGTCCAACCTGACACCGGCCGGGCGGGACGGCGGGCCCGACCCCCGGGACAAGGGCACGGGACGGGACGGGCTGTGCGGGGACGCTCCCGGGGACGGGAGCAGCCCCCAGACGGGCTCCTGGGGACCGCAGCTACGACGGAAAAAGAAAAAGCCGGGGGTGAGAGGTGAGCGCCGCGCCTGCCCCGCGGCCCAGGGGCCTCACCTGGCTCTGCCCAGCTCAACCTCGCTCTGTCCGCTAAAGGTGGCTTCGAGATCGTTCTGTAAGAAGAGCTTTCCAATTTCCTTTTGTCCGCAGCTGCTTACTGAGGTGGGCAGCCCCAGACTCACCTGGCCGTAAGCCCTCAGGGAAGCGTTGGGTGCTCGGCCCCCGACCTGCCCATCCAGAGCCCCGCTGTCGTGTGGCAATAGCGGCTGTTTATAGAAACCCATCCTGGGATGAATTAGAGACAAGTCCCTGGGACGAAGGAAGTCCCTGTAACAAACACTATGTCATCGGGAAAGCATCCCTGCACGGAGGGTCTCGGGAGTAAGCCCGTGCTGCTCGGTGCCCGACGGGCGGTGCTGAGAGCTCGGGGGCTCAGCCACAGGGAGCCGCCTGTCCTGGATCCAGAGCTCTGCACCTCTCTTGGGGCTTCCCCTGTCCCTTCAGTCCCAGCTGTGCCCAGCCAGGCCGGCCCTGAAGCGCTGTCCCTGGCAGGCAGCACTGAGACACACAGCTGGGAGTTCTTACACTGCAGGGCCCCTCTGTCTTCTCAGCCATTCGGGAAGGAGAGACCCTGTTTGGTGCCCCCAGAGCTGTTGGCAGGACAGCTCTGCCCAGGCCTGCAGGGAAGAGCAGCAGGAGTGTGGCACTGTCCCACCAAGGCCACCCATCCAGCACACAGCCTGCAAACAGCTGCTGGAGGCACCAGAGCACCCATGGCCTGGCTACCAGCTTTGTTCCTCCCAACAGCCAAGGGATGCAGCAGAATCCACTGCTGCAACCAGAGGTGGTAGCTCCCTTGGTCACCTCCTCCTCCTCATAGCAAAGTCAGCCTGGCCCAATCTGTGACACTAGAAATGCAACATTCTGAGGAGACTTTGGAGCTGGCCCTGGCTCCCAGCTCCCATTCACAGGCAAGACTGGAGTCTGCACAGACAAAATGTGCATACAATTAGGGAAAAGTAGCAGGGTAAGAGTTTCCATTTCTGAAATGTGGTATCCTGTCTCCAACACAGCCAGTGCCCGGGAAAGTGGGACTGTGTTATTGTGTGATGCTACAGTGTATGTGGGAAGGGTCCTGCCCATTGCTGCTGGACACCCTGAGGGATGGACCAACTACAAAAAATCATTGTGTAACTTTAGCCAGAGAGAAAAATGCTATTTACTTTGTAAGCAAACATCAGCCCTCCCAAAATGTTCCTACACAGTCTTGAATTTCATCTCGAGGAAAAATGAAAGCATAGAAAGAGCAGAGGACTCTGATTTCTCTCTCCCTCTGTGGAGATGCAGTGTGAGCACTGCTGCTCTGAAAGCAGGGTTACAGTCCCCTAAATGATCTGGTGACAGCCCATGAGTGCCCCTTGCTGGCCCCCACTGCGGCAGGAGCAGAGGGCAGCAGCAGAGCTGGGCTAATGCTTTATCTGGCCTTTGTGCTGAGCTGAGAGTGAGCCCACGTCTGTCAGCTCTGCACCCTGAGCTGTGTGCTCGACGAAGGCCAGGAGAGACCAAAGGAGTCACGACTGTGATAAAACTAAACCAGGAATTACAGGAGACTCCCAAAATCACTCCAGCAGCTTTTCCTGTTAAAGCCATGGTGCCCCAAGCAAGGTGAAGTCTGTCAGTGGGTTTAAATTCTCTCATCAGACCAATTGATGCACATGGGAGATACCTGAGCAGCTTTCAGGCACCCAGATCCTTCCTCAGAACGAAGAAGGGGTGCAAGCTGCACCTCACCAGAGCACCACACACCTGGATAAACTCAGGAAGTCCTAAACCTAACCCAAAAATTGGAGCCCTGTGCTGGTGGCCTGTCCTCAGGCATTGCTTTCACTCAATTTGTCCCAGTTTAAAAATTACTGTTTCTTGAGTCATATTTTTAACAATATAAGATCACTTAAAATATCTTGCTTTGACTTCAAGTGACACTGACGAACTAATACATCCAGGATTTAATGAAGTGAGGCTAAATGGAAATATCCATCATTTCTGAATGAAAGAAAACTGACAACATTATCTGGGGACTGAAAAGATAAGGCAGGTCATGTGAATGCACACAAAGACATGACAGGCATCTTCATGGGTGGGATAAGCACATACCCACTCAGGGACTAGCTTTGGAAAGCAAAACTAACTCTTTGGAAATCTGATTTCAGGAGAAGAGTTTGGACTTGAATCCAGCCCTTTGTTTACATCTCCAGCTCTCCTGAAGCTCTGAGCTCTACACTGTGCACCAAAGGGGAGAGGGTAGCACTGCCCCCTTCCAAGGGACAGGCAGGGACCAGAGCACAGAGAAACCTCTCTACATGGGGTGGTTAATCCTCGACCCACCTAGAAACAACTTATTTGCCAGATAAAAGCCCCACAGAAGAACCAAACCAGAAGAGAGAATATGTGCCATTTTAAAATTCCAGAGCTAAGATACAAAAAAAAAAAAAAAGAAAAAAAAAAAAGTCTCTAGTGATTCCTAAACAACAATTTCCTAACTGCAGACCAGTGGAAGACACCACCAGTGTCCTCTGCCCCTGTAAATTGTAGGAACTGTTTTGCCACATCTCTTCCGTGGCCCTCCCTTCCACATGGCTCTGGCATTCCCACTTTCAAGTGGTGCTACTCTGATTGAATAGCCACGGAGCAGACTCAGACTGAAATATTTGTTTGTGTGTCCTCATCCAACCACAGTTTTTCAGAATTCGGGAAGATGTCACAAAGCAACAGAAAACAATGCCCCCTTGGCCACAGTCAGGCCACTCCACAGCATGCCTTTCATTGCAGTGTATGGTTGGGAAACATAAGAAATGCACAGCTCACACAGGAAAAGCTTTCAGCAGATGTTGCTGCTTTAAAATACCAGACAGTCACTATTCTAGCACATTTCATACCAGAGAAATCCACTAGCTCAATCCAAACAAATCAATGATAGCCTGTGCATACTCTGAGCCCATGCAGAAAACCTCACACTATTCTGGGAATTTCTGATCACCAGGACTTGTAAAGGTTTGCTGGGACCTGCACAGTTGAACTTGTGACAGGGAAAAGGTAAAGAAGCAGCTCACATGAGAAGATACCTGCAGTGTGAAAATGACCCACTCCAGCAGCTTAGGAGGGAAACAGCATCTCCCTTTCCTTATCATTAGCCAATTTTTCTGCAGGTGTTTGGTCACATTCACTCTCTGCTACCCCCATTCAGTGCCCTGAGAAGAAATCAGGTCATACATGTGAAACAGAGTAAAGCCTAATTCCTCAAGCCAGGAGCAAGTGTGCCTGACAGTGACTTGCCATTAATTTAATGTACTGGCAAGGCAAGGGCACTTATAAGCAGCATTTGATAAAGTATTCTTTCAGATTCTGACATTTTACTGCCAGTGTCTGAGAAATGTACCCAAATCTAACATCAAAAGGCTCTTCAAGGGAAATAGCAGGAAAATTATCTTTATCTTGGAACCTGATTTGAAAATGCTCCTGGTTCTCCAACTGTTTCACCACTAGCAATTGATGGAAATCAGCACTCTGACGCCAGCAAATGTCACCTCAGTGAGAAGCCCTCAGATGGCAAAGGCTGCAGGGACAGCCAAGGTGAGCCCTCCCGCTGCCCCACCGCTGCAGGAACAGCCCCTCTGCCAGAGCTGCTTACCTTCACTTCTGTCACACGTAAAGCTCCCCAGAAACCCAAACCTGGCATGTCACACACACTTTATTTGGACTGATTTCCAGATAGAGGCTCAAATCTGACATCCATTCAGTGAGTGGGCAAAGTGGTACTTCTCCCCAGTCACCCCTGCTGGTATCTCCCATTTCCTCCTGGCCATCCCAGGTCCTCTCCCTGGATCCTCTGTACCTGAACATTTTGAGAGTGAGGAAGTTGAAGATGTAACTGAAACAATGCGTTTCTTCTTATTGTTTTCTCATTTGAAACTGTTCAGTATTGACCTTGAAAGTTTTCAGAGAACAGGAGAAGCTCTGGTTCTTTCTGTGGTGGATGAGCTGACTAACACAGACTGTCAAAATCCACTTTGGATTTGCTACAGCACATTACATGCAGGTTATAAACAAAACAAACATCCATGATAAGAGTGACCCCCAGCAGGCTGCATCCCGTGGAGCCACCCCCTGAGTCATGACTGCTGTTCTGACTCTGAAACATGCTCCTAATTTAGAAAGGATAAAGTATTGACAATCCATTTCAGCAGAACTTTACAAACATTTAAGGTTGCCAACCAGAACCCAGAGCCCACGGGCTCTTTCTGTGTGGGCTGTTTTTATGGTTTTTGCACCCACACCCAGCTCTGCTCCATCAGCAGGATCCTCTGTGGGTGCAGAGACTTCTCAGCTGGGTATAGCAGGGGGTAGGACACAGGAGAGACTCCAGTGGGAAAGCCTGAAGGGATGCAGGGAGGAAGAAAGCAAGCAGGAGGAAATCTAGAAATGTGTGAAGGCATCATTCTGAGCCTGGATTCCCACCTAGATTCCAGCTGCAAGTTCACCTCCCCTGTAACACACTCCATTACCCCCCAAAATGAGTGGATTGTGTTTTTATCCCTGAGGTGAGATGTGATTTCCATCTGCTGTTTCTGCATGGGAAGTCTCATCTCCCAAGCTCTGCTTTGCTGTCTGGAGTTCCCTGCTGCCTTTGCCCATTCACTGAACTACCAGAAAATTGCCAGAAACATCAGCCCTTCAAAACCACTCGGATCATAAACAGGACTCTGTCTCATCTCCAGTGCTCACAAACACAGAGGGAAGCACTGCCCAAGCGTGCCACAGCTCCCTGCTCTGCAGTAGGATCTCACATCCCAGCACACTTCACACCACCTCTTTAATGAGACACTGGCTTTGTCTCACGCCTCCAACCCCGGGGGCTGCTCTGTCCTCACACTCACACGAGTCTGTCCCAGTCAGCACCTGCATTTTTGAGAGGAGCCTGCTGTGAGCCCAGCCAGGTGACACAGGACAAAGGAGGGGCTGTCACTGCTGGGGAGAGGTTTCCAGCTCAGCCCACACAGGCAGAGACCTGCTGCCAGTGAGTGTGGGTCGTTGGCAAGCTGGAAGGTACAGCAAGGTCCCATTTGACAAAGGACTGCATAAACCCTTAAAATTACTCATCACAGATCATTGTTTTCCTCTGGTGAATGGCTTAAATAAAAGTGTTTGCACTGAGGCCAAGAATGCAGGGTCTGAGGCCAGGCAACATCCTGCAATGGTAACAAATACCTGCTACACAAATAAACTACTAGAATGGCTGTTCCCCCAGATGTCACGAAGTTACCCCATGCACAGGCTGCTCTTTGATGCTGCCTGCTGTCCCAGCCTCAAGCTCACAGCACTCTTCCACAGAAAACCAGTTTTCTGTTAAAATAAACCAATTGGAGTAGAAACTAAAGCTGTTATTGACTATGCAGTTATTGTCATTGCTATTGCCTCACTTCTTTGAAAATGCAAGTGATCCAAAACAAAAAGTAAAGCTATGTTTTGACTGCTGTGGGAGAAGGGGTCACAGTCACCAAGTGCTGGCAGACCAGCTCCCTCCTCCAGCCAGAAGGAAGGCCTCACATTAGAGGCTTTGCAAATTGGATAAGGTGTGGAACTAATAAAAACTTGAACCAGCCTGGAAACCTGATGATTAAATCTTGGAAAGCTGAAGGCCATGAGAGCTGGTTAGTTCTGACTTCTGCCATGATGGATCTCTAACAACATGTGAAACACAAGGCAAACATCCCTGTTTTGGGCAGCACAGACAGCCAAGTTCTGAACCAAACCAGCTCACAAGCCCTGGAAGGACTGTTTGGACATCTCATCCCGCACAAATATTCCCAGTTCACACAAAATCATCTCAGTTCAAAGTTAAAAATTACTCCTAATACTACCTGCTCTGGAAAACCCAACTGCAATGTTTCATTTTCTGTTTTTCCACCGTGGCTGAAACTGCAGCATTGGGGCTGGACCCATGCAAGAGGCATCCACATACAGCACCTACTTCCTTTCTGAATTTATGGATGGTGCTGTGCAGAAATACAGCAGGGCTGGGATACTGTGCAGCCCTGGTTAGCTCATGCCCAAAGGCCTGCCCATAATTGCCTTGGACATGGCTCCCATTACTGCTGAAGGGAATAGCTGACCCTGTAACTCAGGCAGCAGCAATGCCCCTTTCACAGCTGTCTCCAGTCTCCCTCCTGAAATTTGGCTGGGTGTTTACTCTGAGATTCAGAACACACATGTAAACTGTTTAGGGATATTCCTATATCCCTGTTTCTCATTATAAGTGCCAGAGAGGATGAAAAATGTGGCCCATTAGTGTTATAACCATCAGAAAGAAAAAATAAATAAATAGGGAAAAAAACCCCTGCGGTGAGGGTTTGACCTGTAATAACCCTGTCTGTTCCCCCAGCACGTTCCAGTTTCCGGGCAGTACTGCTCTGAAGAGGTTTTCAGGCAGATCCCTGCTGCCCCCAGCTCCCACTCCAGTGGTCTCCAGTGTAAGCGATGAACATCTCTGGGAAAGATAAAGGGTGCTGGAGGAAACTGTGTTTGTTTATTGTTGTCCTTAAGGTGAGATCTGAACACTGGCATTGCCAAGCACTGGGCTAGCTGCTCATCAGCACAGACCCCCCTGGCCACGCTGCTTTCCTCTTCAGAAACACCTTCAGAGCAGCATGGCAGTTTCCATTCCTTGTAGTTTCCACATACAAAAAGGATCCCTTTTCCCTGTTCCCGAGGCTGAGGGAGCAGAGAAGGATTAAAATACCACAGGGCTCTGAGGAAAGAAGAGTCAGAAATAGCCCACTGACACCAAGGAGAGAGGAGGGGGAGGAAGGTGTTCTGTGTTTTGCTTTCTAATAATCTCTATTTTAATCAGCAATAAATTAAACTGATCTTCCCCTGAACTGCAATGCTAATGCTTCTGTGGCAAATCAGCACCACTCACAGAGAAACTGGAAAATGGATATTTCCCTTTTCAGTGTTACATACACAGAGTAGCACAACACGTAGTTAGGAATTACTGCCACATGCAGAAAGCCTGGTGACATTTATGATGAGAGTGGCCACAGCTCCTTACGGTGCCAGACAAAGCCATGCCAGGGCCAGCACCCTACATCCCACCCCAGGGGATGCCCTCAAGGTGTGGGGGAATCCCTTCCCTACCCTACAGGGGAGCTCTGATGTCTGGCCAGGGCTTGGGAGCAGCTCAGGGATCCTCTGGAGCCCAGGGCAGTCACACTCCCAGCCCTGCACCCAGGAGCTGGTTTGCAGTAAGAAGTGCTCCAGCACACCTTCAGCTGCCTCCACAGGAAGCTCAGAAGGGCTGCATTTAACCTTGCTGTTAGTTAAGAGGTTTTTTAGGTTTTATTTTAACGAGACTTCTCTGTGGGCAAAAAAGCTTTTTGTGGAGAGTGTGTGGGTTTGAGGAGTGGGAGAGGGCTGTGAATAGATCCAAGTCCTTCAGCAATAACCAACAGTCTGCTCAAGATGTAAATTCATCCTTGTAGCACTGAGATCTTTAGGATGTGTGGAGACCTGGGCTGATACTGGCTTTTTATTATTATTATTATTATTTTATTTTGTGTAGACCTTTATCTTCAAAGAATAAAACAACAGTTTGCCTTATGCAAGGCAATGAAGAGAGAGTGAAAATATCCTTTAACACCTGCATTCTTGTTATGTGGCACCAACACAGCATTTAATAAAAAGCAACTTGATATAATAACACTTTAAAGTTTATTTTCCAAGCAGAACTGTTGTTTGCCCAGAGTAATGTAAATTTGCAGCTCTCCTTTACACTTCACAGACAACGAGAGAAAAAGATTTTAGGATGTCCCCAAAGGAGAGATTTAATTGTAAAACAAAGCACCAAGTATGACATTTAGCTGAGGCTGTAAAGGCTACAGTAATTAAAAAAAGCCTAAAACATATGGTACACTTCATGAGGCTGGTTATTATGAGCTCCCAAACTGAACCTTCTGGATGCGTGAGAAGAAAAGGGAAAATGCAACTATTCTGCTCTATCCTGAACCATAAAAAAGCCTTTGCTGTACTCCTCGTGAAGCAGGAACGTCACTCTCATCTTAATTCACTTAATCCGGAGGAGAGGGATTTCCTTTCACCTGCCAAGGAGAACCGTTGTGATCTCTTGATGCCTTTGCCATGTGCGGCGGGGACAGGGACTGTCATTAGTGCATTAATCGCCAGGCAGCCGCTGCCTGCAGGGGACAGTGCCACGCCTGGCTGGAGAAGAGCCTGATAAGCAGCACTTAGGTCACACTTGGAGCACTGGCCCCAATCCCGCAAGCTGGGTCATATTTCAGTGATTACAGGAGCGCTGTGGACCACGAGGAGCCCTTTGCAGCAGGCACCAAGCTGGAGATGTTGCAATGTGGTCAAATCCCAGAACGGCAGGGATAGAAACAAAACAAACACAAACCACAACAACAACTTGTGTAATCAGATCATTCAGAGGAGCTGGGAGGCAAGTCCCTCGCTGGTGCTAACCAGCACAGCTTTTTCTACACTCAGTTTCTCCATTTTGGGTTCAGTTATCATCATTTCGTAGCTTTAAAGCTCTACCTTCCCACTCCAACATGGAGGAAGTCTGTAAGCTCTGGGCTACCAGCCTGAAACTGTGTTTTGTGAAAATCTTTGCTTGGCTGAAACCCACAAATGTCTTTTCCAGACATTTCTATCTCTTGTTGGGGGTGCTGGTGTAGAGTCTGTTTATGACAGTGTGTCCACACCTGCTGCCCTGCTCAGCCCTCCAGCACTGAGGCAGGTGAACTCAATCTGATGAGCATCCACAGCTTTTGGCCTTTCAGGAAGATAGTCCAAAGGAAGCCAAGGGAAAGGGTGTCTCTTTTCTTCCTGTTCCCTGAAGGGGTGGTGAGAAAAATAAGAATATCATCACAAAGCAAAAACACATATATATAAGAAGGATATCAGATAAGAAAACACATCTGGCTGCCCTTAAGCCAAACATTATTTAGCAGCCTCAGCTTGCTCCCATAACCTAGGCATGTGATATATTGTAGAATCACAGAACCACGGAATGTTTGGGGTTGGAAGAGACGTTAAAGCCTATTGGCCCCAAATTCACAATTCAAATCTCAATCACAAGCAGCAGCAGCCATGAGTCTGTGCTGTGACAACCATGCCTGGTGCAGTGACAGCCTCTCACAGGCAGAGCGGCTGCTCCACCCCACCCAACTCAGCTGGGAGCTCCGTGCACTCAGAGGCACATTAAAGGCAAGGAGAGGGATTTGGGCATTTTCTCAGGAGGGGAGCCTGAAGCTCGTAGCCCTCTGCCACCACTATGTACAAAACATAATTTGCCCAATTAAATTATGTCACTGGTGGAGAAAGGTGGGCTGATCTTGCAGACCTGCAACACAATAAATGTCAGTTCCGGCAGAAATAGAGAGCAAGTGCATTGCAATGTGAAAATTCTCCAAGTTACACCTTTACTGAAAAATAATAGCAAGCTCATTAATGCTGGTGGTTGGTTTCTCTTTTTTCCCTTCTGTACAAGTAACATGGAAACAGAAGAAAGAGGATAATTTCTCTGAAAGTGCTTTCTGACTGCAACTATTTCTGGATTTCCCAAGCCCAACATTTGCAGTTTGATCCCAGGAGAAAAATGTGTAGTTTGCATTTTTAGGGGAAAAAAACCCCTCCAATTAATTTGTGCAGATTTGCATATAAATGACTTTCAGGCTCAGCATCCATCATGACGACAAGTCTGGTTTGTAACTCCCAAGTGTCTGTGGTCTCCAGGAATCATGGCAGCCTCCAGCTACTCTCTCAAGTTGGGTTTGCTTCATTTGCATCTGAGCTCAAAGGCAAAATATGTTCTCTTCTACCAGACGCCTTCTTGAGATGTGATTTACACACAAGAGAAAAGCGTGAGAAATATCAATATTTGCCTTTTAAACATGATTTCAGGATGTCTGTCGTGGTTCATTCATCTGCTCTTTGGCTCTTGCATGCATTTAGTTCGCTTTTCTTTGACTGCACAAGCATATGGATCTCATTAGCTTAATGACACTCTTATTTATCCTTCATCCCTGCTGGCACCTCTTATCTGCAGGATGGGAGGTGTTAGGTGAGCTGTGTTGATATTCAGAATTACCCACATCATGGATAATACCTGATTGGCAGGTCACTGATCCCAAGGAGGTTTTAGGTGACGATCACCTTCTTTCCAGAGGTACCTTTGTGCCATGCAGAGGCTTTGGAGAGGGAGGGCATCAAGGACAGCTCAAGTGTTTCCTGAAGGTGCCTCAGGACTCGTGGCCTCCAGATTTTCATGTTCTGGGTGGGTTGTCTCAGGTCCAGTGAAGCCCACAGACACAAGCATCCCTCCTGCTGGATGAGATCACATCGTGCTGGAGCAAGGGGCAAAGCCCAGAGGGGAGGGAGGAGCAGCCTCCACAAGTGCTTAACACAGGCCCCATGTGTGCTGCTTGCTGTCCCAGGGGACACTGGGGTGTCACAGATGCTTCCCTGGAGCCCAGGGCAGCCCCCAGGGCAGTTACTCTGTAGGTCCCATGGCCACCTCCAGCTCTGGTTTAAGCTCCATGACAGTTTTCCCTTGAAGTCTCTGCAGGTTCCCTAATCCCCTCAGTGAGTTCCACAGGATCATGCCTCTGATAGTGATAGAATAGCAGATATTTTCTCTCTTTCTTGAAGGAAAAGAGCTGTAGATACATAAAATCATTAAATGACTAAGCCAACTCCTGAGACACGTTAAAAAACTGTGTGTTTAGATCTGTTGGGCAGCCTCAGAGCCTGCAGAGAGAAGGTGGGAAAGGAAGAAGTGCTGCTTGGAAAAGCTACTGAGGAAACAAAGCAGCTGTCTGTGCTAAGGACGTTCTGCCACAGCCACTTAACACTCCAGGCTGAGCCCACAAGCCCAGGAAACACATGGGTAATTCACCACTCACTAAGTCAGAGAGTCATAGAGTGTCCTGACCTGACACAGAGAATGTCAGGCCCAACTCCTGGCCCTGCACAGCACCCCCAAAATTCCCACCACGAGCATGAGAGAATTCTCCAGACTCTCCTTGAACTCTGGCAGGCTTGGTGGCCTGGGTGTTGTGGGTAGTTCACAGCCCCAGAGCTGTGCAACATTTGCAGGAACACTCCAAGCATGTCTCATTTTTCACCCTAATTTGGCTGATAAAAACAATAAAGCAGCTTTGACCTTCCATATAAATTGTTTACTTTACTGCTTCCAAGGCTATTTGTATTTCTCCTCTCACCTGTCCTGCAGCCTGGGTGATGACAGATGTGGAGGCAGGACCCTTCCAGCACCACCCTGCACCACCTGGCTCTCTGCTGCTGACACCTGCCTGTGGCTGCTGTCACAGATTTCTTCTTCTTTCTTCACAGCAAATCCCTGTGCTGGTAACAACGTGGAAGCATTAACACCCACCTGACATGGCAGAGATGAGAAAACTGTTCAGAACTGCAGCAACTGAATTTCCTGGCTCCTCAAGTGGTGCTGAACAGCCTTCCCCCCCACCTTCAGGTTTCCCACTGGAGTCTCTCACTTTATCTTTCTGTAGTTCCATTGCTGGTGACAAGCTTTAACTGTGCAGCAGCTTGTAGTGATGGAGAGTTGGTTATAAAGCTCCACAAACCCCCTGCCACTGGGGCTTTCTAGCTTTTCACCTGCCCTCATTGTGCCTCCCAAACTCCATCTGGTAAGCACCAAAATTATCTTCTGATTTAAAGTCTGATTTGTGCATGATATACAAGAGCATCATTTCCTTAAAAAAAAAACAACATTGCAGCGTAAAGAGAAATAACACATGAGAAGGATTAAATAGAAAACTTGTTGTGCTTCAAGAAACTGGTGCCGTGACAAAGAGTCATCAGCTCCCAAAAGCAGAGATACTTTCCTTTCAGATTTTTGCATGTAGCCAGCAGGGATATCTATAATAAGCAATTCCCCTAAACTATATTTCAAATTTAAAAAAAAAAAAAAAAAGGAAAAAATTAAAAAATCACCCTCCAAACTAAAGTCTTCCAAATGCAAGGGCAAATAAAAACAATAAGGTTTTACAGCAAAATTCACTCTGCTGTAGAAGGAATGTCCCTGGGATTAGCTGGCTTATCCAACCTGTCCTACTCCCTGTTCCCTCCTGCTTGTGCATCCCCCACAGGAGAGGCTGCCCCAGCTCAGGGTGCTGGAGTTGAGCCTGCAGTCCTGTGGGAACTGGGGGATGCCCAGACCCACTTCCACTTAGCTCAGGGAGACCCAGCAGAGCTGTGAACATTTCCTCTCGGGGACGGCTGCGTTTGCACACAGCCCTGGTTCCAGCCTCGGTGGATGCAATTAAAAAGGCATCTACCTACAAAGCATCTAAAAACTGGAGAAAGCCATGGAATATTGTTGCAATAGTAAGCAGATGGGATTCCGTTTTTTCATGTAGAAAAAGCCAATCTTAAATGTTATGGCCTATTTTATATAGTTTCCAAGACCTTGTGTATAACTCTAATTGGTTTATAACTTCTTTGCTACTCAATTTATTGGTTAGTAAATGGCATTTTATATGTTTATCAAACCTCTCTATTCTTGAATAGTTTACATATTTTGTTTACTGATTCACATGGGACAGATTTCTTGTTTTTTACAGATGCAGACTGAATAGTTTGTTGTGCTAACTTCTTTTTATTCCTCTGATTCTTTCTTATGGAAACTCACAGGCTACCTGGTAATTCTGTAGAGTAAGGCCTGATTTGATAAGGCTTTTCTTTTATAAAAGATTACCTATATGCAACAAAATATGACACAGTTCTGGCAGTGGGAATGCATGCTGAGCTCAGAGCAGCCTCTCCTCAAGGTCCCTTCTTCTGTCATTTACCAATTCCACACTCCATCTTAATAGATGACCTTAAAATGCAGGGGAAGGCTTCACCCATCCAGGAAAAAAGCTTAATAAAGCAGCTGGTTGCTGACATGCTCCCAGCTTCTCTCAGTTCTGAAGTGTTGTGCCCAGCTATCAGTTTCAGAGGAGCTGGGACACGAGCAGTAAAGCAGTGGGTAGCATCATTCTGGACCAACATAGAAAAGAGAGAAAATGAGGCTCACTTGACATTCTGTTTGTGCTTCTGGCATGGCAATACAAATGCAGTCAAAGTGCCAGAGCAGCTCTAAGCCTGGAAAGAGGAGAATCTCACCTGAGGGGCAGGAACTAAAAACCAGAGGTTATGACTCTGCAGTGCCAATGCCATCAGTGCTGCATTCTCTGCAAACCCAGGCAAAGCTAGCACTGGTTTTAGTTGTAGATGGAATGCCAAAAAGAGCATTAAATTGGTCTGCTGTGACAGCAGAGGATCCTGCCTGGGAGTGAGGCAATGTGAGCACCAATGTTGCATCTGATGTTGTTTGGGATGAAAGCAGGCAAAAGAGCAGGAAGGGCCTTTGCAGGGGTTTTATAGAGGTGTTTATTTCAGCCACAGGTGTGCATCATCCAGGGTTCAGGGAACAAAGGCCAAGGGGCTTTTAGGGCTTAGGGTAAAGTACATGGGATGAGCAGGGCGGGGAAAACATCAGAAACCAATTACCAGGGGACATGGGGGTGTCACAAGGGAGGGGTTAGGGCAGAGGCCCAACAGAGGAACAGGATGGGAGTGACCAAAAGGCTGACAGACAGGGAGAGGGCACGGGGCTGACCCAGGGAACAGAACAGGAGTTGCATTCCCTAGTTGGGAATTCCTTTGGTCTCCACACACCAACAATGAGATGTGCAGTGGGGGCTGGTAAAAGGTGCAGTGTACAGCCTGCAGTGAGAAATGGGAACCTGTGTGAGCACAGCCAGGCTCCCTGCAGCAGCAGCCCCACCTGGGGCTCTCCCTCCCCTGCTGCCCTGGAGCTGCCTGGCCAAGGCCATGTCTGACCCCGTGGTTTAACCTGAGCAAGCTGCTCTGTCTCTTTAACAGACTATGGCCCAATATTAGGAAATGTTCCCTTCATATTTGGAGAATTAATGATGCATGAGTAATTCAGCAGCCTGATCCAAGAAATGTTCCAATATACTCTCATATTGTCAAGTTTTTCCAAACACCTAATTTCACAGTACCCACAGAAGACTAGAAGTGCCTGGTGCCCATCAGAGGGAGCAGTGGCTGTGACTGGAGCAGCTGAGGCTGTCCTGGTCCCTGCAGGCTCTCCTGGAGTGTGACACACAGGATCCTCACCAGGCAGCTGTGACACATACAGCCACTCAGGGGAGGCTGCACGCCTTCTGAAACTCACTCATGTCCGAGCCCGAGGTTTCTCCTAGACCCGAGATCACCTCAGGGGGACATTCAGGAGGTTTAAATCCTGGTTTTCCCAAAATCTGCCGATGAGAGATTGCAGGAGACGGTTTTCAGAGGCTTCAAGGACTGTTTATTGTTTCTTGTCTCTGGATCTTTTGCTCGGCTAACAGCGGTGTTCTCAGCCGGGCACCCAGGGCAGAATCTGCCTGGTAGAGGCAGGACTTATCTTTTATAGTCTAAACTACGTATTACATATTTACAAATGACTCCCAATACAATACAATCTTGTAACATGGTCCAGCTCTGTCCCCATCCAATCTAAAAGTGCCAGCGTGTCACCCAGCACGGATGACACGGAGAAGGAGGAAGAGATATCCACACCCCAGATTCTCCATCTTGGCCACGTGTCCCTTATCACAAACATTCTAGAAATCTGCTACATTCTAACAGTCTAATTTACACTCTATTTATTTTTGCAGCTTGCATTTCTTCTCTCAATGTTGGTAAGTTGTTCCAAGGAGCTAAATCCAGCCTCTGAGACACCTGGGTCTCATTCAAGGGTCTTTGGGGAACCCGCCAGGGGGGTCTTAAACCTCCCAGGGAAGCCAGAGGAATACTCTGGACTCCCACACACTCACACAAGTTTTTTGTGTCGATTTAGAATTTGCAAGGACACTTTTCCCAGAGGGCTGTCCACAGGCACATTGACACCGTCTGTGCAGCAGCATCTGCAGGCACTGCCTGTGCAGTACAACCCTGCCTGGGGGCTTCCAGCCCTCCTTCCTTCTGCTCTGTCAAACCACAGGACTCCTTCTAACTCAAACCCTCCTCCTAATCGGAATTCCTCGGACTTGAAGAGGCTTTGGAACTCAGAAGATCATAGGGGGTTACTTAATGAGTTGCATGCTTTGTGTTGCTGGGGCTGGTTTTGGTAAGATGATGCTCACCAGTCTGCCTCACTGGCAGCGTCTGTCAGCTGGGTACCCTCACCAAGGTGTTCAGGTGGCTGTGTTACAATGCAGGCAGCTTCCAGATAGCTGGAGGATTCTTACCAGAAGGATGGCAGCAGGCACCTAAATTGTAGGATCTGCTGTGCTTTCTTGCTGAATTAACCAGAAAAAAAAGAGTCATTACTTGCCAGGAATCACCACACAGGCAGTCAGTGACTGAACACTCCCCAGTCCATCTGCATTTCCCTTTCCCTTCACAACCATTAGCGTGGTGTCAGTACTTACTGACACACACATGAATTTGTGTTGGTATTTCCAAAATAATGGGTAAATCTGGGCCTTTTCAAAAGTATTTGTGATTTTCTAAGAAGTTTTTCATGCAGCACTTCCCCTGGCACTGGCCAGCCACGGTGGTGGGAGACACCAAGCTGGGGCTGCACAGCACCTGATCCCACAGGGCCCATTGTGCCTTTGGTTCAGCTCCAAGCTCCTGACAGCGACTGCATTTTCCCAGTGCACTTCCAGTTGGACACTTGGAAGCTGGCCTGGTGGGGTTTCATAATGCCCTGGGAATCCATAGGAAATGATAATGTAGGCTCAGTTCACAGGGGGTTTTTTTTTTTTTTTTTTTTTTTTTTTTTTAATTTATTGCTCGGACTACAGACTCAAATCTGGGATCTGAAAGCCAGGCTGGGTTCCTTCCTGGATGTTCCCTAGCCATAAAAATCAGTAGAAAAACCTCCCTTAAGCCTTTGTGCCTAATGAAAACCATCCCAAGCTCTGTCTCCTGAAGCTTTTGGGGTGGAATTGTTGAGCGGAGGGAGAGAACAGGGCAAGGGCAGGGCAACCACCATGGACTGGAATTGTACTTTCACCAATGGGCACCTTCAGAAACTAGGCAAGTCTTTAAATAAGCCAAAATCTTCTTAATGATTTTTTTTTTTTCAGCAATGAAAACCAGAAACTATTTCACATGAAAATTCAGGTGACTATTAGAATTGCAGCATCACTGCTGGATTATCCACAGTTGTTTAGACTGACTGGATAAAAAGCAAAAGCTTTGACAGAGCAAAACCAAAGTCTTTTTTTGGTTCTCTCATTTCCCTGCGTTAGCCCCAGTCTCACTTTCCAGCCTTTGCACCACTCCCCAAGGATTTTATCTCAGAGGCTCATCTGAATTTTTGTTTTTTCTCTAATTCTACCCAAGTTCCTATAGTAAGTCTTTCAGACATTTATCACCCTAAGCCTCAGCCCTCTCCTCAACCCTTTCTAGGCTTTTAATGTATAAAATCCTCTTTCAAGCCCTTGCTGCTTAACAAAGGTAAATGCTGTGACTCTGCTTCCACCCACCCTACTCCAACTGCCAGGCTGTCAGAGCAGTAAATACACAAATATTTTGCCTGGCAGTCCTGGCTGCAGTAAGAACATTGTTTTGTAAACTGAATTTAATGCCCAGAGAAATGAGTTCCTGTTTATAATGCAATACACAGTACACAGGAATGTATGCTCAGATTTCTGTACCTGTTATGGAAAGAAAATTGCTACAAAAACCCATAAAAATATTAAATCAATGTATGAGCTGGAGGCATTGCCCCTGGAAGATGAGGGACAGGCTGGCAGCTGCAGTTTGAATATATATATGTGAAAATCACGCCTCATTTTATTCCTTACTAAGGAGATGAGATTATCTGAATAGATCCCTGAAGTGCAAAACAAACTTACCCTTTTTTTACTGTAATAGAGAGATGACAAGTCGGTAAACAGTTGGATTTTAAAGAGCTGTGCCAAAAAATGCTAAAGCTGCTGTTGTACCCTTGACAGGCAGACACAACCACGTCAACATTTCCCATAAATCCTTATGTGGTGAGAAAAATAAATGTGGTTTATCCAGCTCCTCGAGAGCTACAGAGAAAATTGCTCCACCTCTATCCCAGAGCAGCTTGCCATGCTGTTGTGCAATGGAAAGACATTCCAGCACTGTGTCAGCTTGGGACTGGGTTTCAAAAATGCTGGGGCCACCCTTCATGGCTCATGCTGCTGTTATGCAAGAAATAACACCAGTGGGGTGTTCAGAGGCAGTAGTGACCTTCTTGCCTGTCCTTTGGTGTAACCAGTCACAGAGAGTCACAAGGCCAATTTAGAGTGGAAGGCAGTTTAGCAAACTGCAAGAGAACAGCTCACAAAAACAAACAAACAAATAAATAAACCCCAACACTTTTTCACTCACCCTTAAGTGTCTCTAACCTGCATTTGACCAGAATACTCACAGTTTCAATGAAGTCCAGGGCTGTCAGGTGTAGTTCTTCTTTCCAAGGAACCAGCTCTCTGCAGGATCTCAGGAATCAGGCTGCTGCTTGGAGCAAGCTGGAGAGGAGAGGCTGTTGTGAGGCAGGGAACAGGCTGTGGCGGTCAGTTCCATCATCTCCTTCCCAGAGCTGCTCCTGCCATCCCACCAGAGCCCTGTGCTCCTCACCCTGACGTTTCCCAGCTGAGCAGGGCTGTTCTGGGACCCCTTCCAGCCTCTCCTTTCCCCAAAACAATCCCTCTCCTCCCCCTGGGCTCGTTCCCCTCCAGCAGCTCACACGTTCCCCACTCCCTCCTGGCTGCAGGCAGGGAACAACACATCCCTGTCATCTGGTCCTGCTCCCACCTCAGTATACCTGCAGCATCTTGGCCTTCAGTTTTGCACCTCTTCTTCCTCGTTGCTCAGCTCCTCAGAGAAATTCTGCATGGCCAGCTCATCAAAACAAGCACTTTTAAATGTGCTTTGGGCACTCAGGGCATTCAGCCTCATGTCTCCCTGCAAATCCCAGGCACATTCACTTCCCACCTTTTCCTTGCTGCAGGTTGACTGCATGGTGCCCATTGCAAGCTGCAAGGCCAAGAGAGGTTTCCCTGCAAGTTGATTTGGGTTCTGGGGCTCTCAGAGCTGTCAGGGAGCTGCAGCAGCACCAAAGCTTGCATCCTTGCAAGGTGGGCAGTGCTGGGACAACACAGCCACCACTGCCACTGCTGGCAGCTGAGGCAGCCCTAGAAATGTTGGGAGTCTCTCTGTGCACCCAGAGGAAATGTTCTGTGGCCACACATTGTTTAATCCAGCTCGTCTGAGGGTCTTTGAGCTTGGCTTTGCTTGTTTCTCCATGTGGTGTGTGGAGGAGTACAGAGAAGTGTGGCCATCCAGCTGGTTCTGGAGCCACGGAACATTCTGGAGGCAGGAGGAAGCTGGAGCTCTGCATACAGCAGGAAATTCTCCCTTTTCCCACTCCCATTCCCCACTAACAGCAGAGGCATTTCTGACACAGCAGTGGCCAACTGGCAGGCACACACAGAGATCAAAGGCTTTCCTGTGGTCCCTGGCTCTCCAGCAGATCGCTCTCCGCAGGTCAGGCCAGAGCTTTGCGCTGTGAATTGTGTGACCCCCGTGAACCTGCTGAATCAGGGCCAAAGAAGTGTTTGTCCCATCCTTGCATCTGTTAAGCCTACAAAGAGCAAAGCTATTTGTCATTAATTGCTAACTATTCCTTTTGGCAAGCCAGTTAGCCTCCCACTTTTATTCACTTTGAAGAAAAACCTATCAAGAGCCCTTTTAGTCCAGCACTACAATGGGCTGATAGTATATCCCTAGTTTGTCTTCCAAATTCCCATACAAGCTATCAAATGTTGGCTTGTAACAACTCATCCACCCTTTCATCTGAAACTTCATCCTGAAACTTCTGACTGGTTTTTGTCACAACCTGATAAGTCCATCTGTGAAGATGTTTCTAATACAAAATTTACACTTCATTTTTCCTAAATGTCACACTAATTTGCCTTTCTATGTTACGTAATTCATTTCTTCTCACTTGTATTTACAATTTTAAAATATTTGTTCCATTTTAGTCATCCCTTCAGCACCTGGTTTGCCTTTAGTGAGAGTGGGAAGCAGCACAGCCATTGCCTTGTTAGTTGGAAAACTCATCCAAGAGTTATCATCATCAAATGAGTGTGCCAGCAAGGTGCTCTGGCAGGCACTACCCAAAAATAACTGAGGATTGCAGCAGATCCACAGCACATATCTGAAATTCACCCCTCTACTTCTTCTCAGGTGTGAAGAACTTACCTTCTCCCAGCAACTTGAGTTTAAGTTTTGATTGTGATTTAATAAATTTGGGTGAAACATTACTATTTTAACTCATAAAAACCTTAGCAGAAAAAAAAGCAATGAATTACTGCAAATCCTGAGCCCCCCATGAAGCACCTGGTAAACATGGCCTGCCCAAGGTGAGAGATGGGCAGAGCCAACTCCAGCCCTTTCTGGGCAGCTGGCTGCCCTTTTCCCTGGTTGGTCAGTCCCAGAAAAAGTCTTTCAAAAAGCAGTGACCCAGGATAAACTTGTAATTAGAAATGCTGTCTGTTTATGAAATGTCATTTGATATTCCTGAGACACAGACTCAGAATAACCTCTTTTTTAAACACCCATTGATTTTGTCACTGGCTTGGAACATTGGCCTAGCGATAGAATTTGGGTCTCATAGGTGATATTATAGCAGGGCCCATTAGCAGGAGCAAAAACCCCTCCAGATTTTTCAAGACAGCTGTAAATGGAATTTTTTCAGTACTTTCATTAGATGATGGAAGCAATCCAAGTTGGAAATAACATGATAACACATAAAGCATAATTACATAGAGAACACATTAAAAATTTAATGCAAATCCAGCATCACTACATAAGCCCAAACCAGCACAGAAGTCTGTAAGAGCACACTGTTTACATGTGCACCAGTCTGGCCTGCTCTCTTTGGGGAGAAAAAGGCACTGGATGGTATTTCATCACTAGCCACTACCTTTGGGCCATATTCCATGTTCCTGTCAAGTTTTACATTAGATATATTGTACCTAGGGAACGAGAGAGATGTAAGAGAAAAATCTCAATGATTAAAAAAAAAAAAAAAAAGTTATGTACTTTTTTTTGAGTTAGTAGTTCAGGAAATGCCTTCAGGAGCTCAACTTCAATTCTGTGATACAACACTGGAAGTTCATGCAGCCAACACTCCATGGAGCCCCAAGTGGTGTTAGAGATCCCAAGACAACACTTACCAGCAAGAGTGGATTTGCCTTTCTGTTTTATTCTTTTGCCTCTTTTCCTTTCTGTTCTTCCCCTCAGAGCCATGGGATCCTCTTGGCTGACTCCCCCTGCCCCAGGGCACACAGGAGCTGCCCAGTGACAATCAATGAGCCCCTTCTGCCTGGAGCTGCAGAGCACAAGGTGCTGCAGCCCTGCTGGCAGGAAAGCACAGGGGAATCTCTTTATTGCTATCAGCAACCAGCTCTGCTGCAGCTTCTGCCAAAGAGCCTGGGAGGTGAGGCTGGCTGCAGCCACACCCAGCCAAGCAGCAGGAACGAGCAGCAGGGTATTTCACAAGGAGCCACTGTTGTTGCAGTCTTCACCCTGATGATTTCAAGGCCAAGAGAGGTTTCCCTGCAAATTGTTTTGGGTGCTGGGGTTCTCAGAGCTGCCAGGGAGCTGCTGCAGCAACAAAACATCAATGTATATGGATAAACCTTGGGATGAATCATAGAATCATGGAGTGGTTTGGGTGGGAAAGGAAAAAAGCTCATCTCATTGCACCCCTGCCATGGGCAGGGACACCTCCCACTGTCCCAGGGTGCTCCCAGCCCCAATGCCCAACATTTTCAGGGATGATGCTCAACTCCTCTCTGCTCCTGCTCACTATGGGTGTAAGACAAGGCTTGTTCTTTAATGGGACTGTTGCTTCTTTTCCATCATCTCCAACCAAGTTAAACTAATTAAACTGAATGCAGATTATACCTGAGGTGTATGGGTTTGGGTTGTTTTGTGGATGGTATTTGACCTTTTTCTTTCTCACCTACCTCCACCATTGCATTGCAGTGCTAGGGAGTGCTGTGTCACACCAGGTCAGAGCTTTCACCCTCCCTTCACTCTCTATCCACCTTTGAAGTGGTTGTGATGCTGCAGCTCTCCCCAGAACAAAGGCATTCTCATGCCCTGACACACTGCACTGCTAAGGAATTTCATCTCCCAGACAGTCTGCAAAGGGAAGAATCACCACGGACTACGTGCAATTTATGGTTTTATTAATTCCTGCCACCAACCACACTAACGGGCATTTATCAGCAAGGAATGCATGATCAATTAGTCACAGGAATAAAAATGAGGGAGTGGACTCTTGAAATGAAAAGGGGATTCTTCCTGCTTAAACATCAGAATGATGCTGGCTCCTCTTTGGATGATTAGGTGGAGAATTTATAGGAGATAATGTTAAATGCTCAAAGGTTTCCCACTTAATTGTGGGAAAAATGGTAGTGGGTGCTTTGGTGGGTACTGTGAGACTGCTGCCAGGGTGAGACATTCTCCCAAGATTTAAGCAATGAACATGAATTGCCTTCAACTCTTACTGCCAGATAGTCATTAATTCTACAGTTATTAGGGGGGATTTCAATGTGAAAGGATGCTGAAGTCCAGCTCTGGGGCAGGCTGAGACAGCAGCACCAGCCCTCCTGCATTTCCTAATGGGCCAAGTTTCCAGAGTTTTCCCTCAGAAGAGGCTGTGCTCAGGTTCTGCTGCACTGCAGGCACTTCAGCATGGCCCCACAGAGCCAAGGGCTTATTTTAGAACCCTCAGCCCATGCACACCACACGCCAGCATCCCTCCCCTCTCACAACCCCCTCTGTGTCCCAGGCAGAGCTGGGCTCCACACACACAGGGCTGTTTATCCCAAAGGTTCTGGTGATTTCTGCAAATTAGACCCAGGTTAAAAGATTATGGCTATAAAAATGTTGATCTGACAGAAATATTCTCTGTGGATTTTTAAAGCATTACAGAGTCTTTCCCTGAACTGTGGTTTATATTGTTTTCTTTGTGGAATGCAGCTGGCTTAATGAATAGAAATAGTAAAGAATAATGCATTCAGTGACTGATGGGGGGAGGCATCCCAAATAATTTATGTATATTCTATGACAATGATCTACTAATGGAGGCATTTATTAATAAGAAATATGCTCAACAATGCTGGTGTAAATCAGTCAAACACATTATTAGCAGTTATTATTCCACCATTTCTAATTGAGAGGTAAAATGTCCTTTAGCTGTAGTTTCTCTAGAAAGTCAATTATTCAGGTAACAGCACCAGAAATAGTTCACATTTCAGAGGCAAAGGATGCATAAAACAATACCAATTAAACCCATTCTGGCTAAAAATTGCAATATTTGCCTTGGGGTTTCTAGTACTTTTTAGTTATTTTGCATTATTAATTTGGAGTAATGCTTACACAGAATACCAACAGGAATTTGACAGGAAATTAATGTTGAGACTCCCCCCAGAGATCTTAGATGTTGCTAAGCCCATTTTTCCTTACACAGAGTTAATGAATAATCATCTCCTTGGCAATGGTTCCTGGAGTAGAGACTTGTACTTTGGTTTCTGTTAAATACAGAAAAATGAAAAGTGCCAGATAATGTTTGCATCAGGGGGTTTATCTAACTGGATGAGTAAATACCCTCCATGCACTGAGTCACCACTGCCAACTACTCCCACCATTGCTACAGCTAACTTCAGATTTGGGAAAGTCTTCTCTACAAAGAGTGTTTATCCCTTTTCAGTCTAAAGATACTATGATGTCTCTTTCACATGCAAAAGCAGCATTCCCTTCTTTCTCAGTCCTGCAACCAACTCCTAAGTCCAGGGATTTCCTTTATTTTTCCTTCTCAAGCTGCAGGACAACTTCTTTCATAGGTGCTTTTCTGGTATTTCATCACTTAATTTATTGCTGGCACCCAGGTGAGGGCTGGAAGTTGTTTTCCTGCTGCTTTGGTGCTCGGGAGCAGCTGACCTCTGAGGCAAGCTCACGGGGAGATTTCCTGGAATAACCTGAAACCCTAAGCTGGAGCTTAACATCCTTCAGGAAATGGGTTCAGCTGTCCCAGTCGTTGCTCAACAGGGGCTGCTGCTGCTTTGGAGCCAGCTCAGCTCTGCCCTCCTGGACACAACAGCCCCAGCCCTGGGACTCCCCCAGCCAGGCTGGGGCTGGTCACACTCAGCCATTGGAGCTGCTCCTGGCTCCTGGCAGGACTGGGAGGGCAGGAGGGAACTGGGGCTGCAGAGGGAATCACAGAAGCAGGGAATCATTGGTTTGGGTTGGAAGGGACCTTACAGGCCATCCCCAGGGGAGCAGGGGACAGCAGGTGAAGGAATGGCAAAGGCCAGCAGTGGGGAGTGAATGCTGCTGCCCAAGCACATGCTGCCTTTGTGGAGGATGGGGAAAAAACAAAGAGGTTTTCAAGTTCAGCCATCCCCCAAACACAGCTGTGGCTAAAGCCAGCCCTCTCATCAGGAACAGCAAGGGCAAAAGAAATCAATCCCTGCAGCTCACTGGGACACCATGGGCACTGCCCTGTGTTTGACAAGCTCTCATTGACATCATTAAGTCCATGTTTCTGTTTGGAGAGTTTGGGCTCCTCCTCCAATAAAAAACAAAACCAAACAAAAAGGTAAATGTACAAAGGGATCTGGCTTATCCCGAGCTCTCTGGTGGGCACTGAAGACCTCAAAGCATTTCAGAGGGCAGCTCTCCTCTGCCACACACACAAGGAATCATCTGCAATAACTTCAGGTAGCACTCTGAATTTGTGCAATGTTTTTACTGTTTCTCAGAATTCCTTGCAAACATCAGCAGGTTCAGAGCCCAAACGGTGCTTTTTTGCAAAAACTGCAAGATGAAGCTGGCAGAGCTTGCTGAGATGCAGAGATGAAATCCAAATTAAAATTAGTCCCTTTGAGGTGGCTTCCAGGTGTGACTGAGGGCACTGCTTAACGAGAGCCTATCCATCCATCCTGCTAGAACATTTATCACAGAAAAACTCCAGGTTTCTGAAATAATGGGGAAAATCTTGGTCATGAAGCCACTCCACCAAAGGTAGGGCTTTCCAGGTGACATCAGCACACCTTTCAGGGTGGGCAGGTGCATTCCTGTGCAGAGAACTGTTTCCCAACCTGCTGAGAGAGGAGCTGGGGGGAATTCACTCCACAGCAAAGCCAAGATTTTGGCTGCAAGCAGGAGGGTGAGGTGTGCTGAGTGAGGACCTGAATCAGAAGCCTCAGAGTGCTCAGGAAGTCCTCACAAATAGGTACCTGTCAGTGGGGATGTGGATCATTCCTCTTTGGTTCAGGTGCATACAGGGCATTTTGAGTAATATTTGTAGCCTGTGCTGGCTCCCTCAGGCCTTACACAGCCCAAGGCAGCAAAGGAAGACTTGGAAAAAAGCAGTAATTCCAGAAAAGCAGTGTTGGGAAAGCAGGAGGTAGCAAAGCACTGGTAAAAGCACACAGTGTATATGATGCAAAATTATTGTTTAATTGATATACTGCGAGATATCGTTCTAATGGTAGGAGGGAAAAGAAATAATGATCAGTTAACTCATTATTAATGTTCATTTTCTTTTCCAGTATTGCTAGCGGGTTGAGTTAATTATTAAGCATGACAGTTGGGCTTTAATATATCAGCTATAGATTCCAGTCACAGCAGTCTAGTTTAATAATTGGGTTTCTTTCTCCTTCATTTTGACTAATAGCATACTTACAGCAATTATTAAAATTCATCATAGCACAAAAATAAACCATTTGAAACCTCACCAAAAATGGCAGCACAGCAGAGTTCTGCATAGCATTTAGTGGAGAATTCAAAACAGCTTCTTGGAAAACACGGAACAGCTTCTCTGATAACTTTTCAACAGCCACAATGTGAACGTGGACACTCAGAGAAAGCCAAGAGTGCTTCAGGTGAGCCAAGACAGTGTCAAATAGGCTGCTGTCACTAAAAAAAGTGCATTCAGACTTCACAGGAAATTCCCTCTGAAAATGCAAATTCATATGTGGTTCTTTAGCCTCAGGTAGCTCGGCCAAGCCATGGCAGGTTACCAGCACTGGCAGAAAGTTGTTTTAACACTGCATCATCAAACTGTTCTGGAGACTTCACAGTCTGCCTTGGAATGGCTGTAGCTGCCAAATGGACACAGCTTCTGCTGTGAAGAACTTAAAATCCTCCTTGCTGATCTTGCAGACTCTTTAAAGACAAAGTTTAATTTCCAGCATGAGCACAGCTCTGCATAAGCTCATTGAGGCCAAAACCTACAGGCATCAAGGCACCCAGCAGAAATTCTGCACATTCCCACCATGCCAGAGAGGAATGAGGCTTATTCCTGGACTGACAATTAGGCAAGATTTTGAGGGGTGAGAGAATTAATTTTTAAAATGTAGAATGAAAATAGAAAACTTGAGAAAAGCCTGGTGTTTATAGTTCCTGGAGAAAGGACAGCAGGACTGTGAGCTGCCTGCTCACTATCTCCTGCTCCAAGTGCACACAGGGATGGAGCAGCCCTGTGTGTGATGCAGGCACTGAAACCACTATAGACTTGGAATCTGTTCACAAGTGAAAATAAGGACAGAAAAATCACAGAATCCCAGACTGGTTTGGGTGGGAAGGGACCTCAAAGCCCACCCAGTCCCACCCCTGCCATGGGGCAGGGACACCTCCCACTGTCCCAGGCTGCTCCAAGCCCCATCCAGCCTTGGACAGTGCCTTGGACACTGCCAAGGATCCAGGGGCAGCCAAAGCTGCTCTGGGAATCTCTGCCAGGGCCTCTCCACCCTCCCAGGGAGGAATTTCTTCTTACCATCTGTAATGGTTTGAAAGCAAAACCAGTGAGAGACTCCAAGTCAGAAACACAATTTAATAGGAAAAAAAATATAAAAATAAAATACATGCAATAGTACAAAAGAAAAACTACTGACAGAGTCAGAATAAAACTTGACACCCGATAGTCCAGGTGGTGGCAGCAGTCCAGATGAAGTGGTCTTGTTGAAGTAGTGATCCTGTAGAAAGGTCTGGTAGCCCTTGTCCTTTGGAAACCAATGGATAAGGGCTGCCTTGGTGTTCTAAATCTCAGTTTTTATCTAGGTAGGAAAGTCTTGGCTCTTCCCCCTGGCTGCAGCATCTCCCAATGGGATGATGTGATTTTATCAGTCATACAGTGGGACTTAATGGGCCATTAACAGAAGATATCTTGCTGGAGGGAGGATGGGTTATGGGAAAAATAAAGAACATTGCCCCACCTGGTTTTTAACAGATGGCCCATTAGCAGAGGAGATCTCCTACAGAGATAAGAATCACTGCCCCACCTGGTTTTTGCAGATGGTGATGGAATGAATACTCTTGGGCACATCTTTACACTGTAACCTAGGACACCGTGTGGCCAAGTACCTGGTTACACAGACACCAGTAACTGCCTCACTCTGCAGCAGGCTGCAGTCAACATCTGCTGTGCTGACCCACAGAGTCCACCGCAGGTTCCTCCTGCACATATTGCCTGCACTCCTCTCAGGAGACAGCCCTCAAAACCAGTCCCACAGTGCTCCTGCTGCCCAGGAGGAGCTGGGAAAGGGCTGTGCCCTGGCTGCAGCCTTGGCAAGAGCTCAGCAAGAGCCATCAGTGTCACCATAGCCCAAGAGAAGGAACAGGGAGAGAATTTCTATTTTCCCTTTGAAGCTGAGAAGGGACCAGTTGTGTCTGAACAGTACTTCCTTCACACCTCCCCATATTATCTAAAAGTAGGAGACTTAGCAATTAAGCAACCCTTAGATTAATAATTGAGAAAAAGCTAAAGACTGGAAAGATACCAGAGGCTTCCCTCACAGGATTGTGGCGTGATGAGCTGTTTGGGAACTGCAGATAAACCAGGCCACAACCAACATCATCCTCTGGCCATTATTTAGGAGCCAGGAGGAAAAGACCAGTTTAATGGAAGTTTTGCTTTGAAACTCCTTTGGCACAGGAGCCCCACGCTTTCCTGTGTGGTGCTTTATCATTCCACGATGCTGTTACAGCCATGCTCAGCTGCTGCACAGCCCATTCATTGTTCAGCTGAGCGGCCTGAGCCTAGGAGCACCAGAGAATATCATCAGAGAGCTGGGAATGCTGCTCTAATTGTTGGTTTGCAGAGTTATCTGGATAAATGATCACCTGGGAAAAGAAACATGGTGTATGTATAATTAATCTACTTAGAATTTGTTGTAAATTAATCATATTGAATATTAAAACTAGTCCCTATTCTCATGTTAAGCAAAATAATTCCTCAGTATTTTCATCTGATCTTACTAGAAATGATGAAGCTGGACTTGGCTATCCACCTCTCCTATTCTTACCTCTTGCACTGCCAGGAAAATGCTAAACAGATGAATTGCCAGCTCCCTGCAGCAGAGAGCTGATCTTCTGGGCCCTCTGACACACAGATGAGGGAGTCAAACCATCAGAGGTCTTTGGAAGCTAAACCCTCTGTCTCTGGGGTGTTCACAGCAGCTGGTCCCAGGTAAGAGGTGAGCAGCTGCACAGATGACCCGAGGTTTGTGGAGTTTTAAATCCTATATATTTTGTTCATGTGTCAAATCTGTCCTCTGTTTGTGCTCACCCCATAAACTGCATAGGTGACCTCACTAAAAATGGCAGCATGGAGATCCCTGCGGATTAGGAAGTGCAGATAACAGGTCAAAGATTGGACTCTCTGACCTTGGAGATCTTTTCCAGCCTTTGTGATGCAATGACTCTATAAATTGAAGCTGCTGTTCTGGTCATGCTGCATTTGTGTCACAATTTCTGAATCAATCCCTCCAGAACATCAGCTGAACAAGTATTGCTCTCCAGGCAGCTTCTACACAGTAGAGGGATGGGCAATACAAACCACACAATTTTTTTACAAAGGCGTATTTGTTCTTTTCTAGGACAATTTTGGAATCAAGTGCTGTAGCACAATCACTTTTTTTTTCAGGTTTACAATAGCTCCTCACCTTTACTGATTCTGCAAAGCAAATTGGGTGCTGAATGTCACCCACACATGAATTAGTGGCCAATTGGCCAAAACGTCTCTTTCTTGTCTCTGGCCCAGCTTTAGCCATGACTCTGCACACTCAGAAATCATAGGGTGATGGAAGATTTTATCCTCTGAACAGCAGTAATGCAAGATCATTGCAGATTAAATTTTACATTCTAATTAATACCTGGTCCCCAGGGATGCTCCAGAGTTACCTGACTGTTCAGAGGTGTCCCAGCTCCCTCAAACACAACTGCACCAGCCAGGACATCTCATTTCACGGCCCGTGGCAGCAGAAACCCACTGCTACAAGGCACTGATGCCAGTGGGCCACACTACAGAGCAGACAATCCTTGGCAGGGGTCAGAGGAGGAGTTCTGCTTTGAACTCACCTGAAGCTGATCAATAGCTGCACCCACAAAATTTTTGTTGTTGTTGCCTGTCAGAACTAAGGAGAAGAATTTCTCAGGTGAAGGAGATCCTGCCAACCATTGCCATGAGCTGTTTGAACTCATGTCCTTGTCCCTTTCCCAGGTCTGCTGTGTGAGGAGCCATCTCCACAGTGCTGCCAGACACCCTGGGGCCACCAGCCCCTCGCTGGAAGGGTCCCAGCCAGGTACTGCCAGCTCTGCCTGTGCTGGAGATGTCACCTCCTGTAGACACACCTCATAAAAGCACTGGAGTGCTGGTGTGCATTACTATCAAGTTATGTCACTGCTTCCGTAATAAAATTATTTCAGCAGATTGTAAGTCAGGTATAAAACTCTCCTTGGGCTAAAACTTGGCGTGTACACATGTGTAAACACACTCACACTGCCTGATTTCTGGGAAGGGGAAAGATTGTGCATAACTTCTGAATTCTGCACGGGGGCAGAGGGTTTTCTTCTTTCACGGGGAGAAGCTGCAGAGCTCCCGCAAGGCCAGTGGGGGAAGGCAGAGACTGCGGGAAGCGGGACAGCCACAAACCCGCCCGTCACTGCCATCCCAGCCTCCTCCTTTCCCCCTCCCAGCTCCGGGAAAGGGGGATGGCATCTTGCCTGCTCTTAGGGATCGTTAGGGGACGGTTACATGTTTTCCAAGCTCCCTCTGAAACTCGGAGGGTACAGGGACTCTTCAGACTCCCTTGCAAGGAGGAGTGCTCGGAGCTCACCGGGACTAAACCCATCCTTTAAACAAGCTTTGCTTTGCAAAAGTTTGGGTGCTCCTGACTGTTACTGCAAACTGCACAGGGAAAATGTGTTTGCAGTGCCATGCCCTGGGACATGACTGCAAAGAGTGCAAATCCCACTGCTCACAACAGTGCTTGTACATTTAGTGGGAAGAGGGGAGGGACTTTTAAGAAGCAAAAGAAGAAAAGGAGCCTCCTGCTGTCTCTTCAAACCTCCCCCAGCCTGAACAAGCTCTGTTTGTGGCTAGACACTCCCAGCAGCAGAGTGGGGCACTGCCTGGTGTAACCACAGCATCCTTCAGATTGTCTGCAGCTGCAGGTGTTTGTACACTTGACCTTTTGTAATAAACAGTAAGGACATTTCCTTCATACTTACTTCACAAGTCTAGTAAGAAACACACCAAACTCAAGGCAGTCATCTGCTGTGACATTTTGTTCCCTGAATGACACAACACTCCACCTTTATGTCAGTGTTCCTCTGGTTTGCTGGGTCAAAATCCACATCTGGCCCGAGGGAGGTGAGTCATTTCCCTGGGTGCTTCTACCCCTGCTGCAGCTGCAGCCCCAAGATGATCAACATATAGAAAGAAAAAATATAAGGAAACTACTATAACAACATATTACCATATAATCAGGTAATAAAAAAGGGGAGTGTGGTTGACAGTAAGGGTATTCTTATTTAATCTCATGCAACTATATTAAGTGATATTAGTGGTTTGAGCATTGCTATCTATCCTGCCAACTAGAAATTATCTGGTTACACCATGTGGACTCAGGAAAATGTAACAGCTCCATCTTTTCGGGGAACAGGCAGCACCAGGACCTCAGTGACTGTTTCACACAGCAGACCTGAGCACAGTTTGCTCCAGCTCCGAGCATGGGCTGATCCCAGCCTAACAATTCCTGAAGGCTAAGTTATTAGAAATATCATTACAACAGGACTTCTGATGGCTATCATGAGACAACCATCACACATCTGGATTTTTAAGACACAGGGCATAGTCTGGTGCTTTCCAGTCCCCGGTGACATGACCTAATAGCAACACACCCCTGGAGCTGTTCTAACAGAGCGCTCTGTGCTGGGGGAAGGAGGCACTTCTGGGCTGGGAGAACACGCAATCGGCAGCTCGTGGTGTGGTTTACACAAAGCTGTTTGTATCTTGTAAACAGATTTCTTTTCCTTCAGTGGCAGGGAGCCAGGAGACGCATGGAGCAGCAGCAGAACAGAGAACATCTTGGTGCAGAGCAGGAGCGGGGGAAGGACGAGCCTTCCAGCACGGACAGAGTGCTCCCGTGGTGCCTTTGGAAATGAAGAGGTGTAGTGAATGTGGAAGGGTAAATAAGGCCAGGAAATCTTTTGCTGTGTGAATGAGCTCCCTACTATATGTGTTGCACCCTCCTGTCAGGGAGTTGTGGAGAGCCAGAAGGCTCCCCTGAGCCTCCTTTTCTCGAGGCTGAACAGCCACAGTTTGAGTTGATTCAGAGGAACCAACAAATCTGGTTTAGGCACTGTTAAATGATGCCTGGCTGCTCTTAGTTATTAAAAACCAGAAAACAAACCAGATATGCCCAGCAGCTCAGCATGGTGAGTTGTGCTGGGAAAGAACCCACTCCAGATGCCAGTGGCAAAACCACCAGCACCAGATTCTGCCTGAGAAAACCTCTGTGAATTCCTCCCTCAACTTCTGCAGCTGAAATAATAACTGACCCACATGAACCAAATTTTCACAGTGGGCACATTTTTTCTCCTACTGTTTCCAAACAAAAATCAAACATAAACAGTGAGAAATGGTTCCCTCTCTACTAACGAGTGGCAGCATGAGAACATCGGCAATGTTTTAAGAGAAGATCTCCCTGGTACACTGAATTACGCTTTTCCTGGAGTGAAGCAAGGACCCTTGTGATTGAAAAACTCCCTGTCCAGACTCAGAGATTGCTTTTGTAAAGTATTAAAAAAAAAAAGTATAATGTTTCAAAAATCAACCGGGAAAGCAGTGGTAATAATTCTTCCCCAATGCCTCTGAAATTAAGCTACGCTTTGCCTGAATTTTTTCAATTTGGGGTGTATGTATACACAATATTGCAAACACATCCCTGCAGTAGATGTGTGCGATGTGTGCTGCGCTGCCCAGCCACTGTCCCAGCTGCTGCCTGTGTCACACCAGGACCTGCTGCTCCATACTCAGGGCTGCAGGCCCCCATGGGCAGTGCTGGGGCATGGGGGCTGCTCCTTCCCACATCCCTGCCAGAGCCGTGGGCAACTCCCTGCAGCCACCGAGTGCGCTCAGGAACCGACTGCTGTGCTGGAGGTCTTGGTGCTGAGTCCCTGAATCATCTCTCACTCCCCAAAAAGGAGGAACAGGGCCTCAGTGGCCTAAAGAGCTGCCCACAGAACCAGGGGGACCTGGATGAGTGGGATTGCAGAAGTGCTGTGCGGAGAACATCCAGGCAGGCAGCTGAGGCTGAGCGATGGAAAATCCGCAGTGGGAAGGAAACAACACAGCATCTGGTATTTTGAAACACAGCTAGAGTTTTCCTGTGCATTCTGACTATGAGTCACCAATGGCAGGCTGTGAAATTCCTGATACCCATCTGGTCCTTGGGGCTGAGCCTTGGAATGAAGGACAGGGAGGAGACCTGGGAGAGATCCTGGAGTAACCCAGGGTCCCCCATGTCAGAGCAGAGCCCTGGGGTGGGATTTAGTGGGATACCACCTCCCAAACACAAGACCTAAAGGCTGCTCAGGACAGATGCTGCAGCAGTGCCTGCACCAGGAGCCTCCCTGGGAGGCAGTGGCCACCTGCAGCAATTCTCAATTCTTTCAGCTCCACAAGGTGAGCAGGAGGAGTTTGGCCTAAGCAGCCACCTATGCTGAGCCAGCCCAGCCTCAGCAGGGCCAGGAGCAGCAGAAGAGCACAGAATGCCGGGAGGAGAGGTCCAAAGTGTGTGTCTCAGCAGCAGTAGTAATGCTACTTGCTGCCAGCTGAGCCCTGGAGGGCTCTCCCTCCCAAACAGAGAGGAATCACCCCAGGCAGTGGTCACGGAGCAGCTGCCCTGGGGGGCTGCAGACCCTCCCTGCCCTGCCCCTGCAGCCAAGCACCAGGAAAAGAAAGCAAACAGCAGTGGAGCAGGGTGTTTTCTTTCCATTACCAGGCCTGCAGGATGGCAAGCTGTTGTGTATAAAGCCATCAGTATGGAGACAGGAGTAACGCTATAGTCACAGCTGGTCTGGAAGCCCTTTGCAGGGCAAACTGTGTGCAGGGCCAGCAAGGCGTGGCCAGGCAGGAGCCAGGCAGGGGCTGCTGTGACCAGGGGCCCCGAGGGGCTGGGGGAGCCCGTGCTGAGCGTCCCTGGGCTCAGGGCACATCTCCTTCAGTGGCATCATCTGGGCCTGGACCTCCTCCAGGGCCATGCCCAGGAAAAGAGGGGAGCTGTGGGATATCGCACAATTATTGTTAAAGTTGCTAAGGGTTATGTTCACCAGAAGGCCCTGTGGGGAAGGCTCAGCTGCAGGTTGGGAAGTTGGAAGTTGGCTGGAGGTGAGAGGCAGTTATGAGGAGGAACGTGTGGACAGCATTTGAATGGGAAGCAGACTGGTGGAAATGCTGCGTAGACAGACAGCAGCTGAGCCAGCCAATGGGTGCCCATCCTCTCTAAAGTTTTGGTTTTGTCTGGTTTAAATTGGCGGTATAAACGGGGGTGATTTGTATAATAAAGCGATCTCTATTGGACACATCATGGGGTACATGTTTCTTTGTTCCCCATTGCTACAGGAAGCCATCAAGAGCATTTCCAGGAGCACAGCCTGACCAGCAATGTCAGCAGGCAAAACAAAGGTTTTGCTAAGCAATGGCCCTTTGATGAAGCAAAACATTTACAGTCAGGGCAGGCCATTCCTACAGATGGGGGTACACTCTGCAGGTACAGCTGAGGCCATGAGGTCACAGCAGGCTCTGGGGTGACAGCAGGCTGAGGTCACAGCAGGCTCTGAGGTCACAGAGGTCCCAGAGCCCCGTGGTTGCACAGCACCACAGC
>JAOTQP010000619.1:1078658-1099714 GCA_026413545.1 Cichladusa arquata
CTTGGCTCCTCCCCCTGGCTGGAGCATCTCCCAGTGGGATGATGTAATTTTATCAGTCATACAGTGGGACTGAATGGGCCAGGAGTAGATGATATCTTCCTGGAGGGAGGATGGGTAGTGGAAAAGATGATTGCCCCACCTGGTTTTAAAGATGGCCCATTAGCAGATAAGATGTTCCACGGAGATAAGGATCACTGCCCCACCCGGCTTCAACAGATGGTGACAGAATACACATGTCTGGCCACATCCTGTACTGCAACCCAACACACAACGACATCTTAAAACGTATTTGGACACCAAACTTGCAAGCTCTCTTCAAGAAGTCACCACTGAATGCTCAGAGAAGCTGCTGACAAACCTTGTACTACTCACCCTTGAGACTCTGTAGTTTCAGTCACATTTTAAGGATGAAAAATACATCTTCTTGTCTGTTCAAGAAACTGTTCAGTCAAACTTTTTGACAGCCAAGATCCATGTGAAGTGACAAGAAGTCAGTCAGCATTGTTCAATATCATTTTAATCTCCACTGAGGGAAAATTATAGACTCATGTTAACACAAACAGCAAATGTTTGGGGGAAGACCATATGGTGCTATGATGGGGGTTTAGTTCATAGAAATGCAATCTAGAATTTTATAAAAATTGTATGAAAGAATAACATCATCCTTCAGTAATGTCAGACAGTATAGAAAAAATAAATCTTAACATTAGTCGTACTCTGATGGTCCTTCTAGTAAGAAATTTAAAAGTGCTCTTTAATCCCAGTGTAGCAACTCAAGCTTAGTGCAATACGTCAGATCTTGTTTAAAGCAGGTACTTATAGCAGTTATGCAATTCCTACAATCGACAAACTCCATGATCTAAACATGAACACTAAATGAGGTAAGTATTAGAATTAAACTTTCCTAAAATAGCTTACACAACAACTCTGCTTCAAGGAAAATCCTGGTGCTCCCTCACAGCATGGCTCCAATCTAAACATGACATAAAACTTGTAGTACAAATCAGTGAAAGTTCTAAAAGCTCTTGCAAAATATACAGTTTAGTACATTTACAACTCACTGCTACAAACAGTACCCAATGCAAAATACACCAACTTGAACAAAGTCAAACTTCCCAGGTAGTGCAACTGAATCTGCCTTGAATACACTATTTTGTCCCCAAAAAAATCTGTTCTCCTAAATGCTCCATACAAAGTCAGGACACTACCTTAATGTAGAAATGTCACTGCATTCCTCGAGGAACAAGAATAATGAAGGATTTGCTTACCAATTATGACTGCAACTAGAAGTACCACTGATCTCTGAGCACGTGAAAAACATAGCAGTAGTTGGGGAAAAATGATTTAAACGTACACCACACTGTTTTATCCATGGCAAGCTGGCAATAATAAGACAGCCTATATTTCCTGCAGGGTTGCTGAGAACTGCTAGATCAGCTTTCACTGGACTGTACTTTCTCTGTCTGTGAGCTGCAGTGCACAGAAACTATTGCCTGTCACATGCAGAACTCACCTGGAACACCAGACTGGTAATGGTGAGCCCTTATGGCTCATTTGCATATGGAGCCAATGGTGTTTCATATTGGATTTCACGAGGTGTTTTTGAGCAAGACTTCAGTCACTATCAACAACAGGAATAAACTATGAATAAACTATGGAACATTCAGGAATAAACTATGAAACATTCCTTCTAACTGCCTATGGCTTCAAAGCCATAAACAAACAGCCCTGGCTTTTACAGTATTGCACTTCCCTTTAGTGTTAAACTGACAGTTGAAGTCTGCCCAGAACTCATTTTATAACAGTATTTCAATTTTAAAAGCGATAAATAAAATGCAGTATTTAAAAAAATCCCATAAAACAGTAGCTTTAGGCCATAGTCCTCCCACCTCAGACCTGCTGCACCATCTGAAACAGGTCTGGGACAGTCTTTGGATACCAACTGCATAGATCTTCTAACATAACAGACCCGTTCCCCCCCCCCATCAGAGAAGCAAATTAAGCTTTCTACAGCAATATTAGACACAAAGACAGTACCCTTGAGTGCATATCTCAATTAGCTTAAAAGGATGTGTTGCCTTAGCTCAAGATAAATCAGGAGTTACTCTGTATTGCCTCTGGTTATGTGACTAACATGCAGTGACCTGTCACTGCAGTGACAAGTTGCTGAAGTCCTTGGCAGAGTCTCTGACCATCTGATCCAGGCTGGGACTCCCAAGTGCACATGCTGCCTGCCCCCTGCCCAGGAGCCCCAGGCTGTGCAGGTTGAGGATGGAGTCTGCGATGATCCGCGCTGTCCTCTTCTGGTAGCCCCCGGATGTCACCATCAGCACGGGGACCCCGCGGCTCCTGGCAGCCCTGAACACCACCTCGTCCCTCTTCACAATGCCCTGCAGGTCACCACGGGAAAAAAATCACTGAGAGCAACATGATGCTTCACTTCTAACCTGTGGTTTATGAATTTAGAGTATTGGATGCTTGCAAAGTGCTTCTGCCTTACAGTTTACAGTAGCAATTAAAAATTCATTTACAAGTCCTGTTAGCTGGTTTGAATGCATAATCATTTAAAAAAAACAAAAAACAACCACACCACCTCCCAAAACCCCCAGCAAATCAAATATCCTTGGCTTGTTTTAGAGGACACAGCAGAGAAAAGTCTTTAATACAAAATCCTACAAGAAATCCAGCTCAAAAGCCATAAAGTCTAAACTGACTGCAAATTTTACAAGTGTTCACCCTATTTCCCAGGTGAGAAATTGAGACTCTCTAGATTCATAATGCTTTAGTTTGTGCTCAGCTTGCACAGCACCCTCTGTCAAAAGTTTAGTAACTTGATCAAAATTTCACAATCCTACAGAAGAACCCAAAATTCAAATCATGTTTTACACATTCACAATCACTGGCTGAATCTTAAGTCCCAGTTTCTGCAATAAGAGCCTGTGGTTAATGCTAGAAGAATCTATGGCTGAAGGGGAAGTGGCAGAATGTAAGCAATGGTAAATCCATAAAAAGAAAATAAATTCTAAGTAATTTCTTATTAGACAAGGGTATGGAACTGCAAAATAACAAAGACTGCTGACCAAGAGGTGCTGTACTGTCACTGAACCCATGCAAGAGCAGAGTGTGAGTCTTCTGGGTTTCAAATAAGCACATGAGGGTGAAAAATACTTCAGGAATGAGTGAGAACAGAATTAAAATCTACTTTCGTAAAAGCAGAGCTCCAGATACATGCGACTCATTACAACTCCTCAAAAAAAAAAACAAACCCAAGACCCAAAAAACTTGCAACACAACTGACAACAGCTTACCATGGACAGCTCAAAACTTAAATAACTGCAAAGCTGGAGAAGGGAAAAGGCATCACAATGCAATCAAATACAAATTAAAAAGTTCAGGAAGCAGCAGAAGAAGTGTTTCCAAATGAACACGCACTGCTCAGGCTGGTTACAGGAAGAGTGGAAGTACATCAAGAAATAACACCCTGCCATTAATTAGACCACAAACAGATGGTAAAGAATAAAAACCAAATGTAGCAGAAAAAAAGTATCTTGTAAAACTATCCAAGAGTATTGTTCACTGCACAGTCTGACACAACTCTGTGAAAGAATGAGGAATAACAAATGAACAGTAAGACAAAGGAAACTGAAGAATTCTATTAGAAACAGATCCTTAAAGGAAGCAACAGAATTACAGAAGGAGCTGTAGGGCCCTGGGGAGCCAGCAGTGGATGCACCACTATTATCCCACACCAGAAGTGGAAGCAAGCCCTGCTCACAGCAGACTCACTGCTCCAGCAGCTCCAGGGTGAGCCTGGAGGAACTGAGGGGAAAACATGGGCTTAGTCCCACATTTCTATGGAAAACAACAGCCTGGCACAACTCCCACTTCCTAACAAAGGGAAGAGGGACTCAGCTGATGCACCACAGGCTTTTCTACAGCCTCAAAAACCAGGAAACTATCACTCAGAGCACTCTGAGGAGCCTCATTCTGAGCACAACTAACACTGCAGCAGGAGCCTGAAATACAAATGACATCTTCAGGAGTAGGACTGAAGCCTGGACTAAGGATCTTTGAAGAGAGGGACTGTGTAGGCATGTTGCCTTGGCAGCACTGGGATTTCAAGCCTGCATACCAGAGACAAGAACCCTGCCCTCAGAGCAGACACTGAAGGCCTGAGCTCCCTCCAGGTGTGCAGAGAATACCTTTCACCTCTCCTTGTGGCCAGGGAAGCTGCTTCACCTTTCCTCCCCCATCCTCACATACTCTGTCTGCACAGAACCCAGCAAGCTGCAGCAACTAATTTTTCCTGGCAGTTAACACTGCTCCTTCTCAAAGTGCAGAAATTTGGATATTTTTATTTTTTTTAAGGCAAATCTCAAAGTATCTCCCTATGACCAAGCTGCCACTTCCCTTGGTGGCCACTGCTCTCCAGAGGGCTCTGCTTCACCAAATCCCACCTCACACCACAGGCCATCTCCTCTCCAAGGTCACAACCAAGTCCAAGCCCCTCAGCTTTCCTTCATGCAAGAGAATTGAACAGAATTAAAACTGAACAGATAAAGTGGTGGCTCAAAGAGGGGAATCTGAGAGCTCATAGATCAAACAAATACTTTTCTGTATTGATCTGGTGGCCATTAAAGAGATCTAAATGTGAAACAGGAGAGAGACAGCACAGAGGAACTGTCAGAGAAGGAATCACTAAAACCCATGAAGAAAATAAGAGGACTATAAATTTTTGTTCCTTTTAAGAAAAGCAGAAAGGTGAAGACTTCTATGAAGCTTTACAAAAACCAAAATTTGAGCCTGGTACCAAACTGGGGAAAGTAAATAGTATCTAAAGGAAAGAATCAAGAAAAGGAAAATAACTGTTCATTTCCTAAGTATACACAGCCAGGCTGCACAAAATTGTTATAAGCATGAGGGTAGTTTGAAACAGCTGGGAGTGCTGCAGAAGAAATTAAGTGTAAGATACACACTGGGGGCAGGTGACAAAACAAATACATTACAAAATGGGTCATGTGAGGGGAAAAAAAGAAACTAAGAAAGAACAAGCCAAGCAGGGAAAGCAGAAGTCAGGTGAAGTGTGAAAATATACATATCTCTCTGGTTCCTGTTTGGGTGTTGGCAATCAGTGTGTTTTAGAGAGAAGATGAATGATACTGGACCAGGCACCAGGAGAACAAAAACATTCAGAGTCGGGGAGAGACCAGAAGGACGAGAAGGGTGAAGAGGCAGGGAGATGGATGTGTGTCTGTGACAGGACAGTGCCCCTCCCTGCACTCCCAGCTCACACACCTGGGGGGAGATGGCCAGGCCTCCCAGGGGATCCCCGTCCAGAATGTCAGTGCCAGCATTGTAAACAACGATGTCAGGCTTGAACTCATTCAGGGCTCCTTCCACGTGGGTGTGCACCTTCTGCAGGTACTCAGTGTCCTCCGTGCCCCACTCCAGCTCCACTTTGCGTTTTATGGCACCTGAGGGACAACAAGCTCAATAAACAAAGCACTGCTCTGAAAGAAAATGCACCATTTAGGTAAGCAAGGAAAAAAGTTTACATTTCTGGAAGCTCTCTCAATACATTGCATTTTCACAGAAACATGAAATAAAGAAAATTATTCAACTGCTTGTTTTCTCAGCAAATGTAAAGAACAATGACCTTGAAAAAATTCCATTGAAGAGAGAAAATTAAATGCAGGGCAAAAAAAAAAGTCTGAGATGCAAATGGAAAATGTTATTGAAAAACAGCTGATCTGCAAGTCCAGTTACCAATCAGCAGAGAAATCATAAAGAAAATTATTAACTTAAAAGTAACCTAAATAAAGCGTAAGGCAAAGAAAACACTGAACTGCTATTGCAGAGGAAACAGCTGGGGGAAAAAACAAGATAAATATCACAGAGAAATTATGAAGATGTTTTATTTTTATCACAACACTCAAAACTTCACAGCAAGGGATCATGAATTTATGTGAACTGCTTTATGAATGTACAACAAGATTCAGCTTTGCCCCAAGCATTTTCAATTTAATGGTCCTACCCTGTAATCCTACCAGAAGAGCACATATCAATTCTTAATTTAAATAAAATTATTTCTAATGCTTCTAATAAAGCAATAGAAGTAGAAAATGAAGGCTGAGAAGGTAAAGGAAAGAAACCCAAGGTTGTGCAGCCCAGTTTTGGGTGCTTTTACGGGGGAACGTGTGACTCCACCTCTGAATTAATCAAAGCCATGTCAGAGCTGTTCCAAGACACAACTTCTACCTCACACTAAATGATGAGGAGTCTCACATCTCAAGTACGGATTCAGCCCCCACCAAGCGTGCAAGAATGCACTCAACACAGAATGACACTTAATTACTCTTGTGATTGCTGCCTTTTGTTCTGCTTTCCATCTTTGTTCAGCATCAGAGAAGCTTTTCTTTTTCATCCTGTTATTTTATATTGCATCAACATTAGCTTCAAAGATTTTTGTTTCTTTGTGGTTTCTCAGAGCTTCAGCCTTTCCTGCTTACCCTTCAGTGAACTAGCCCTATTCCTCATCCCTCCTTCTCCTCCTAAGTCTATGTAGTTCCACACTGCTTCCCCCAGGGACTCAATGTGCTTATGGCTTAGCATTGGCAAGGTGAGCTGCCCCATGAAATGCATGGGGCAAAAAACGTGTCAAAGAGGTTCCTGCAATGAAGCATGGAAACAACGGGCAGGAAACTCCAAGGGGACAGTGATCAGTTGGAATTCACCCTAAGGATTCAAAACCTCATGTTCAAGCCTCTGCCCCTCTTCAAAGAGATTCCCCCTGTGATCTCATCTCTCCTTGGTCACCTACCGGAAAGGGTTTAAGGGATTTAGCCACAAAAATCCTATTTAGACATTCTTATGCAAACTGCAAGGAACTACATATTCACATGGCTCTGGCCCAGCCCTGTGCACCTCACCCTCCATCTGCAGAGAGGGAATGCTGGTATTCAGTGTGGTACTGCAGCTCAGTGCTTCAGACTTGCTAACAAGGACTGACTCTGTTTTGGTCTTAATCCATCTGTTCAAATACTACCATGTGATATGTGAATAAAGGGATGTTTTTCTTGGGGGAAAAATCTCCACATTTGCTTGCAATTTGTCTGCCTCCAGACATGATGTGCTTTCAATGGTCATTTTTTAGCTTAAAACCTCAAAATACTATAATTCTTAATATCTTTACTAGTCAAAAGACAGCAGTGCAATGCACTGCACCTAACTCTTCTCAAGAATCCAAATTAAGTAGGTTTTTCAGAATGACAGCATCACTGAAAGAATCCAACAGCAGAACAACTCCCCCAGCAACCCCTGACTCATGAACAAATTAAGCCTGTAATAAATGACAGTGTAACAGAATCAAAGACTAAATAAACTTGGGGCTTTTACATTCCAATTTAACCATAATCAAAGTCCCATGAATTAATTGTGGCAGGTCACAAGACACAACATACACATCACAGCAGGGATAAACAAACCATAACCAAACCAAACCAAGCACCAGCTCTTAATGTGGGGATGGCAGGAAGGGGAAAGTACCCAGCCCTGCAGGAATTTAACAGTGTGCATGTGGCATCTGGGGACACTGGTCAGTGGTGGCAGTACTGGAGGAATGGTTGGACTCAGCCTCAGAGGGACTTTCCAAATTTAAATTCCATGGTTCTGTTCCAGGCCTTGCTTTGCTTCCCACCTTGTGTCACATTCAGATGCAGATTGTTTCCTTCATGCTTATCAAAGAAATTCTACTGGCAAGGCAACTTCACTCTCAAAAGAACATGAAACCTTTTTACCCAGTATCAGCTAATCCTTAGTGAATTCTCTCATAAATATAATGTAAGGGCAAGATGAAGTTCTAGCAACTCTCTTCATCAACACCTCCCCACACCCTACACTCCAGGAAGTCATTCCTGTAGTGAGGGAAAACACTACAACACGAACACTATCGAGATATATCACAGTGAGCAGTGAAAATGATGTGAAATTAAAAATAATTAAAAAAAGAAATCTAGGTAATGGTGTTGCAAGGAAGCTCATAGTAGTAAATAAAGAACTTATGTGACAACACAGTAGGTCTGGTACATTTGGGAAGATGAATTTCAATTATACTCACGTTTAGCAAAACCATCCCCTGGGTAAATATATCTATTGTATGCATCCATAATATAAACCCGAGGATCATCCATAAAGTCCCTCTCATGGCCATTTCCCTGAAGGAAATTTACAGTTAGCTACTCCTAGCATGCCAACACAGAATTAAATATACTGCAAATTCTAGAGTAATTAACACTACAAAAGTTCTAATATTCAAAACTCCTGTGTCATTTTCTTATTTATAGTCCTGGAGATTATTTTGAGGTGTGGAGTTTTGGGGGGCTTGACAGTATCAGTCTGAAGACTTCAGGTATTACCACAAATAAAATCCTTGTCGCTCTGAAGGTAATTTGCATGGATCTCATTAGATGTGTAAGAAAAATAAGCAAATATGAGAAGCTAATTGTCCTCAAGAGCATCACAAAAGCAACTGTGACCACCAAACACATCTATCATCTTCCAACTGTGCAAGAAAAAGTCACTTTCAACTGCTGCAGGAATACTGAGTATTCTTATGTAAGAATTAATGAATAAATAAAGCAGACTACAGCTCTCCTGGTAACAAGCCTTGGTGAGGTAAGTATTCCCTGGAAAAATTACAAACACTAACAACCCAACAGTTTAACACCAGAAATTCCCTACAAAAAATTCTACTGGGTGTAAAGAGGGATGCTTGAGAGAAGACTTAGATTTGGAATACTTTGCCCTCCCCATTTCTGAATTTAAATACTATTCTTTTAGCTCTCACTTATTTTCACTAATATAAAAATCATTTTACCACAGCAATCACTACAATAATTTCATTTAAATCAGTGTATCATACAGGACCACAGCTCCTATACCCAGAATTTCACTTGAACTACAGAAACAGACATTTCCATAGACATATCTGCTGTGTTTAGTTTTTTTATGCTGGCAAATGGCAACTCTACTTATTTCTTCAGCATCTTTAGTCCACAAATAAACAGTTCACGCATACAAGCCTAGGAATATGAATGCCTCTGGGGGAACCATTTCCTTATGAGAGGTGAAACTCACCACTGTACTAAGAATTGGAACAGTCACAAGATGAGAATATCTGAATCCTTAAACAGGATCTGCTGAGCTATCTCAGACACCTCTCATCCCCCAAAGAAAGGAAACAACAGGTTTTTTAATGTGCACACCAAGACTACCAGCACATCTGAAAACCAAAATACATTCCGAGAATTTTTCAAAACCAAACCATTCCCATATAGGACAAAACAAATCCACAGGCTGACAGAGAGGCTGAAGAGAACCATGAACACAAAACATCTCTTTCTCCTGCATAATCTGTGTCCTGTTTTCATAGGGATTTTAGGACACGTAAGAGAAATGAGAGAAGATTAAAAACTTGCAGCCATTAGGCTTCCTCAGTGCCAAGGAAGTGTATAGAAATGGTTTCTTTATACATAATAAATCACCTGAAATGCCTCAGTTTGGACATGACTTTGGTGCATTGACTGCTTTTCTAAAAATACCATTTCCATCCTTTCAGGATTTATTTTGCAAACCCCACCAAAGCTGAGATTTTATCTTGCTACCACAGTAAATCACCAGGTGAAGAGAGATGGATCCTTTACTTCACTAGCCTGAAGCTAGGCTTAAAATTAAACCACTGAAGGTGAAATCCCTCCCCTGCAGAGGCTGCTGCAGTGACCAGGCACTCAGAACTAGCTGGGATTGTGTCTGGAGAGATCCTTGTTTCTCACCCCTGGAGACTGGGAGTGCATCGCAGCAGGATTTTTACGTGCAGCCACACGATGGAGCTGCAACTCAGGATAATGTTATTAGACTGGCTTAAGAGCCTTTTGGAGCATAAAATAATTGAAGAATCAACTCTTCACAGATTTCATCATCTCTGACTGACTTTGTATTCTGCGATTTTATGTTTGTGTTTAAAAAAGGAACTTATCACACACTGGTGTTTCAAGCAAAACATCTGCAGCACTGAACACAGGTAAACTACTCACCTGATGGGCATCCAGATCAATAATTGTGGCTCTAGACACTCCTTGTACTCTCTCAAATAAGAACTGGATATATAAGCAAGAAAAAAACATGGAGAAATTTATGAAGTTAGGTGACAGATTGAACTGGAGGGAGGCTCAAAGACTGCACAGTGCATGACTGTTGGAATTTGAATGTAGGGCACATCTATTTGTTTCAGTCACTAAATAAACTGAGACACAATTCTCATACATTCAGTAAAAGCATCTCATTATTTGACATAAAAAGATAATTTTTGTTAAAATAAAACCCCTATATATTTCCACCAGAAAAAAGAAAGGCCAGGCCCAAGGATCACAGAGCTGATGGTGGCACTGGTGGTGCTACAGGCTGGAGTGGAACCAGTGACAACATCCAACTGCAACAGCCTAAAATTCAGTGTTTAGGAAAAGCTGCTGTAAGGACTGTGTGCCTTAGAGCCACTTTTAGCGACAGAAATTAATTTCTTATTCTGCCTGGGAAGAAAAAAATGGTTTTTACTTCTTTGAGTCTTAACTTTGCTAAGTTACCATCTTTAATACAGACATGGTAAAACCCAAAGATTTGGTACAAACTGTCACCCACTTTAATTTCTCAATCTGTATTTTAATGGTAGGTGAAAAAATAACACTATGGATTACTTTTCTGCAAATTACCATGTACATAAATTAGGATGTTATGTCACATGGTGTGCTGCAATCATTAGAGCTCTTTAATGTTTGATTATTACTGATACTTTATAAATATTCTAGTATACAAATATACCATAGCTCATTTCATAAAAATAAGCCCTAATTGCACTCTTACTTCAGCCATTCAACAACTAAATACAAAATGTATTCATTCCCATTTGGTGACTATTTTGGAGTCACTCACATTTTTATTCATGAATCTGAACAAGTCTGAGCCCAGCTTGATTCAGAGAGGGGATTTTTGTCTCTGCATTTGTCTTGACTGTAACCACTGAAATCAATGTGGAATGTCCAGGTTCACCTGTAAGGCCAGGAGAATTATCACAGAGGATATTAGAAATCCATCTGGTTTGATATGGAGTGGTTTTTGCAAGACAATATTATCAATGCAATTACAGTGGTGCCTATTTACATTGATAATTCTGACCCCTGCAACTCTTCCACTTTACAACTCTCCATACCCCTGTTCCAGCCCATCTGGAAATGGCTTCATTTTCTCCTATTAGGATGCAAATTAGTTCTTAGGAATTTATGTGGATTTCTCCTCCATTTGCATAAGCACCAAAACCAGTGGTTTAAGAGCATTCTTACCTTGATGGCCAGTGTGATGTCAGCATATGCACAAAATCCTCCCCCTTTGTCACTGGAGCAGTGATGGAAACCACCTCCTGAACGAGAAAATGGTGAAGGGGTGAAAAGCTACATATTAAACAAAAGCCAGATACTAAAAACATTGATGGGCTTTGCAAAGAGACATAAATGAAAATCAGATGCTTTTAACACACTGTTTAGGGTATCACTGAATTTGTACTCACCCACGTTGATGGCCCAGCCTCTATCCACAGCAAGCTTCCCTGCCTTAAAAAAAAAAAATTTACAGTTGGAATTCCATAAATGAATGAGGCAACGCTTAATGTCTGCTTCCACCCCAAATCACTCCTGGCATTCCAACATGGCTGTGGAATTTTCAGATCTTTTGCCACTGAAGCAGGTCCCCGAGTACAACCCTTAACAAAACTACCCCCAGCATAAGGAGCTGAAAGAGAATTTGCTGTGTCATCTGTACTTCCTTCTCTGGCAGCTGGAAAAGAGAAAGTGCAGTGCTGGGAAGAGTAAAAAATGATGAAGCTCCTGATGTCCTTCCTGTTTATGCACATACAGAGGAATGTAAGCTCAAAATCCCAGAACACAGACATAAAAAAACCATCATTCCAGCTGGGGATGGGACCAGACAAGTGCTCCAGTGTGAAGTGTTCTAGCACTTCTTTTACTTTTTATATGACAGAACATGCAGGGTATAGAATATTATTGATCCTTTCCCCTCCAGTACAGGAAAACTGTGCCTGTATCTCGCCTTTGAACTCAAATGACATTCAGGGAAGGGAAAGTATTAACAGTGAAGAGATACACAAGACTTAAATGATGGAATTTTAACTAAAAATCCTGATTATTTCGGCCAGGAAGAGTAAAACAAGTGTTTAAGTGCAGCATTCCTTAAGTGGTCTGATAAAAGTACTATTACATTAAGATATTACAAGTGAAAAAAAAAAAGTGGGGAGAAAAAGCATTTTAAAATTGATTATTTTTTGCCCATAGTCATGGAAAGAAAATATTACACATCATATCCAAAATGAAGTTTGGACAGTTATGAAATCTTGATAACCAATATTTACATTTGAACATTTTTAATTCAGTACAGGCATGGTAAACATGATCCTGCTATGATCATGCCAACTTACACAAATTAGATCTTGGGGAAAGATTGCAGTTTCTGAACTATAAAACCCATTAAGTCCCAGGGAGAACACATTATCTGCGATTTATCACACTTCCTAGGGATTCCTCACCAAAACCCAATCTTCCCATATTGCTAAAATATCATTAAAAAGTAGAGAAGCTCAACAGGAATTTTTGTAATAAACAGGCCCATCAGGAATAGCAGAAAATTGCACTTCTGACTTGTACCACATAAATTTTATTGTCTGATGAATCAAAATTGCTTTGAAAGTACATACTTATTTCTCCATAATGAAAAAAAAAAAAAGAGTAAAAATAACAGCACACGGCCTCAAGATGAATCCCAAAGTGCACAGGAGTGGCATCTGTGTTTCAGGGTCCACAAAAAAAGCCAGACCACTGGTGGGTGCCTCCTCCACTTGAGCACATTTCTAACTGGTGAACACACACCTGGGAGTTAAAGATAACACAAGCACAGTGAAAAACAACACCCAGCTAGAGAAAAATATTGCCTAGCTGGAGCCAAGCTGAAAGAGGCTTCACACACACTGAGCTCCTATCAAGAAATATCCAAGGCAGAGCATCAGGAAGCTCTAAACTCTTCCCAAATTCCTCTCTTTCAGACCATTCCCTTCATTCCTGCACCAATCTTGCACTGACAGCATGGCTGTCATGAGAGGAAACTCTGCAGGTCCCTGCTCAGCAGGACTTGCTCTGAGTGACAATCAAATATTTTTAAGCACCTTGAACTAGATGAAATTCTTTCTCCCTCCTCCTCCCCATCCCTGCTTTTGCCAGTTCACACCTGCTAAAGGAGGCAGCACTTTTGTTACCTGGCCTATCACCATAATCCAATACATCTAAAGACTTATCCAGAACCCAGCAGGTTCTTTCAGAATTCAAATCCTTAAACAGTCCTTTAAAAAACTGGTTTAACTTTTGTATTTCCTTCGATATCTAGGAGCTGCAATAAACCCTGTTCTGTATTTGGCATGGCAGCACTGCCCAAGGCTGACAATCTGAGTTAGACAAACACCACAACTCCCAGGTTTACAAAGTCTGATGAACAAATTTAAATATGATAAAAGTGGATCATGAGCACGTTACCATTATTGTTCCTCCTGTCTGGGTTCGTAGAGGTTTCAGAACTTTTCTCTGAACAACAAAATTGGGAAGAAAGGCAACTGGTGGAATTTCTGTGATTGTAGCCACAACAAATGACCACTGCAATGGGGAAAAAGAGAGTTCCAATTAATGTAGTCTGGTTTAATGATGACACTTAGCTCTCCCATTAGCTGTTATTTACTGAAAAGGCACTCGGAGGTCCTTAGGAAGATTTTTAATATTTTTTAGATGGAAGACCATATTAATGGTTCCATATTAATAGTTCTTATTAATGACCTCCAAATAGGTTCATGTTCAAGTTTTTAACTCTGAGAATCATCACTTTCCAGATTTTAGTATCAAACTGTATTAAATCAGCATTCTTTCAGAAAGGTAATATTTTAGAAAATGTAATATCCCTCAGATTTGGAGGAAGAGTTGTAAAATGTCCTTCAGCTACACTTGATGTATTGTTCAAACCTAAAATATTTATTCCTGTGTGGAATCAAAAGGATATACCAAGGAGAAAGCAAACAAAAACAAACAGACAACTGAACTAAGAAGTTCAAACACTTAAGTGAACACACAGTGCAAACTTTAGCACAGAGAGCTGATTAAAATTTATTTAGCATACTAAAAACTTCTAAAAAATGTTTCAAGGAAAAATTTTGTTCAAAAGTCCTCAAGGTTAAAATACAAAATATTTGCAATATGCAAATGCTTTTTTTTTGCAAACACATTGATTACTTCAAAGCACTTCCACTAACACTGCTACCAGTGATAACACTGCTAAATATATTTCAAAGCCTAAGTCACAAGCAAGAATATACCTGTCCAACCAGTACTGAAACACTGAGGGACTGAGCATTATGACTTGCCACCATGTACAAAGAGTCTGAACAGATCCTATTTTCTGCAATTAGGAACTGCAACGAAGCTGAGGGCATTGGCTGCCCCATTCCTGAGCTGTTCACAGCTGGCAGGATGTTCAGGTGGGCAATTTGTACCAAAGGCAATCACACCCCCATCTAAGGGTCCTCTGATGCTCAAAATAACTTCCCAGTTAGCAATATTTCAATTACCAGGTACTACTGGGTGGGTGAAGGGGTGGCATTGTTCATGAAGCACCTAACTATATTTTGCCAAGAGTTAATTTCAAAATCTCTCTACTTTTATATTTGCAAGACACTACTCTGTTACCATCTTATCAGCTGTCTATCACAAGGTGCTTTAATTATTTTTTAGTACAGTCAATCTTGATAAAGCCCTTTGCAAGACATTTTAGCTTTTGAACAAACACATTATTAAAAACTGTATTTAATCCTGTTGCTCTAAAATGGAAATGAAAAGGTCACATTTGGACAAAAAAATAAATTTGACCTCAAATGTGAATGATAATCACACAGGAAGTTTTAACTAAGTTTAAAGAAAAATTAATGTCAACAGGGAAAAGTGGGAGCAATCATGACTCAAACCAACAATTATGCAGCTGCAGGTTTTTAAGTGGAGGTGAGAAGACCAGGTGTGGTGGGAGTTTTGGCTCACTGGTCACAACTGAGGCCATTCCTGTTGCCACTCCCTGCCCACACCTGGGCCTGAACTGGGATTAGTAACTCGAAGAGATGGGGGAAATCACCAACTGAGAGCAAAGTCTGGGGGTCAAGAAAGCAGCTACAGGTGAAGGAAAATGCTTCTGCACTTTGTAACTGAAAATCTGTGGAATGTTTTATGTTTTTTTTCAGTGTGCTGGTTTTGTTTTCCAGAATTTCCCACAATAAATTCCCAGACCAGCTTTATCCTCAGCATTTCCATTTCAGTGTTTGCTCATGTATGTTACCATAGAACTTCTCATAAATAAAAAGGAAAAGGCACTGAAACTGGCTCTAACCTCACTGCCTACCTCCTTCCCAAAGGTCAGAATGCTGACACACAAGAAATTCATTATTTTACATAACACTAGAAAAAGACAGCAAGTGGAAAAGTACTGCAAGCAAACTACCCATAGTCCAGTCATTACCTTGCAGATCTAATTCTTCAGAGGAATAACTGAGGGGGAATCACCTCAATTCAGAAGGCCAAACTTTGTTTTAAGGACTGAGCAGGGAAACAGGGAGACCCTTCCTGCCAACACAGACCTGATTTCCAGTAACAGAAGTACCTTGTGCACACCTTTTTGTCTCCCTTCACCCAACACTCAGCTGGCCTTCCAGCTGCTGCTAAGACACCAATCACACCTACTCTTGCAAGTATAGGCAATTTCCTACCAAATTCATGCTCAGATTTTAAATGAACACTCAAGTGATCCATTATTTTAGGAGACCTGGGCATTCTGAAAAAAACCAAGCAACTCTGCAGTCTTTCCAGCTGATCTAATACAAAACTATACCATTTATATGTATTTGTCTGGATTTAAAAGAAAAATGGCACAGTAGACTTTGGATAAGGCAATAAAGAGTTTTCACAGGGCTTTTTCACATCTAGGACATTATTTTGCTTTTGGAACTAAGCACTTTTATCTTTGCTGCTTGGCAGGAATCTGCTGGCACAACCAATACAACACCTTCCAGTTCCTACACTTGCAAGAGTAGGTGTAGGTGTCCACTTGCACGAAATATTCTCTCGAGAAAAGGGGGAGAGTAGACACCCAGTTAATCCTGTCTGGATACACACATCAGTGCTGGTCTTGACCCACAAGACAGAAGTTATACACACAATTCCCTGTGAAGCCATCCCATAGGTACTAAAAATATTATTATGGCATTCCAATCTGAGCTATGCACATTAAACCCTGCTTCAAAGAAGTGATTCAGTAAAAAGAGGTGGGTGGTTCTTTGGAATTAAAAGTTCAATATCAAGAATAGCTGCAATAATATCAAATCTTAATGATGCACGAAATTGCATGTAACCTCATAGCACAGAATGAAGAAGCATAAGAGAACTAAGAAAAGCAGTTAAGAGTGAAAAAGTTCACACAAATAACAGATCACTTATACAGAAAAATAAAACATTCCAGAAATAGCAATCCAAGGACTCTTCCACTGTGGAAAGGTATGGGTGACTCAAAATAACTTCTTTTGAATTATGAAATGGAAGATTTCTTTTCTCTTACAAATCTATTCTCTGCCCTCTAAGCAGAATTGCAAAGTAAAAGTAATGCCACCTGCACTCATCTACCTACCCAACTCCACCCATAGATGACTGGATAGATTCAGAACCAGAAATCTCACATGTTAATACTTTAGAGTTACACTGAAGTAAAACAAACGGATGTTTCCTTTAGAAATACACAAGGAATGTTCTTCACCTCCCCTGCAGTCCTGTGTGAGCTGGCTCTGGAAACCTTCACAACAGATAACATGCTTGGTTATGCCCTTACATTGATCTTTCAACTCTCTCCATATTTCACTGACAGGCAGTGTCTGAGTATGAAGCCAGTACCTCCTCCCCAACAGACTGACCACAGAACCCCTACACAGATGCTGTCTAGATTACATAACCCCAACCCCCAACGCAATCCCTGCATTAGAAAACATTCAATGAAGTATCCCGTGTTAATGGCTTCTGTTGTATTTTCAATTTCAGAACTGTATTTTACCAGAGCACAACAAAACGTACACTGCTCAACACTAAAACCCTTGCACTAACAAGGGTATTACTGACATCTCAGACATTCTAATTTTCCCTATGTTTAATTTCCCTGAAATACCCTTTCATGCCACCTATTTAATATGGTAACCCTCTTTCCCCTCCACCCCTCCCTAGCGTGAACTGCCCAGTATTTCTGTGGTTTTCTTTCAGTATTCTCAGTATCAATGTTGTCAGTGTGATCAACAGACACCATTCCATATCTGTAAGGCTGATTTAAAGCAACTGTACAAGACATCCACACCTTTGACACTCGCTCTGGACAGTTTGCTGGACACACACATGAACAGGTACAGCACCTTTAATTTGTTAAGGTAGCGCCTGGTGTGAACAACCAAGAGATCTTCATCAGTCGCCTCCCGTGCCTGCACAATCAAGTCATCTGCAATTAATTTTTCTTCTGCAACAGGAGAGAAATAACAATTGGCATTAGAGCAGTGCTTAGCTCCCCATGTCCCCCCCCCAAACAAACACTCTGCTCTGACCTCGCTGTGGTAACTTCCTCTGTCATGTTTATTGCTGGAACAACTTTAGGTTGCTCAGAGTTTGCAAGTTTTCCAAATATACCCCCACCATCCCAGGTAAGCTGTTCAGGTAGTCTCTATTTGAGAAATACTGTGCACAGAAAGGTTTCAGAGTGTGCTAACATCATGGGAAGTTCTTCTCTGAACTGAAAGGACAGAGAGGATGAACACACACTGGAATCACACAACTCCTCACAGTTGAGGGTTTGGTGCACTGGGAAAATCCTGGTGCTTGTACCACCACCATTATTTTAACATGCCTCAAGAAATGCCACAGCTTATACTAGGATTTAATCCCCTAAATCACAGAATAAAGTAAAAAAACAAAATTCAGAACCAAGTAATGGCTTGGATGTTCATGGAAGAAAATAAGCTTAATTAGGATATTTCTATCACCCCCCTACCTCCATCTAATTTCAAGAAAAAACAAGGAGCAGCTATTAATTCTTTCCCTTAGAGACCAAAAGATTATTTCAAAACTTTGTTTTATAAGAGAAAGTTATTCCAAGAATTCAGAATGAGTGCATAAGATCACTACAAACAACAATTACAAAGAATCCCACCGATCTTCCCAGGCAAATTTTGACATTTAATTGCTGCACAGCTGTAGCCTTCTAAGCCTGTACCTCTTCTTTAATTTTATACTTGGAGGAGAAAGAAAACAACTCGGAAATGTGAGATACTTTGGTCGGAAGTGTTATACAAGAACAGCACCTGCAACAACATTTGTTTTGGCAAGCTTCTGTTTCTCCTGACTGAGGCTTGAGGAACAATTCATTCATGCACTGGTGTGAAACAGAGACAAACTGCTGCCAGCTTCCTTCTCCAGGAGGAAGGTGCTCTGGAAAGATGTTCACTGCTGATCTGCTCAGTGGTAAGGCACAGAGGAGGTCAGCTGTTGCCAGGAATTGCTACAGATCCAGAGCAAACCAAGTGCTCTGGGGTATCCTGGGGCTTCTTCTTCCTTTCAAAGCAAGGACAGTAAAATAATTGGGAAAACTGATTTTCTGTGAAAGCCTGGGACACTTCAAAACAGACATGTCACACAGAAAAGAGCTGGAGGAAAAGACTTTACGTAGAAGAAACAGAAAAGCAAAGGTTCTGATTAATTAAGAAAACTGAAGTGGAATGCAAGACTAAATTATTTAAGGTTGTTAGAAGAGAAAGCCAAAACTCAGCTACTAAGTTGTTAGAGTGTTAAAATTATTTGACCTCAGTTAAAAGAATTACAAGTCAGCCTGCAGTGTGATGGGCAATCCTGAGCTGCAAAGGATCATCACCTGAAGGAGTTATTAGGACCACATAAAGAGAAGCCCTGGCTTTAGGACAACCAACAGCCTTTGTTCTGGCAAGAGAAAAGGTCTTTTTTTTTTTTTTTTTTTTAAACCCTTGATGAGCAAGTTTGTGCTTTAAATTAAGAGATGCCAAGATTTCACCGCCCTGATCCTGGTTCTTACATTTGCATGTCCTTAATGTGTTTCTACCTGTATCCTCCAAATGGTTTAAACAGCAACAATTAGAAACATGATAAAAAGCTCTGCCTGTACCAGAGGAGCCTCAAAGCTCTTTCCAAAAATCATCAGAGCAATAGGATGAGGCTGCTAAAGAATGGACTCAAGTGCCACAGTTGCACTTCTCCCTCAGCCTGAGAAGCCTTGTGTGCAGTCCAGGCTGAGTAACTAAGTTCCACCTGCAGCAAACCATCATTAACACCTGGTGTTTCACCAGCCACAGGAATGCCCCAGGTCCTGCTATGCCAGCTGTAAAGTCAGAGAAGCACAAGGCTACAGGAAGCCACACACTGCAATTCAGGTCTGGTAAGCCCAACATAAGTCTGCACTAACCACATTATTTTTTTCAGGTTTTGTGCAAATGTTAGTTTAAGAGGCACCTTCTGTTATCTTACCCTTCAGGAAATTGATGACTTTCCCCCATTTCCCTGCATCAAAGGGGTGCAGCTTCTCAAGTCCCATGAAGGTGATGTTGTAGTCTGGGGAGTACACGATGGGCCAGCACCCCGGCGGGGGGGGCTCGTACAGCTCCGTCCTGTGAGGCCTTGGCAAGCAAACACACACCAGTCACCACTTCAAAAACCATTCACCACTTTTATGCTGAAGGCCCAAATTACAAATTAGTCCTCACTAATACCGACCTTCTAATTCTTAAAGATGGTATTTTCAACAGAAAAATTGAAACATTTGGTTCTCTCCCCTTGCCTTTCCAGGGCCACCAATAAGCACCTTCAAGGCGCACCCAGTTTGCAGACAACATAACCTTCAATACCTGCACAACTACACTCCTATTTTAAATTTTGTATCAAAACACAAACCAGGATGCTTCCAACAACAGAAGCTTGGAAAGATTTCTACGCTCCTTTCCTAGAAAGCAACAAACTACTTTATGACCATCTGAGCAAACTAATAAGCCTTAGGTTTTTATTTACAGAGCACAGAACCTGAGGACATGCTCATAACTCCAGATGCCACACCTGCAACCCTTAACCGGTACTTTCCTTAGCCCCACCCCCTCCAAATCATTGAATTTCCCAACAGGAGGAAACACAGGACCGCCAGCTCCCAGCTGCCTCGCCAGCCACTCCCAACCATGGCAATGTGTTTACAAACTCTGTGTTTACAAACACCAACACCAATTGTTTGTGGAGCCTGTGTGCACACGGGGGTCAGCAGGCTGAGCCAAGGCTGAGAGGAGATTCTGTGTTCACACTATCCCATCACCTGCGGGCTGCCTGCCTCCACCCAGGGTCATGGCAAGACCTCTCCTGCTCCCCGAAATCTAACGTTTGAAAAAGGCTTCGCAAGACACAAGAGTGTTTTGTCAGGCGAACAATACAAACAGAAACACCCTTATTTCTAGTCTGAACATGCTCAAAAGGATCCTTTCAAACCCTGTTAGAAGCAAACCAAACGAAACACGAGGACAATGGAGGTTTTTCACCAGAACCAGAAGCCCGGTGCCTACACACCACCCACCCAGCGAGCCAGGGCCGCCCAGCCCCTCCCCGCGGCACACGGGGGTGCGGGGAAGGGGCTGTGACACCCCCGGCCCTGAGGGGCCGCAGAACAGGATGGTTTCTCCGGACCCCGGGTGGTCCCGGCGGGACTCCGCCTTCCCAGCGGGGCTCCTCCCGCAGGGGCGGGCCGGGGCCGGGCCGGGCCCGCGGGGCTCGGGGCGCTGCCGCAGCCGCAGCCGCAGCCCGGCCCCGCAGCTCCGCGGCCCCGAGGCCCGG